>JAQQRF010000005.1:0-535765 GCA_030523145.1 Trissolcus brochymenae
AAAAATAAAAAAAAAAAAAAAAAAAAAAAAAAAAAAAAAAAAAAAAAAAAAAAAAAAAAAAAAAAAAAAAAAAAAAAAAAAAAAAAAAAGAAAACAGAAAAATATTTTGTGATCAGCATCATATCTTAACAAATTGTAAATCAGATTTTCATATTGATAAAAATAAAGTTTTTTTTTTCTCCATTGACATAAATAATGGGTGTTTCATAAAAACGTATTTTTATATCCACATCTTTTCCACCTGGAAACATAAACATTTAAAGTATGCAACGACATGCGCGATCCTAATTGTTACGGCTTTACAGAGCAATAACCGCGTGCTTTATGTCGAACTGCTGTTCTGCCGCAGCGCATCATGAGCCTTGAACATGGTAACTGATGTTTTATATGACGGTGAAAGCTTCTGGTGTACGACGAAAGAGAAATGAATTAAAATTTTATTTTATTTTATTTTAATGTTTTAATTGAAAAACGTAAAATTTTGTAATATACAAGAATAATTAAAATTGTTGTTTCTGATTCTATGAAAAGTGTGGCATCGATCGCAAAATGAAATACAGAGCAATTAAGTGGATGATGTGCCTTTTACCATTTCTCTTTAAACAACGATTCTTATCAATTAGATGCGCCAAGTGATGCAAAAGAATGCGTGGTACGTATACGAGTTTCGGAATAAATTTTAGCCACAGTTGACGTTTCAGAATGGCGTTATTTCAATGTAAAAATGTTAATCAGAGGTATTGTTATTGTTTATCTTAATGCTTATATTATATTTAATTTAATTCTTTAATTTATTCTGCGTAAATAAACGAGGTTCATGAAAGAAACAAAATAAGTAATGAGAATTTAAAGAGTGTACATTTAAGTTAATTAGAGCGATATTGAAAAAGCTTATCAGAAACACAGAAAAATATGAAGTAATGATTAAAAAGGCATAGCACCGAAACAGCGGCAGCAATTAAGTGAGCAGCGTGCCGCTTGCATTTTTTGTCCCACGTTTGTCTTTCCATTTACAACACTCGGGTGTGTTTGCGCGGCACCTGTGCGTTCTTTTTGCATCAGCAAATTCATACCTGCCTCGTTATGCCATCGACATTAATTAAACCGTCTGTCATTGGCTGCGCCGAATCTCCGGAATTGGAACTTGATCGAACATTCATACATGATAACATCTCTTCCATATACTTCCGAACTTGCTCCCATCTACGTGACAATAAAATGCATCGCCAAATAACTTTTGCACTCCGCCTCACTTACTGCACACCTTGTGCTCAACTTTCATCCTTTATTCATACCGATTTCTTTATCGCTGTATTTTATCAAGGATGTGTACCTTTAATGTTTACATTATGCCGCTTGAAAATCGATAATGCACCAAATTCAGTTTAATTCTGACTCAAAATTAAAAAAAAATCATTCATCAATTTAGCGTTTACAATTTTGTCCATTCTTTTTCATAGATAAATAAGTTTTCAAACTTTTTTTTATTGGCAACAAAATTGTCCAATAAAATAAAGAATAACGTTGAAATAAAAACGGAACAAACATGAAGTTTTACTATAAATATTTGTGCTGTTTGTTAATATTGGTTTAATGTGAGTTTAATTTCACAAATTCCAGAAAATCAAGCTGACTACCTTGATTTGCTTTTTTGCAGTTTGGAATAAAGATAAAAGAGATGCTCAGGCAGTCTTGCTTGGAACTTCGCACTCCAGGAATAACGTACGGGTCTGACGCAGCGTGTGGTTCTGCCAGGTCTCGACAGAGTCAGTTGTATTCCTATCTTGTCAGATCCTTATAAGATGTAAACTAGTCCCAAACGAACCGCGGTGAATAAATATTTGAATTACAATCCGAACCGCTCGTAAAAACGTCGTCACTCTTAACAAATAGTATGCTGTTGCATTGCTCATCCACCTCATAGTAGTCGTTCGTCTTATGACACAGTGCACTTAAAAAAATCTTGAACCAAAAAATATGTATATATATATATATATATTTGTATATTTGTATATATGTATATATCTTCTATAATTTCTGTTTGAATCAAATAATATGTTATGCAACATAAGAGAGAAACAAGTGATTATTTCCAGAGTTAAGTGAATTGTTTGTTTCTTATTAATATATTTATTAAAAAATATTTATTTTATGCTACGTAAAAAGCTATTCATTAAACAGCTTGACTAGTAATAATAATAAAAAATATTAATAATAATAGTATAATAAATATAACAAAAAAATAATTTTATATTCAAGATTGTGTTCAATTATTTTTATCTATCAAATTTTTAGGTTATCACTATATGAAAACAATAAATTGAAAGTTGGTAATTTGGACTAATCATTTAAAAGGGAGTTTTATGGATTGTTTCGAATAAAAAATCGTTAATGTTAACCGATCGCTACAAGAAAGAAATTAATTTTGTTGCTTTTCTGATTTTTTTTAGCGCGCGTTAGCAGAGAAAATCACCCACTGAGAGAAATACCGAATCACCTTAGGGCGCCAACATTGGATATCTTGAACTAAAATCCTGACGATGAGTTTAATCGAAAAAGCTGGCATACGTTTAGGTGGCGATCATTTTTGACAAATCGGCACATTTAAAACATCGTTATACCTGACTTCTTCACTTTTTTCATCTTTTCAATACATGAATTTTTAATAAATTCGAAGCAACATATTTTGCACTTGGGATGCATCCACATTTATCCATTCATCATTCAAAAATATTATAAACGCTTTTTTTTCAAATTAAAGTTTATTTCAACTATTAATATAAATAATTAACACGAATGAGAGGAGAGGAAGCAGACAAAAAAATTATTCGTAAATTTAGGAGAACAAATCAACAAGTTTTATTAGCAACGATGGTCAAAAAAGAACAGATTATTGGCAGATGAATGGTCTGTGTCTTAAGCTAAAAATATATCCTTGAAACCATTTGTTAACAATACTCTCACAGTGTTAAATAGCTCGATGTATGCAGTGAAGCTGTAAACTTTGAAGGACTGTGTACCTATATACTCTCCGTAAACAAGCTGATACTGGAGTGAAAGTGAGATGTCCCGAATTTATTTGCACGAAAAAATTTATCACAATTTCAGAATACACTGAGGCTTTCCAAACTTTCAAACTATACAACCTTAAATTAACTAATAAATAGTGTTAAAATAACTATTAAATAGTGTATATATAAACTAATAAAATAATCTACCATGTATTAATGTTTTTTGATTTCAAGAATTGGAGTTTCAATTTTTTTTTTAAATTTTATTGTAGAAAACATAAGATTACGAAATTTTGCCTTAATCAAATAAGGAATGGAATTATCTATTTTTGCGAATAAGCCACTGAAAATAATACGTCCAATTGAAGAAAAACTGTTAATTGTTTATATTGTCTAGAACAACATTAATAAAATCTGTATATATTCTAAATATAACAATTGACAATGAAAATTTGTTGTGAAAATGATATAATTATAATTTCATTTAAACCATTAAGTTGCACTTATAATTGTTGCGTAATTCTTTATCGACAGAGTTGTTTTTGCGTCTATTATGAACACGTTCTCGCAAACAGCACGTGGAAAAAACGAACGATAAAGGTCCGACATAGACTTACCATCATGCCAGCCGCATAAATCCACATTGCATATCAGAGCAAATTTTTTATTCTTACCTCGGTATCTGATATAATAACACGGAAACCAGTAGCGGCGGACTTAGTTGTTCTTATAAGTGCACACATTCGTAGACGGTGAACCGATCGTCGCGTTCGATAGTTCTTAATGACTTAAGTACCTCGCCGAAATGAAGAATGAAGAAAAATGAAACTTACAAAGATGTATTCAACTTAGACATAATTATTTGTATATAATTTACAAAATTCAGCAACAGACAAACAAACCCAATATGCAAGAATTGCAATTTACATTCTAAAACTCACATTTGAATCGTAAAACTATGAAAAATATACAATGAACATTGTAAAACTTATATATACCCTGGAGGAAAAATGACGCATATATTTGATGAAAAATCAATGACTTTTTGAAACGTAAACAATTTGAAAAACAAAAATGACATCAGTGATAAAATGTAGAAAAGACAGTTTGATTACACTTTTTTAATTTCATTTCAGATAAGACATCCTTAAATCGGAAATTCAGTTGCTTGATTTTCATTTATGTATGAGTTCCATACTTTATAAAAAGTATGTACTTTAGAAACATGATTCAAGTACCGTTAATCTCTGTTATTGTACTTAGCGATTTAATTATTTACTATCTTGAATTGATTAATGATTTAATTTGTCTCAATATCAGAAAGTAATACATTTTTTCAGTTCAGTCAAGATATGAGATTTTTTTTAACATAACTATCGGAAACCCGGAAACCCCTATAATTTTCCCACTCTTTCTCATCTCCAGAAAGCGATTTTAGCATACAGAAGCAAGAGAGGGTTATGTAAAGGCGGGAATACTGTTAGAACCTCCTCTACGTTCGTCCCACAACAAACACTTTCTCCCATTTACTACACATTATATACTTCCTTTCGAATTTATTCATTTCTGCAATATGCAGTTGTATTCTGATCTACATCGAATTTCGAAGAATTCTATAAAAATATTTTATACAATGTTCAAATTTAATAATATTCCATATTATACTTTAATACTTCACGTTTTCTTTAAAATAGTGAATTAAAAAAAGGAATAACATATAACAATTTAAAAAAAATGTTGAATGAACTTATATAATATTAATAGATGGATTGAACAATATATCTCTAAACTGAATATATATTTTTAAAAATAAGATAAGATGCTTTTAATTCATAAATTTGAATTTAATTGACATGAAATAACATTTTCATTTTGAAGAGTAAATAACACATTTACAGTAAATGAAAAATCATGACTTTTAAGCATTTTTAATCAGACAAAACAATACATTTGCAGAAACATTTCTGTTACACTACATTGATATATGAATTATCAACGTATTAATTGCAATATATTAATATATTAATATGTCAATAATTAATTATGTATTAAGAAGTAATAACACTTGGAATAAGTTACCTTTTTTGTAGAAACAGTTTTTTGAACTTATTTAAAGTAATTTATTATTTTTATTTTATTATTATTCATGGTTATATTTTTTATGTTAACTTAAGAGAGTATTAAACACGTGCGGTTGATAATTTTGAATATTAAAGATAGTTATTTAAAAATGTAAAATGATAATATTTAAATCAAAAAGCAAAGAAGAAATATTGCAAATCTGTTGTTCATACTTTCAAGTTGCGTTGAGTAGAAGCAGTTTCATGATTATAAAGACCGATTTTGAAAAAAAAAAAAAAAAAAAAAAAAAAAAAAAAAACAAAAAAAAAAAAAAAAAAAAAGCCTATTTTCTTGCTAAACTCGTACCCTTGTAATGATATAATAAAATTCCTATGAAAAAATACTATTAGATAAAAATTTTGTGTCTGCAATGAATAGATTTCAATTTTTGCTGCACAAATTTTTTAATATTCATGTTAGATTACTCACATACAGCTCAATATTATACCTTCCATACTTGACGTTTACTTTCAAACCTCGTTTCTACACCTTCGATAGCTCAGTTGGTAGAGCGGTGGACTGTAGTCGGATTGATTATTGGAGACATCCATAGGTCGCTGGTTCAAATCCGGCTCGAAGGATATTTCTTTTTTTATTCTAATTTTGTACAGCTCCAATCCCTGCGAACTTCTAATTTTTTTTTGAGTTAGCTTAAGATGTGTAAAAAATATTAAATAGTACGAGATAAATTCAATATAAAAAGAAAAAAAGCTGGCCCTCACTTGGCCCAATACGGGCACCTTGGAAAAAGTCAGGTGTAAGAATAAGATAATAAGATAATAAAAACACTGTAACACTGTCATATGGCCCGTGTGGTGACAATGTTAGGCGTGTTGGTAATATCAGAGATAAAACATAAAACTATAAAATCTATATGAAAGGCTGAGAAAATATCACATTCTAAAAAATTATGTGAAAATATAAAATTTTATGTGTTCATGTGCACGCCATCCGTTGATCACGTGAAACATAGATGATAAGCTTGATTTAAAGAATATAAATTAAAATTGTTAATAAAATAATGAAAAAACTAACTTTTAAATCTGTATATGTTAACAAAGATCAAAAACTAAAGCTCTAACAAAAATTTTACATCCTAAAATTAAATTTTATTATAAAATTCTTTTTTATAATAAAAATTGTTGTTTTATAAATATAAATGCTGCACTTGTTTGCAGATTAACGAGTTAAAAATTTATTCCAGTATGTTCTGCTTTTGTTATAAACGTTTTTTAAAATGAAGTAAAAGCACACGGTTTAACAAAATCATATGAATTATGAAATAAAAAACATCTCGTAATAGATAATCAGAGTTTTTTTTCCTTTATATTCACAATTACATGAGAAAAGGATTAAATTTATAATAAAATAAGAATCGAGTATTTATTTAATGGACTTCTAATAAATGCAGATTGTCTCGCACCACTTGTGACTACTTCCGCTTGATCCTGGATGGGAGTTTTCGTATTCATCCTACCGAACTACAATTAAAATAATTGCTTTTATTCTGCTGTCTAACAAGTAAAACATCGTGAACGCGTTCTGTCAGTCTCGGTTAACTCAAGAATATCTTACGCATTTTTTCATACATTTATGATCACCATACTAATTTATGATTATCATACATTTAGTATTTTCAACTCCAATTCCGAAATATTTTCACGATTATTTTTTCAATTCTCGGATTTTTCAGCTACATTTGAAAACAATTTGTACAGTAGCATCATTATTGATTAAGCGGTCTAAAGTCGTTTTCTTTTTTTCCAGCCCAAGACGCACGGTCCCATGGTGTAATGGTTAGCACTCTGGACTTTGAATCCAGCGATCCGAGTTCAAATCTCGGTGGGACCTTTTTTTTTTTTCTCTACTTTAATTCAAATTTTAATATTAACAGAATATTATTGAAATTGTTGATAACATTAAGAACTGGTGAGTCTTTTTGTCTCCAATAAAAACTGACGTTCTTAATTATGTTCAAAAATAGTTTATTTTACATTTATTTATTTCTATTCACGAGCATGAACTCCTATATACGGTGTTATATACACAATAGCAAATAAATTTATAACAATAAAATGAAATAAAAATATATAAATCAGTTGAAATAAAAAGAGTGAGCAAAGAAGAAAAAAATTCATTTGTTGATAAAAATTGATAAAAATTAATTTCCTACATTTCTGATAACGAACAATGTTTAATGCGAGTGTTATACATTCTGTGTTACACAAAAGATAAATCCTTTTTTATTTATTCCTGATTTGATTGGCGGAACTGAAGATTCAATTTGAATTAACATCGAAATAATAATTCGTTTTAAGATGGAAATAACTTAATAAATTGGTCTTCGTTAGGACGACCGATATGTGATCATGAGCGGTTATCAAATTGTACTTAGGTTCACTATATAGACACATATGTTAGAAGCATAATTCCAAGATATATGCAGTTGAAGGTTGAGTAATTTTACAAATAAAAACTCTAATATATTGATGTACTCTATACATGATGGTACTCGCTATCGTACATGCGATTTCGAGAAAAGATCAATGTAATAACCCATTAAAGCTTATATCACGACTTCGACTTATTTAGCCTATACAGGCCAAATTGATCCGAACCGACTTTGTTCATTAGTTTTCTCTTGTTTATTGACAGTAAAAAATTAACAAAAAAGTAAGTTTTAAAAAAAAAAGTAAAAAAAAAGTAAAAGTTTTTCTAGTGCAAATATAAAAAAAAAACAATTAGATGATAAAGTTATAAACACATGGAAATTATCACCTAAATAATGAGCAAAAAATTCGTTCTGAAACTTGCTGCTGTTTTGTTAATAACTATTTTTCAAATCCATCGATTAAGAACTAGTTTTAACTATTATTAATGATGGTTAACATAAAAAGATTTTTTTAGTCACTGTTTCATGGAAGGTACCGCCATGGATATATAACATTATTTTTCACTTGGAAATATTATTTAAAGTTTTGTCGTCAAATAATAAACAGATGAAAACGGATTGAAAGAATGTTTTATTTCCGAGAAAAAAATTGTCAAAAATGTCAAGGCAGATAAGTATAACCCTTAATATATAACTATGAAAAATATTTTGAAAATTTGTTGATGTATATATTTTCTTAATATATATATACGAGAAACAAAAAAACCAAATGCCGACTAACATTCACAAGATTTTTACTATGACACTCAGGCCGTGATTATAGACCGCGAATAAGTTATTTGCGACAATAGTTTAATAACTGATTCAGTCAATTTCATCAGAACCATGAAATGTCATGACAAACTCGGTAATTTTTGTTAATATTCGTGTTTGTGTTTACCCGTTATAAAAAACTTTAGTTATGAAAGTTTCCTGACGAAATTTTTAAGTTATGTTAAAATGAAAAGTAGACAGTTTGGGGTAAACGTTACATCTAAAATAACTTCTTTTCTTAAAAAGTAAAAATGTTGAAGAAACAGAGTTGATGGTGAAGATTTATATGATTGGTATATCAACAAAAAAACCATAAGTAATAAATTCACTGGTGCGATTTACTGTAACACTTTAGGGTGAATGTGAAGTAAAAATATTTTTTCCAAAGTGAAATTAATCCCAAAGTGTTACAATGACCCATGCTGCCCGTTCTTCAAACTTTCAAAATATCTTTCAGACTTCAATATCACTAAAGATAACAATAAATTATTATAATACAATGCCTTCAGTTTATAATCACGCGTTATCCATAGATTTTTTTCGTCTCAGGATGACGGTCAATCCTATACTGAAAGTCTCTATGAGCGAAAAAATGCAATTTCTATCGAGTAATGTAATGTAATTTTTCAAAATGCAGATACCAAAAAATTTGTTGACCAAACGTTAAAAATATCCATGAAACGCAAGACAATTTAATTATCTTCAATTTGCAATATTATAGTTGATAAAGCTTTTTCATTTTCGTAGTAAAATGTAATTTCTTATCATTTTTTTAAGCCACAATAATCCTGCATGTTATGCATAGGATGATGGGACTTTTTCACGTGTCAAACAAATTATTATTATTATTTTGAGATGATACTATCTTTTTTATGTGACATGTCAAAGATAAAAACAAAATAATCATTTCTCTAGAAAAATTTAAATAATTTAATTGCATGAATGTACAGACACTCAAACTTCAACTTTATACTTTTGTGTTAGTGTATTCCCTACTACTCCCTAATAACTTATAAGTTCAATGAGAAACTAATTTTTTAATTTCGATAAGCTGAACTTTTTTTCACTTGAACAAACAATTGATATAGAAAATCAGCTTTGAAGATAACTTTTTCTCAATGTTTCTGTCAAATTATATTCAACATTTTTCATGATTACTTAGTTATTTTTTAGGGAGGTTCGGAATGCTTTCTCCTATTTCAAAATTATTTTTGGGATTGTGACGTGTGTAAAATGAATCACATAAACATGTTATATATTCATGTGTTATTCTGTCAAAGTTATATTTTGCCATGTTATATTTAGTAAATTTATTAATGTATTTACCATACTGGATAAAATTGTTTGCTAAAGCAATACTAAACCTAGAAAATTGAAGAGGTTTTATTCTTCGATTTATTTTGCATACAGTTGAAAAAAAATGTTGAAAGTTATATTCTGTTATTTTAACATAACACTATTGTTATTCGATTTAAAGTGTTGCATAAAAAATGTCGCACAGTTCACCTGTTGGTATTATTTGTTCAAAAATCTAAATTTCACCAATAACAATGTGGTCGTAAGTCATGATGGCGGAAAGTTGGTTGTTAACTTGCAGAGTCGATGCTTGTGTTGATGATGGCAACGGTGGTGTTTAGTGATAATAAGTTCGATGCATGGTAGTGGCAGAAATATACGCTCGCGTATTCTGGTTGGTGCATGTCGACTCCGCCCCGGTTGTATAACGATAACAACTACTATTATATTTCTCCCACGCTGCTGTTATGAATTTGAAGCTTCAACAAATGGTTCATAAAATTATTTATATAAATATAAAAAACATCTGAATCATTTTTTACTGAAAAAAGTGGGATCGCGTTCCTCATTTTCTGAGATTTCTTTGAACTAACATTTTTAATAAAGTTTTCACCATAACATAATTTACTTGTTTTTTTTTAATGACAAGATTTTTTTATTAAAATTTCTATCAAACTTTTACTTTTCTAAAATCGAAGAATTTTTTTTTCCACAATGTAATATCATAATACATTGTAAATATTATACATTTTTAAGTTAAAAAATGAATAAACATTAATTTCAAAATTGAAAAAAAAATGATGAACGTATATTGCATCAGTTTTCATTCATTATTATATAATCAAGTGCTTAGGATATAATACAACAGATAATCAAAGAAGTGAAAGTGAAAAAAGTGAATAGTTCATATCATATTTTGTAATGAAATTGTATAGTTTTCTTAAGATCATACTGAATTCATTAACAAAGATGTTGCACATGATTTTGCTGAGAATGTTGCATACCACACAAAAGAGGAGGCTTATTTTTTCCCAACAATTATAAGATGTCTGTCCTCTCTCTTAATGTTTTGTAAGACACAAATATATCAACATAAATAAATATAATCAGTATGACTATGCACAAATTATGCACAAACACTAATAAATTATTGAAGAACGCACTTTGGCGACGGAACAAACGGCACAGACCTTGTTGCTTCGATGGCATAAAAGTAACTAATGGTCCGACTGAGTTAAGTTTCTGAGATTTAACAGGTAGATCCTGTCCATCATGGTTCAGACACCAGATAATAATTAAACCGCGAAATAAAACCGATAATCAAACTCAGAGGTCTAACTTTTAAGCATCACCTGCCCCGACGATCTACAATGTGCATCGAATTGCTTGGAACTTGAATTCAGCCAAAAAAGGTGAAAAAATGTTAATGAAAAGCAACGGAAAGAAAGAACATAAAAAATCTAAAGAATTTCCGCGTATGGCAACGATTGTCCGATATATATAGTTGATAAAATCGAGTACTTCCTTTTTACAGGTGAATCAAGTAGTAATAAAACAAACAGCTGTACCCGGCTATATGCAAACACATTTGAATGAAAATAGTACAAAATAATTTACAACATCAATTGAGATTTTCAAAATATACAACTTTGATTTTTTATTATCATTGTCATCAATCTGAATCGCTGCCATCGCGGTTATGAGTTTTCATAACATCTCATTTTCATTATTTATACTTAAATTACATGTCTCGAATTATTGAATTATTGAGCGTATCATGATAAATTAATGTCTGTAATATGCGCATGTATGGCCGCATCAGTGTAAACAAATGCTCAAACTTGAATTTTTATTTGAATGCACTTTATTCAATCAAAAAAAAACGTGAATCGCATTTAGTTAGATCAATTAATTGAGCATTAATACATTGTTCACTGAATTTAAGCAGTTTGATCAAATTCTGTGTTTACGTCAGTTCACGTGAGAGCTTATGAAAATGAATCTCAGGAGCCGTTGAAAATGCTTTGCGAGTGCAGAATCTATTCACTAGTTTGGACAAGGTAGTTAAGAGGATCACAAAAATGTAACAATATCTTTTGTAACCACTGATATAAACGCGCACTATGAAGAACGAAGTAGAACTGACGTTTGGTCAGCATATTCAGCAGCACGTCAAAACGATTGCGTGCTTCATCGAAAAGCTTCTGCTTTCGTTGTGATTATCGTGACATCACGAGACTTACCTTACTGTCTCAAAGAGCAAAATAATTATCATTGACAAAGCAAAGTTTACGTGCCTTTCGAAAAAGATCTTTTTCTGACCATGCGGCTGTACTTTTCAAGTCAATCGTCAAGTCTCCAATATCATCAGCCTTGGATTCCATGTACCACTTCTAGGAATGTAGTCATCTCTGTTGAAGATGGTCTAATTTTCAGATGTCCTCACAATTTGTCTCAGACAAATCAGTTTCCCATGCAGTTATTATTAATATAAACAGCTGAAACAAAATTTACACTGAAATGCATGTTGTTGTTTTTTTTTATAAAATAATATTTAAAATTGAATGTCATAATTTTGCATTATTTTCAGAGAATTACACTGCCTAAGTGCTATCGATTCTGAGTATCAGTATTTCTATTAATAATTATAGGAGAGCCAAAGGTAAGAAAATAATACTCAAGAATTTACTCCTCGATTCCAACGAAGAACAGATCTCGCGATAAATGCTGTTGGCTTTTTTCACGTTGTTCGTTCTTGCTTCTTCTTTTAATTTTGTTGCTTCTTTTTATTTCCGTCTTTGTTTACTCGTTTTTCAGACGCACCGTATATAGATAAGTCGCGGGCAATTTTCATGTCAGTTTGTCAGGTTGTAATTTGACTGATAGAGGCTGTCCAAGTTCTTCTTCTCACTCGTAGCCATACAACATGAGAAGATGCAAGAGCTTCATCAATGCCCAGTAATTGCGACCGAAAAACCGCGCGATTTCAAAATATTGGCATCTTAATGCGCCATGTAAAGAACAGACCTTCGGGCTATTCGTGTCTTAGAATACCGGACTCTCGACCAAACTACTGTACCCAACAAAAGATCCGATTGTACGCCAATTTTTTTTAAATCTGACAAAGGCTGCCATTGAAGGCTAATTGCCAACTTTTCATTCAGCATCGAACAACCTCAAGGACAATCAGGCGCGCGGTCAACTCTAATTGCGTACGAGATTTTTGGCATAATAGACAGTCAAAACCGATTTACTTTAATTATACATTAATTCAAATCATGTCTACTTTTTTCACTTTTTAATTAATAATTTATAAATTATTTAATCATTAATTAAATAAATTTAATG
Organism: Trissolcus brochymenae; assembly: GCA_030523145.1. Taxonomy (NCBI): domain Eukaryota; kingdom Metazoa; phylum Arthropoda; class Insecta; order Hymenoptera; family Scelionidae; genus Trissolcus; species Trissolcus brochymenae. Next base: position 12,982 of record JAQQRF010000005.1, read on the forward strand.
ATGATCATGTAAATAGACAATTTATATATTTGAAATAATACAAAGTATATTAATCAATTAATTACTTCAAATTTGTATATATTAAATATTTTTGTAGATTCTTGGACTCTCAGGTTCGCACTCTTTTTGTTCTAGTTCAAATTATCAGATTCGAATAGTTTTGTAAGATCAAAAGAATTTTATTTATTTGAATTACGCTCGTCTACCTCACATGATAGACAAAGAAGTCCGACGGTACGTCTCTCTTCCATGCCCAGTTGTTAAGTTGTCAGCCCTGTCTTTTTAATTTTAAGAACACAACAGTGTAAAAACGTGCAAAATAAGTGTGTAAATAAATTTGACTAAGAAATAAAAATGTACCAAATGTGTCCGAGATGTTTAAAAAATGGCACCAAAAGTAAAATTAAGGCTTATCAAATAAACTTGAGAGAAGCAGTCTGGCTATGTGACAAAAAAGAGGTGAGTAATAATACAAAGTTAGATGAGGTTATACTACTATAAACTATAAACACTGGTGTTCTGTCAAAAAAAAAAAAAAAAAAAAACAGTTAAACATTTTGGTGACTTTTAACATGATTTTATATTTGATGTATAATTTGTTGATTATTTACAGTGTATCTGGCCTTTTTCATCAGAGGAAGTTGAATATATTTCAAGAGAGGTTGGAAAAAAGTGGTCATACAACTGGACGACATACAAACCTCGACCAAACAAACCAAAGGAATCTCTTGTACAAGATTTATTTTTGTACACTCCGCCTGACACGCCAGGAAATGATGCTATCAAAGATATCTTAACAGGCGATGAACATATTACGAATGATCCTTCAAATTCAGCAGTCTACTCAGATCACAATTATGCTCATTTCAGTGCAATGGATCTTCCAGACAACAGTTGTCAAAATTTTTGCGACAATTATACCAGTTTAGATAATTTAATTCAGTCTGATTCAATCCAGGAAGACGTCAAGTGTGGAAAGACAAATTCAAGTACCAAAGGAATCCCGACTGTGACGAATATTGTCAACTTCGAAAAATCTGCCTGGCAAGAAATTGAGGAAGTTATTGTACCAAATGAGAGGTCTGAAGAAATAAAAAATGAAGATTCAAAACACTTGGAAAATGTATTAAAAAGTTCGAAACAAACGTCACAAAAAGGTGTGAATAAAATGGTCCTGATAAAAGAATCCTCTGAGAAGAGTTGTACAAACAAGACAAATTCGAAAATTAATTTTAAGAAAAGTTTAAGAAACGGTGACAGTAAAAAGTATGAAAAGTTCAGTTTCGACAAAGTTGTAAATAAAAAGACTAACAATGAAACGACATTGCCAAAAGAGGTGGATGAAAATGTTCCAGAGAATGTGGAAGGATATAAAATAAGCTGCATCGAACAACAAGAGTGCAATACGAAAACAATTGACGACTCAGCAGAATTGGATTTTGAAAGTTTATTAAACGAAATGTCTGAGAAACAAGATTATTGTGACGACCAGAATTTTGATACCGATTGGTTTGATTCATTGTTTGAGGCAGTTTAGAAAAGTCATTCTTGTCACATACTAATATCAATGAATTCATTAGTTATTCAATTTCCTGTTGAAAATTGTATTTATTTGGCTACAATTCATTTTCATGTGATTATGTAATTAGACTGCTGTTATTATTTTTATATAAAATTTTAAGAAATATATTTCGTAAAAAAATATATATTTACAAATGATCTTTATTGTATTAATTTTTACATATCCATTCAATTCAAATTGAAAACATTTCATTATAATACAATACATTTCAAGTTCTGGGTGTATTGACCAAATGTTTTAACAAATCAATATTTATCTTGCAAACTGCAAAAAGTGAATTACACCTGAACCATTATAACACTAACGCTTGGAACTACCGTATTTTCAAGTCAGTATAGTTAGAATAAATATCCTGAGATCTTTATAATACACTTGAATTGGCAATTTGGCATATAGGATTCAAAGTACTACTTAATATACAAAACTAATTTGATTAATTTTAATACTTAAAAAAAATTGATGTTCGTCTAAAAATGTAAAATTAGAATTGTTTTATTTAATGATAATAGAAATTATGTACACAAAGGAAATGACTGTGTGAAAAGATAATGCTGTTAATGATATTCCAAAACGGGTCAGAGGGTTAAACAAATCGTCCAACTTTAAACATTTTTAACTGCAGTGTCTTCTAAGCCGTCCGTCAGACCGTTAAAAAATCGATATTGAACAAATTGATTTACTTGTTTTTATATAAGTAGTGTTCAATTTTTATTAAAAATAAAAGCATGAGATCACTGATTTCGTAAACGTATCAAAGTGTTTGTGTTAGTTGCTAGTTGAAACTAACTATTCAAACAATAATGGAGGAAAAAAAAGTAAAAAGAGATATTCACTGGCCCAAAATACTGTGGTATATTCATTTACACGTACTGGGATTATGGGGCCTTTATGTGCTATTTTTCGAAGCCAAGTGGTTGACTGTATTTTTCGGTAATTATCCAATAAAATTTGCACAATTTTGCACGATTATTTCAGGAGCTGACTAATGTCAAACATATTTGACATCAGAAAGAAAACATTCCGATGATTTTGCACAAACATGTAGATGATTATATTGTTTGATTTTTCTTGCTTTCGTATTTTTTGCGGTGCTATAGACAAAGTTGACAACCATTCTTAGATTATTTTTCAGTTTAAACGATTATTTAATAATAATTAATTAACTTTTAGCTATATTTATAATTGCATTGGCTGGTCTTGGAGTAACTGTGGGCGCACACAGGCTGTGGTGTCATCAAACTTTTGAAGCATCTTGGCCCATCAGATTATTCTTGATTGTTGCACACACACTCGTCGGTGTAGTACGTATTGAATTTGAACTATTTACAGAGTTAATAAAAAAATGAAACTAATAGAGGAGAGTATTTTTTAAAATAAATTTGATCGACAAATTCAAAATTCATTTCCAATGAAACTTTGACACAATTTTAGGGACCAGTATACGATTGGGTATTGAAACACAGAATGCATCACAAATTTTACGGCACAGAAAAAGATTTGTATGATCACAGCAAAGGATTCTTGTACAGTCATTTGATAAGCAATTGTATTTATACTGATGAGATTACAGACAAGTATAAAAACGAAATTGATATGACAGATATGGACTCTGATGGATTTGTGTGGTTCCAAAAGAGGTAACATCACTTCCACCGTTATAATCTAAACGGTATAGATGTATGATTAATTAAAAATGTATTTTGTCAAAAATAAATTTTTTAGATTATTCTGGCCCATGTTCATTATAATTGGACTGTTGCTACCGATCAACGCACCGGCGGAATACTGGGACGAGACGATCACGAACTCCGTGATGGTTTTAGGATTCATGCGACTTGCCATAACGCTTAACATCTCTTGGCTCGTGAACAGTGGCATGCTCATCTGGGGACTGAAACCTGGGGAAAAGTTAATCTCATTTTTTGATACCTTGGATCTTTTATTTAAATTATTTTTTAAAATGCCAAAAAGTCACGGCACTGTCATGATTGACAGCAATGGCTTGCACACTATGTAAAATTTTTGTTAAAAGAAAAAAAAGTTATTCACTTAGATATCAAAATTTTCTTGCTTTTATACTTCAAAGATAAGAATAAAAAAATTGTCCGTATAAAAATAAAAAGATGTTTTTTTCAGATATCCTGTCGATGACAATACCATTTTCATAATACACAAGTCGTATTGGGCAAACTATCATTACCTCTTACCCTGGGACTGGAAAAGCGACGAGTTTGGTACTTACGATAAGGGTTTTAGCACAGTTTTTATCAAAATAATTGCTGACTTGGGACATATTACCTCACTAAAATCACCATCTACCGATTCCATTCGAGAAGCCCTATACAAATTAGCAATTGACAAAAAATCCATCATCGACGGCGTATTGAATCAAGTTCAAAACGATGTTGAACTGGAAACTAAAAAATCCAATTTGTACTTTTCTCATTAAACAAGTTAAAACAGTTGTATTATTTGTATTAACGATAATAGAATTAAAGATGAGGCATCAAAAATGTATACATTTAGCACCTGATTCATCAAACAGATCATCTTTTTTGACTTATCGGCTCATACAAATCATGGCCCATACATCTAATACACTTTTCAATCATCAATTAATAAATATTGTTTAAAAAAAAGTTGAGTTGAGGGTGATAAAAAAAAAGACTTAAAAAAACTTATATGAATCAACTTAAATGTAAAATATATATTGCTTGTTGTGATATTACGCAATAAAGTACAATGATTTGTTTGAAATTGTATTAGCTGCTCTGATTGGTTCATCGATGAAAACACTAGGTACATGAAATTGTTCGTTCGCACAGTACAAAAGTTTGCCATTGGTTACTTTGTTTTCTTTCTTTTTTATAAAAAAGAAATGTACAAATATAAATGTTATGCGTACGTACCGGTGTCGTACATACTGATCTCTTATCACCTAATGAAGAAGAATGGCCTATTAATGAATCACTTATTACGCACTTATAAGCTTTGTCAATGTCGCACAATGAAAGCTATTCACATCGTCGCGTCTTCACAAAAATGATAAACGATACATTTTAAACCAAATTCCCCTTGTGCTATTGTACACTCACGCTAAACGACATTTCGTTCAATTTTTTATACCCCAAACGGTTCTGTATTTCCTTCTATTTTTTAATACAGTTCACACCAATCAAATGAGTTTCATTGTTATCGACATTAATCACTAATTGATCACACAAATGATTTTCATGAGATTCGTTGATGATCTATTGTTAATTTGTAATACATTCAATCAAAATTATAAAATACTATAAGATCAAACTGAAATGGCAACGGCTAATAAAACAAGCTTAACTACGTTTATGTTGTTCATTCTTCAAAAGGTTCTCTTTTTTGCAAATAAGCCATGATTATTTATTCTTCAAGTGCACATACGCACGGTCTAAATAAAGAATACTGGAAGTTTACGCAAAGGAGGGTCAGCTTGAAGACCCATCCCGACGCATTTCAAGTCGAAGAAAGGTACACATTTGATCTTGTTCGCTTATTTCATAACGAGACATTTCAGGAGCGAGATATAAAAATATTTTAAACGGCGGTTATAAGAAAGTGCACACTCACTATTTCGTTTCTATGGTTGTTCATTGTATATTTGTAAGATTGACACATGGTAAGATAAATTTTCCACGCCAACAAAACTAAAGTCTAACTATAGAAGTGAAATTAAGATTGTGAGGGAAAAAGAAAAAATTGCTGTAGATTTGTACAAAATTTAGCGAAATAAAAATCAGAGATTAAATTCCTCCAACTTAAAAAACTTAATTACCTTTTCTTCAGCACGGTATACAAGTCAACGATCGACGTTAAATCGACTGCACGATTGAAATTAAATAGTGGCTCGGATTATTTATTTCACTTAGAATCGGTGAAATAGGAAAGCAAATTCCCACAGCTCAAAAGTGTGACTAGTATTGAACTTGCGTTTGCTTTGATTGTTTGGAAATTAACTAGTTCCAATTAAAATGTTCAAACAAAATTGCAAATAAATATTTCATCAATCATAAAACTAATCATTAGTTACAGTAAGCTCTGCGTAAAAGCTGTCATAGAAACTCTTCGAACAAAAATACACATAAATAATAGTTGAAAAAAAAAGGTTAATATTATCCTTTGATCGTCGACTGGGTCGTGCTCTATTGATTAAATTAAAAGCTAATCTTACTGTACAATATTTCGACGGGGTGCGTGATCATTATTTCCCTTTTAAATCGATCCCGTCAAACACAGTTGTATATTACAACAATATAGGTTGACTTAAAAAACTAAGTAATCAGAATTCTATTGAGATTCGCACGCCGAAACAATGCTCTTTTATTTTTCTCTTTATAACTTTCATTCTTTTATTTTTCTCTTTTTTTGTAGATCCAAAATTTCTTACACCGTAGACTAGGCTATTAACGGCATTCTTATATTTTTCTCATTTTTTTTTATTTTTTTTTTTTTTGTCATTTTTATGTTTTTTTTATGAATTTTAACTCTCATTGACAACATATGCATATAAGCATTTATATGCTTATGAGCCTTTCCAACACAATTAGGCATTTTCATAACAAAATCTCTCGCATTAAACATTCGCAAATCAATTGTTTAATAGCTGCTTCAAGTTAACATAGACTTTTCAACTTTGTGATTACTATATCAAAGATATTTCATTCTGAACAAATTGTTATACAACTTTTGAGGGTGGAATTTATTGTATTTGTTTATATGTATTGATTTGATTCACATGATTGAAAATCTTTTGATTAGCAAAAATGTGTTATTTATTTAAAAAAAAAACTCATTGGAAATCATCAACTGATTGTCTGACTGAAATATGATAATAATAGTTAATATCGTCAGTAATAAATAAATAAATTGTCTAAAAAAAATAGAATTTAAAATTATATAATATAATTTTAACAATGATTCCACCCTATATAATAATTTTCGACACATCAAAAAATCTCTATAATCGTCAATCAAAGCTGCTTTAGAAAAAAAGACAGCGCACCGCAAGATTTTGCAATCACCACCCTGATTTCATCCAAATCAACGAATGATTAATTTTATAAATAAAATCGCCCAAAGCTTTGCTTTATAACGCCGTTTGGTTGTAAATCAGCAATCACTCATTCGCACACATACGCGCGCCTCAAATAAGAATTTACAGTGTTTGCTTTCTTTCACAACTTTACTTCGTGTCTCATTAAAATATGTATCATTTTAACATCATCATCTTTTTTTTTCTCCTCAGTCTGATACGTTACTCGAGCTTTTTGAAACAATTCACAAAATTCATCGATGACTATTGTTACATAAAACACAAAGTATAGCGATGAAAAAAAAGCGACGATAAAAAAATTATTCTTATGTGATTAATTTAATTAATTAAAGGAAGTTGAAAGAAATGCATTTGATATTAAAATAAAAAGGTAGAAAATCATTAAAAATTAAAAAAGATAAGGAGAGGGGGGGGGAAGGTAAAGATAAAAAAGCTCCTTAAAAAGCATAAAGCGTTGATCAAGTACAAAAAGCAACGATTAGAGGCCTTATGTACTTATTCCACTAATATCTATAGTGCATTTATAATCTTTCATAATATATCTTTTGGGTGTATATATATAACATATATATTTATGTATATAATATATCGTTCGTATCTTTGTAATTGAAGTGCATAAGAGCACGATTGTTTAACATAATAGAAATTGGTTTTGGTCCGCATTGCTGCAGAGTCGAGACGAATGGCGCGACGAGCACCGTCAGATGAATACTTAAATGCGTCGTTGCTTTTTGTTCATAAAGTTTCGGCCAATCATTGTCAGACTGCCTTACGACTTATTTCTAATTTCACATTTTGTTTCATTTGTATCTTTATCGTGAAATTGACAGTTATTAAACGATGAAAGTGCAACAAGCAAAGTGCCTTGCTGAAATTCTGCACACAATATAATACACCAAGATAATAATTATCCATTAGTTAGAAGTTGCGAGATTGGTTTAGTAACGCTGACCAAGTGATAAAATTATTTGAAACAACACATAACAAACGTAACTCGTGTACCCTGTAATAAGCATGCGTGTTCAACCGAATATGGTCTTTCTAATGCTTTCGTTCTGAGATCCCACACGTCGATAATTATTTATTTCCAATCCCTTCTCTCCCTTCTAACTCGATTAATAAGGGATATCAAAAGCTGCCTTGTGAGGTATCTCATCTTCTACAAAATCAGCTACCATCAGAATTTTAAATACATCCTGTAGATACAAAATATTTGAACTTTTTGTCAGCTATGTGCATCAGTTCTATCGCTGAAGTGTCAAATCAGTTCTTGAATTTGAATCGAAGGAGTTGTTCTTGTATCAACATAGAATACTCAAAACGAATTTCTATAATTGGCAGTTGATGTGGACGTTGCGCCCAGCGCAAAGTGCGTAGCGGCTCTTGTGGCAGGCAAAGTTGTATCTTTACTGCTGATAAATAGTTAACACGATTGGTTCTCAGACAATAATTTTACGAAGGTTACACGTAAGTGGCCATGGTACCAGTAGGAATGCTCGGTGTCTCATCTGGTCTACCCTTCGGTCCATACTGACCTATGAATGATCCGTCTTCCGTAAACCGGCCTACAAATTATTTTTTATCACATTAATCTTTGTCACTTTCATTATCTACTTTTTGGATTAATTCAGTTTTTTTTTTTCATTAAAAACATTTAAAACTAACATTCGCACAATCTAGCGGAATAAATGTTGCTACACATACAGCAATTACAACATTATAAAATAATAATCAAAAAGATGAGATGATGGTTGGGAACATGTGCCATACCTTAAACTAAAGTCGCAAAGCCTTGCGAGTTGGGTTCAGACCTCTTCTGACGGCCGTACTGACCAATAAATGATCCGTCTTCAGTCATACCTCCTGCATACAATGAAGATAAAAAACCAAAATGTAAAAAGCACAACAAAAAATATAACACGCGATAAAAAATAGAATAAACGCAAAATGATGATTTAAGTTGAAATAAAAGTTGAAAATTGAACATCTACGAACTACACATCATAAATGATCTGACAATATACTCACATGCCACACCGATATTTAATACAAAACGATTATTTTTGCAACAAAAAAGTATCAAAGCATGGTAATGAAACGAGAAATAACAATATGATTCAGAAACTTAAAATTATAAATAACGATTTTGTCAGAGTCGTCATTTATAGAGAAAGAAAAAAAAAGTTTCAACCTTGACAGACATACGACAAAAAATTCTGGAACACGTTTCTAAATTTAACAACTATGTTTTCACAATCATAAAATCAAAGAAAAAAGAATGACGTACCAGTGTCGCCTTCGCCGTACTCCGCCATCGAGTCGGTATCAGATTCGGCGTGCTTGCCATCGTGATGCGACGAGGATGCGAGAGAAGCACGCCCCCCAGCGGATTTGCTATCCAAAGGTTGTGAATATTCGTGGAACCCACCTTCGTCAGGATAATCGCCACGGCCTGCAGCCAGTTCTCTTTCATGCACAGCATATTTTCCACCTCGGTTACGTTTGATAACACATACAATAATTAAGACAAATAATAGGAAGGCGATAGCCAGCATCATGCCTGAAAAAATATCATTAAAACATGACTACCTCTCATTTTGGTCAGATTTAACACTCAATTTTGAAATATCATTTAACAAAACTTGGAAAATGAATTATAGTAACTGACCTATAAACCAGCCAGCTGTTGCAACATTTTCTTTTGGTTGAATAATTGGCCCTTCGCTGCTAGTTTCAACTTCCTGCGTGGCACTTTCAGTCATGTAATCTCCATCAACTGCTACGACAGACATTTCGTATGTTTGTCCACTTTCAAGACCTCGAATCTAAAATAAATTGAAGTATGGAATATAATAATAATATCAAATAAAAAAAAAGTCAATTAAAAGCAATTTAATAACTTCAACTATGATGTAGTAATTTATTTGTCAAATGGTCAATTATACTGTTTTTAAGAAAATTAATGAAAGAACTAATAAATTTTAGCGTGATCTAATGACATTTTAGAATGATTTTCCAAAAATAAATTTACATTATTCTACTTTAGCACTTACTTCAATCTGGTTTGTTAAATATTCTTCTGTGGTTTGTCGGCTAATGGTTTCCCCTTTGAGTTTGTATTTTACAAAGAAATGATTTCCTGGATTGCCGTTGTGATTTGGGTGCCAATGGATTCGCACATTTGAATAACCGTTTTCTTTAGAAAAAGTTTCCCAAGTAAAGTGAGGCTTGTCTGGACGCTGGGAAGCACGTGTACGCTGCTCGACGAAGTAACTATAAATAGAAGGCACGATCGTTAACATTTTATAAACTTATTCACGCCTCACGATAGATGTTGCCAAACTTTTTATCGGTATCAACTATTTTTTATAGATGAAAAAAGTTGTTGAAAACAAAAAATAAAACCTTCATAAATATTTGTCTTACTTGTTTCCCTCTCCGGCTTTATTGTATGCACGAATATGAATTCTGTATTTAGTTTCAGGGGCAAGTCCAGCCAATTTGGCACTTTTTGCGTCAGGATCCGAGATGTGTGGCACTCTTTCAACTTCTGGATCTGTCTTGGATCCATTTACAACTTGATAATAAATTTTGTATCCTAATAGAACACCGTTCGGTTCAACTGGCTTCTCCCACACCAGGTGTATTGCACTCGATCCTTGCGGATACGCTTCTAAACTAAGAACCGTTCCTGGATTGCCTTCTGGCATATCAAAATTTAAAGTTTCCGACGCTGGCCCATTGTATCTAAATTAACATTATGATTATTTAAATTTTTCTTGAAATGTTCAACATTTTATTAAGTTTATAGATACTCACTGTCCATTGTAAACAAAAATTCTGGCATAATTTTTACTGTAAGGTATGAGCTTGGTAACTTGAGCGAATGTCTTGTTGCTACCCTTGACAATAATTTCCCTTATATTGTCTTCGCCCTCTTTGTTCCACGTTTGAATTTTATAACCACGTAATTCTCCCCTAACCGATTCGATAGGAACAGGATTCCACGAAAACAACGCGGTCGTTCCCGATTTAATCTCAACGAGCGTGAAATTGCCAGGCGACTGTTGAGGAACTGGAAAAAAATCGACCCATGAAACAATCAAGTACGATGCAATCAGCAATAAACAATGATGATGAAAATCATTAATCGTACCATCTTCGCCGGAATATCCGATGACTTCCTCCGGCTGTAGTTTGCTCTCTCCTCGTTCATTGAACGCACCAACCTTGATCCTGTACCGCTGGTAAGTAGGTTGATTATCTACCTGCAGCTTGTTGACCCTCCAGTCATTAACATCTTCGATGGTCCATTTTTCCCCTGGGAGATCTCGCTTGTAGTAAACTCTGTACTTGAATCTAGGTGCATTGTGATCTATCTGAGGCATCACAGTCCACATTATAACCAGATTTTGTGGCTGAGTTCCTTTGCCTATGACGTTATCTGGATTCTTAAATGGAACATCCGGCTGTGTTTTGCATACAGGACTGTGCTCCGATGGCAAAGACGGACCTTGAAACAGAAAAAAATGGTCACAAATTTGCATACCAAGGAAACGACAAAATCTAACTGGATTAAAAAGTTACCGATTTTGTTCCAAGCTTTTACTCGGAATGTATAATTGGCCCAGGGCGACATGTCGACGGTGTATGACTGGTCGGAAGCCGGAATATGATCAGCCATAATTTCCCACGTGTCAGGTGTAAACGAGGTGTTGTACTGGATATCGAACCTTAGGATGGCTGCACGGTTGTCACCCATGGACTTCCAATGGACAGTCGCGTTCCTGGCATTACAATCAACTCCAGCCAATTTAGGCGAATTCGGAACATCTTGCACGATTAACGTCGCTTGCGCTCGAGCCTCGTCCAATTCCGTGCGTGCCACGCATGTGTAAGTGCCTGAGTCGAGCTCAGTTGTCTTTGAGATAATGAGCGAGTAATCTGACGTCTGGATAAATCGAGGGTCCACGTCTATGTCAATTGGATCGCCGTTTCGCAGCCAGTCGATCGTCAATTCCAATGTTTCGTCCGTTACGGCATTGCATCTAAAAAAGTATTGCATTCAGTTTTTTTTTGTTTTCATTTATAGATAATTCGTTTTCGAATGATTGCCACTTGCAATTGCGAATTGTATGTTTATATAAATAGTCATTGGGATTACGAACAGACCGATGAAATTATCAGAATGTTGTTTTCCTTGAAAAATTAGATCTAATTTGAATAAATCTAGTTCACAATCACGGTTCGTAACAGTTTTTTTTTTTTCTACGAATTAATTAAAATAAAACGGAGTTTTGATTTTTATTGTGTAAGTAAATAAATCCTTATTAACCAACGGTAATCTGTTTGTCAAGAGGTAACAACTCTTAAGCTCAATGACATTGTTTGATAACAAACCAAACGGTAAGTTTCTTATCAAAAAGCCAACTGATCGTAAGTGGAATGATCTTATGTTACCGTTTATTATCAGGAAATAATAAAACAAGTGAGTAGAAAATATTATAGATATCAATCAAGACAAAAAATCAAATCGAAATAATTGCATTGAGATTAGTATATTAGAATGAAAATTATAACTGTAGACTTTGAATTGAAATTGAAATGAAGAAACCCGTTTTAAAAGTTATATTTCAAGAGAGAGCACTGAAATTGTCACAAATTGAACTAGTTGATATTTGAAATTTCAATTATGTGCACTTAGCGTACTTTAAGAATGTCGGAAATGTTGAAGACCTTATTTCTCGTTGCAGATGGCTCATTTTATTAGAGGATTAAATAGAATCAAAAAAGAAAACAAACCTGAACGTGGCAGTGGACCTTGCGGCGACTTCGTAATCCTGTGGTTCATCAGTGATCTTAGTATGGACTTTGACATCAAGCGAACCCGACGCCTCGACTTCCCCAAATTTGTTTTTCGCATGACAAGTATACTTGCCAGCGTCCGAGAACTGGACATTGTCAATAAGCAAATCTCCATTTGATTGAGTAGTGTATCTTCCTCCAGTTAGTTCCAACTGGTTTCTCGTCCACTTGACCTCAGGATGGGGTGCTCCAAAAACGCGACATGTCAAGGTCACCTGTCTGCCGTCTACCGTAGCTTCGTCGGTAGGAGGCTGGGTGATCTCCGGCTGGAGAGCAAGCACATTTACGTAAACATCCTTGTATACGTAGCCAAGAGAATTGGTTGCGTTGCAACCATAGTTGCCGGTGTCATTTTTGAGAAGCTTTTCGATGCGAATCTTATTTGGGTAGACCTTTCTTCTAGAGCTGGACGGGGCCTCAGAGATGGGTTTGCCGTTGTGAATCCAGTGGATTCTGGGCTCAGGTACACCACTGGCCTTACAGTGTATCTCAATGGTCTCGTCCTCGGCGGCGTTCTGAAACTCGGGCTCGAGGGTGAAGTAGGGCACCGCCATGACCCTGAGGTCGATTGAGTACGACTTAGCCGAACCCACGCCGTTCGAAGCCTCGCAAGTGTACGTGCCTTCGTCTTCGAATGACACGTGTTTTATCACAAGCGACTTGCCGTAATTGTTTTGCGTAATACCGTCGCTCGTCTGCAGGCGTCTGCCATTTTTGTACCACACAATTTCAGGCAGTGGGGTGCCACCGTAGATACAAAAGAGTTCGATCTTTTTGCCACGCAAAGCCACTTCGTTTTTACGGGTGGTGTATTGTTTTACGGGAGGGTGTTTGTTCTGACTCGTCGAGCTGCCTGAGGAGATAACGTTCAACAGCACGCGGTTTCCTAGCTTGTACTCGTTCCGGAATTCGGAGGTGGCTGAACACACGTAGTAGAAATTGTCCGAGGCGTCTTCCTTGGTCACGTTGCTGAACCAGAGGTTTCCCTCGGGGTCAAGGGTCATGCGCGAGTTATTGATCGAACGGATATTCTGGTTCGTGTCCTGGATCAACCAGAGGACGCTCGGCTTTGGCCAACCGTCCGGCGGCTGACAGGTTAACTTGTAAGGCTCGCCTTCATGCACCGTCAACGGCAGAGGCGTCTGATCCTTGAATGAATTCAGCTCGGCCTTTCGCACGAACACGGAATTTGATGTTGCTATTCCCCACTCATTCTTTGCAAAACACTGGTACTGTCCGAGGTCCTCGTCTCTAGGTCGTGATATCACCAGGGTTCCTCTCCCTGGCTGTTGTGAAATTCGGTCGTCGTACGCAGGGTACTCGAATTTCTTCCCGTTTTTTATCCATTCGTACCTGTCAGACATAAAACAATTCATTTGTACTATTTTCATCTTGGTATTTTTCATCAGCTAGATAATGTTATTTCTAAATGCACATCGAAAAATTATCTCATATTCACAAAATGTGAATCATCGAAAGAATTTCTTCTATGAGGTATTTTCTCTATGGGTATCAAGTGACTCTCGATAAAAACCCTCACCCCTTAGACACTCGACCAATTTTTTCCATTATTTATGAGGGTTTCTTCTCTGTAAAGAAATACGAAAACCATTTACATGACCATAAAAAGCTTTTCCTGGCTCATCGCCTTACTTGAACCAAATAACCATCATAAGTCTAAATTCAACACATATACTAATTTAAAATTCACCCCCAACAAATTCGCCCTCATTTTTAATTCGTAGTTTTTGTTTAAACAACAAAATCCAATAAATCTTTTGTCCATATTCATTTAAAAAACAATCGTCAAAAATGCTTTGAGTGCACTTTAAATCAGACTGGTTAGATTAAAAGCCATCGACGTTCATGTCTGAATGATTCATTCATCATGCCGCCGAAACGTATGAAAAAATACTTTCTAATCTCACAGCGACCAAATTGAATGCCAATCTTGACATGGAAATATCTTTAATTAATAATTTTCAACGCGTAATCTGACAACTTCAAATATGGCTTACTGCAGAGTGCAAACTTATGAATCAATCCGTCGTTGAAGATGAATGGGCATTCTTCGTGTCATTCAGCTAGTTTTTAATTTCGAAATTTCAAATGAGATCCGCTCTTTAAAAAAAGAGCCCTAAATTTAAAGAATGAAAAAAGCTTTTCTAATCAATGTATGAATTTCAATTCAAGTTTTATATTATTATAGATAAAACCATACAGTATAACGACCTCTCCTTTTAACGTAACTCCGGTACGCTTCATTTACAAGTAAAGCAACTTTATCTGTAGTAGTGTCAGTAGACTTCCTGAGATTATGAGGTCATACAAGTAATTAAGACCAGTTACGCGGGCTTCTCCACGTTACTGAAGACTTTGCATTCAATCGGGTGAAAATAATTCATTTCGTCACATCCCTTCAATTCTTAGCAGACTGTTTTCTATTTTACTTTAAATACAAATTCAACGATATATTAAATTAAATTATTTATATATATATATATATATATAAAATTAAATAAATTAAAACGATATTATAAATAACAATAAAAGTTTGGAAGTTTAATTCTGATAGTTTCTGTTACATTTGTAAAAATACATACGTGGGAGCGGGCTCGCCTTCAGCTTCACATTCAATGAAAAATGGTTTGTCATTTTCATTCATATAAGATTGAGCTACTTGAAAAAGCTGTTCATCTGTCGGGGGCTGTTTTGTAATTCGTGGTGGAGATGGAACTAGAAAAATGAAACAAGATTAAATAATAATCAATCTCATCTCAATCAAACTTACATATACTTAATACATTAAAATCAACTCCAACATAACGACCATGTTTCCCCTTTCGTTACATTTGGAATTAACAACTTGAACTGGTTCAAAGGTTAAGCTAAGCCTAGTTTTTGTAATTGTCTTATTGATTGTTGCATGTTGTGGAAAATGGCCAACACCATTGTTAAATAAATCAATAATAGAAGTGCATCTAGTGTAAAAAATTTCTTCAGTCATTTATAAAATCGAGAGTGACTATAGTTTTTATTCTCATTCTGTTTAGAAATATAGAGTGCTCTCTTTATTTTTTTTTCTTTAGAAATTGAAAGATCAATAACTCCAAAAGAAAGAGGAATCATGCTTTTTTGCACGGATAATTAAATTGATTAAAAAGGTTCTTCATTGCTGTGATACTTTATGAACCGTGATTATTGAAATGAAACAATAAAATTATAAAAAGTAGAAAGTGATGGTAAAGATGAAAAAAAAAAAATCAGGGTTAAAAACATTGTTGATACCTTCTTCGTTAAAAGCTAAAAGATAATAATACAACAATTTAACTGCCTGATATCGGTGCATATTACTTCATCGATGAGAATTCGTACAAAAATACTATCATTTGCATTGCACAATTTCTGTATCAGAAGAGATGAGTCATACACAGATCTTGATAATTTACTGGTTACAAAAATCTTGGTTTTATTATTATTTATAAAAACAGGTCAAATGTTCAGGAAGAGATGAGTCTTAATTTAAAACACGTTTTGACACTTACTCGTTGCCGACGTGTGAAGAATCAGAGTAGCAACGACAAGAATCGTGCATCTTGCCATTTTTGACGTATTTTGTGTTTATCTGCAAACAAAAACTATGTCAAGGTTTCAAATACTCAGACCATTTTTCTAATGAGAGTAATTATATCAAGACAATTATATAATGATTCAAATGTAAACACGCCCATTCATTCGCCTTTGTTGATAGACGCATGTTGTTCATTAACCCTAACAATACCCAAAGGATTACAAGATTAATGAAAACGGGGAGAAAAAAGAATGTTGAAAAAATAATGTTATTCGTCACAGTTACGAGACTTTGAAATGTTATTGGTTTGGGTCTCTGACCTGAGTCAAGAAAAATCACATTGATGATCTTTGATATAATATATAAAGACGATTGCCAACAATTATCTTTATTTATCGATGCCATAAAGCCTGACCATTCAGCAGGAACTGCAGCTATACACGATCTATTTACTTGGCAAGAGTGAACAACTATTTTCTCGGCGTAAATTTGTACTACAATGTATGTAGTTTATCGCTGTACATAAGAGACAGATACAGTGTGTATAGCAGGTACAATTTTTATCAACTTCACATTTAATGAATTGCACGCGCCTTTTTGAATTTTTCAATTCAACTGATTATATTTCAATTTCAGAAAACTGATTAAATTCTCTCTTGCGATAAGTTTGAAGTTGGAATTGAATAAAAAAGAAAATAGAAAGAACTGATATTCAAACAGAGTGACACAAAATAAAATGCATCAAATACCTCAAATTCTTCAGATTCAAATACATTCAAACTGCTTTCAATGTCAGAAGAGCACCTGCTTTCAGACCCGTTTCATAATCTTTTCAAATCCCACTCGTTCGAACTAAAAATGCACCGGACAACACTGGACCAAGATGAAAAGAGAATAATAACAAAAAAAAAAAAAAAGGTAGAAGCGAGGACAAAAATAATGTGCCAGGTTGCGTCAAAAGTGAACTTTCACATTTCCGAGTAACGCTTAACGCTGTTGCAGCCGAAATCGATCCCGGGAGGAAGAAAACATTGCAAAAAGAGGCCCTGTGATTGGAAAGGTTGTAAAATGGCCAGCACTCGGTGCGTGTACCGTTGGCTTCGGTCAAGCCATCAAGACTGGGCAGTGTTGGGTGATCTCATCGAGCAGCCGCTCAATGGGAAAAGCGAGTCGAGCGGTCGAGCGAGCAACCTGTGTGATGTCACGTTTGGGCGGCAACTATGTTGTTTTCGGGATCGCGAGTACGCTTGGGCACACCCGTGAACGAACATCGATCGGCTGCCTCGAACGAGACGCCGCTTCGTGCTCGATACCCTGAGCGACACAATTGTTCCTTTTTGGGGCTTACCTATGCGGTGTCCTGATCATCCGGTTGTCTCGCCCATGGACGACACGGCGAACGCGACTCTATCACAACAACCACTGCCACCAATGCCAGCCAGCGCACAGCGCAGCCACTGACTTTCCAACACCAACAGCCACGACGCTACACTTACACGCGCATACACATAAAACACTCACTCTCACGCTGCGTTATGTACAGTTAGACACGCCAGCACCATGCCAATTTTCAATTCTTATTTCATTTTTGTGTCCTTACAATTAGTCATTATTTTTGATGCTCCGATTTGCCTCCGGCCCACTGTACGAATAAAAATCCTCCGAAGAATTTGTTGACCTTCAATGGGGTTGTACATGAAAAGATAAAGCAATAATATCTTTATGGAGGCAATTATTTTAAAAATACAAAGTCGTGTAAAAGGGTCAGAGGATAAGCTGAAGATAAGAAGTCGACTTTGTTGGTACCTGATGAAAATAAAATAGACAGTTTATGATTGTCTTAGTCATGGAAAAAAGGAATAAGTCGCAATTTATGATTTACAGGATTGCAACAAGGAGAGTTTTCATCTTATTTCATTTGGTGATTCTTATTTGAATTTGAGTTTTTATCATTTTTGGAGCACAATTGTCTCATGGGACCATTTTTCATGCATGGTGCGTATGCACATAGGCTGCTTGAAATTGTTGAGCATTTACATATATTGATTTTCATGGCATTTTAACTTTACCATAGACTCTAGTTAGATTCTAATTTAAAACGAAAAGCAATCATTAAGTTGGAATAAAAATATTGTTTTAAATGATTTACATCTGTGTATGATGTTTATTTTTTGGAGCAGATTTTTTTCATTATTTATTGTAATAAAATAATAAAAGAAATGAATTAATTAAAAATATATTGTGCCAAGATTTTCAATTCAGTTTGAATCAAAACAATAGAACAAGGTATTGTTATTTCTAACCCGTTAGACCTAAAGATAAATTGGAGCATTCATGCTCCGAATTTTTGAATTTGTTCTTTCCCTCTTTGTACAACACCATCGATGAAATAAACTGCAAGACACTGGGAGATTCGACAGTGTTAAATTAGGAAGTGCTGCCTTCTAGCGGTACCATGCTTAAAATTTTTACTCGCAGATGAACATCTGTGTCATGTGACTTCTGTCAAACAGTATGAGGTGTAGCAAAACGGTCTCACACAAGTTTTGGGATAATTAATTTATCGAATTTGTATATTAGTTTTTGTACAGATGAAATAATTCGGTGGATAATAAAATGTACAAGGTCGACAGAAAATTTTGAAATCATCAGGTTGTGTCTGAACATCAAATATTCGTTATGTGGAAGTGTCATAAATGTGGAAAGCCCGTATATTTTGGTATGTATATATAGATATGGTAAGATGAACGTATGCATAACATTTTTTTGACTGTTTATTGTCTGCATCAGCAGATGCTTGTTGACCTTGTCAAGTCAGATGTTAAACACAATCAACAATTTTAAAATTATATAAATAACGCTGACTTTTATAACATTTACTTTATAACGTCATTTGCTCTTTGAAGTTTGATCATATCATTATTATCATTTATCACAATATATTATTAAATTTGTATAACGTTTTTTTATAGCTGAAAGAAAACAATCGTTGGGTTATGATTGGCATCCAGAATGTTTAAGATGTGAAGAGTGTGGAAAAAGGTTGAATCCAGGACAACATGCGGAGGTGAACTTCAGCTTTGATTTTTATATTAAATGTATTTAAACTAAACTTTGCTTATCTATCTGTTTAGCACAAAGGTGTACCATATTGTCACGTGCCATGCTATGGAGCACTTTTTGGACCACAGTTGTTTGGACATGGAACTCGGGTAGAATCTCATACAAGTTTCGGCAAGAAAGAATCTCGACCTACTTTACCAAGGTACATTCTTTGAAAACATTTAGAAATAATAATTTGTCAACTTTATTCTAATCATAATAAAATTGCAGGTCGCATTTAGAATCAAAACTAAAAGTTTTTAACAATTACTATGAGGGTAAGAGCGGTGGGATTCGAAGTCGAGAGGTAACTTGTGATATTGTTATCATCATTGGCTTCAAATTAAAAAAAAAAACACTTCTTGTAGTATCACTTCTGATTTATGATTTTGTTCAGGTCAATGGTCGCTTGATTTTGGAAGGAGCATTACGAATTTATTGGGGAGTTCGTGGTGTTATTCACTTGAAAGAAGACGACGACCAAAGGACTGTCGTCACTGCGCGTCACAGAAATTCTTGCAGGAAAAGTGTATCCGAGGTATGTGCGTGTGTAAAAAAATTCGTATAGCTTTCAAAATGATAAAAGGTCAATGAGAGAAAAATTTGTGTCAAAACAGGACATCAAAGTGGAAGATAAAGCAAGTTCTCCAAAAGACGTTGCACCAGTTGAAAAAGTTTCTGATAACGAGTCAAACTCAGTGCCCGCATCTCCAGACCATCTCAAAAGTTTAACCTTGCCGATGAAACTGGAAGTTAAAAAACCTGACGAATGGGATGACATAGATGAGTTGTTAAGGGTAAAACAGTTTGAACAAATAAAAGTCTTTTAGTAGGGGACAAAAGTTAACCTGATTTTTTGATCGTTTGTAGGTTGAGCGCAAAGTGGACGAGAATGACAAATTGTATCAAACGATGCCAGAAAGTTTGCCCTCGATGAGTTGCCATTTAAATTTGGATAACCAGTCATCCCCTGTTCAGAGTAACTCGGATGTTGCGACGTCACCAGAAAGTCCTAACGCGTCGAGCAAAATGACAAATGATAGTTTCGACAGCACGCCAACGCACAGCATCAGCAGTTCCTCTGGAACTGATACGCCGAATTTTCAAAGTACACCAACAAGAAACGGCACTTTGCGTCGATCTGATTGTTATGACAGCTTGGAGAAGAAATCTCAGAATGATAAGTTGGGCGGTGGCGATGATCCCTGGCTAGACAAGGGTATAAATCGTTCTATGTCTGGACCTGATTGTTTGCAACGACATGCAAATGACAGTGACACTGACTCGGTTAGTTCCTTGCAGTTCAGGGATGATAATGATAACATGAGTATGTCGACGGATAGTGGTCTGGAGGTGAGTGGAACAAAACATAAAGTTTGATTTTGTAAGTGAAACTCAAATGAATTAATATAAATTCGATTGATATTATAGTTGGATGGGGTTGTTTTGAGACGAAAACAAGGTTCGACTGCTATCCGACGTCACCCAGGGACCAAGCGTCAATCCAGAAGTCGTTTAAGACGCCGCTGCTCGATCAATGGACACTACTATAACAGAGAAACTAGTTTTTTCACTCCTCCTCACGGTTCTCAAATGTCAGTTTGGGTGACGAGTCTTGTCAGCACTCAAGAAGTTATCAATCTCATGCTGGACAAATACAAAGTTGATGCCAAACCTGACAACTTTGCACTGTTTGTGATTCGTGACAATGGGGGTAAAACTTTTGTTATTATACATTTTGTATTCTTTGTAAATTGGCAAGTAGTACAGTTTTATGTATTGCTTTAAATTTGCAGAACAACGAAGATTAAGGGATGATGAGTATCCACTGGAAGTTAGAGTTGTTTTAGGACCACATGAAACGGTTGCACGTCTCTTTCTTGTTGACAAACTGTCCACTCCAGAGATCAGTTCTGACGTTGCACAGTTTCTTAATCTCTCTTTAGCTGAATGCCAGAACATTCTTCAACGTTATCATTACGAGGAGGAGCGTCAAATACTACTTCTAAAAGAGAAGTATGTCTTGTCATTTTGTTGTCACGCCATAAATTTCAAACTTGGGCTCGTGAATAACAATAGTGACGAATGAAAATTAATAAGACAACTAAAAAGGATAAACGAGAATGAAATTAATAAACATCTTTATATGTAATTACTTGAGACTCAGCACGTCTCAACTTACGTCTGCGTCTTTTCAAATTATTAGATGACTAAGATGGATATTTAATTCCTGTACTTGAATTAATTCTAAAAATCATTCACGATGCACGTTTAACTAAAACAAAATTCTTTTTATTATTAATTAAAATATAATTCTTTTTAATCTTTTATTTGACACTGCCGGTT
Source organism: Trissolcus brochymenae (assembly GCA_030523145.1). Classification (NCBI taxonomy): domain Eukaryota; kingdom Metazoa; phylum Arthropoda; class Insecta; order Hymenoptera; family Scelionidae; genus Trissolcus; species Trissolcus brochymenae. The sequence continues at coordinate 34,537 of JAQQRF010000005.1, forward strand.
TTAATTTTTCAGGTACAAAGAGATGCGTCGGAGGATTAAGCAGCGAATGGAGGAATTGAAAGTACGACTGTAAAATATTACAGTGCAGATATCTCTGCTGACGCATTCAAAAAGACTAACTCCAAATGCTTTTATTACTTTTTTATTCTTTATAATTACTTGAAGAGATTCCAAAATGATGACTATTTTGTTAGTTTTCCACATGACATTTTATATCCTTGAGGATTCAACAGTACGATTGTTTACCTCAAGTTTACTATCGTGCAATATCAATTTGTTGCAATATCTCATTATACTCTATTTTTTTATACTGCTAGTACACTGACTTTGGTACGTCTAGTAAAAACACGATGGAGCGCCAGTTGTGCTAAGGTTAGATTTAGCTGACATTCCAACTTAGGACGTTAGAAATTCTAAGATTAACGCCAGAAGTCCCAAAGTGAAGGACGAAATATCATTGATAAAGGCATCAGATGTCCCGAGTGTTGGAATATGACAAATGCCACATATGGAGCTACTGACGTCCACGTGAATTCATCTTTTGTACCAAAAAGAATTTTCAGTGTATAACTTTTTCAACCCATTTATTGAACTGCGTTCAGATGAGCTTTACCCATTTCTTTTTTTCTTTCGGCTAGCTAAATATGATTTAACTCTAGAATAACTTTTTATAGGTGCTTACATTATGTTTCGTCACGTACGCTAATCAACTGAAAATATGCATTCGTGGTACGTTAAACATTGATCTTGAAAGCAAAGCAGTCTGTTGTTATAAAAGCATAAAACTGAAACTGCCAATTTCATAATGTGAAACTAATGAATCGGTTTATAAAAAAGTGCCAATAATGTTTAGGTGCATTTACATTTTGTGATAATCTTAAGTCTGACAATTTTTTAATGTAGTCACTTTACAAATGATCCCAAGATACAAAGTAATTTTTGAATTCTGACATGACAATCTAAGACATTTTTGAACAATTTAGCATTTATTACAGTTTTTCCTCTCGTTCATATTGGTCAATATTCATTATATTATGTGACATCGAAATAATAATGGATATGCTAGTAATATTTATACCGCAATATTTTTGTACAGTTGTGAGTGTTTTATCATAAAATGTAAAAGCTTAAGTTTATTTTGTTTTTGACAACTCTAATAAGTTTGTGATTTGAAAGATATCTTGAACTTGAATGATGTAATGTTTAATGAAAAGACAATTTCATTGTCACTTAAGTAGTAAGAAAAGAAACTGAACAATATAAAATTATACTCGAATTAAATGTTAGAGTTGTTACAAATACGGGTTTTTCTGAAGTAAATGCAATTTTTTATTCTAAATATTAATTTTACTTCAAAGTGTTGCGGACAATTAAAGAAAATATATTTGTACTATTGATTTTTATATACGTGCTGATAAATGTATTTTTCGTAATATTTCTCTAAGAATATATTCCTATAAGAATACTAATTACGTGTGTAACTTGATTCTAAATTTAATATTTTTTGTTCGTACAACACTTGTCCTTGTTAAAAAACTGAAAATTATATCTGTTCTACTGAATTTTAGTCTGTTAAAAACTCTCTGAAGTTGTGCATATGTAATAGCGGTGAGTAACGATAATTACGTCTCAAAGCGACGTTATATACAATACAATGCGAGCTTTCTCAACAAGAAATCAAATATATATATATAAAAAAAAACTGTAGATAAATAGTGATAGAAACTCACAAATGATCAATTATTGATGACTATTCAAGCTGTAATAAAATCAAGTTTATAAAACTGTACATTTTTAATAAAAATAACCGAATTGTCTTCATTTGATAAAAAAAAATGCGTTTACAATTTCTTGAACAATGTATAATTGGAATATGAAATGAAAATAAATGTAACTCGGTTATATACAAACATCTCAATATCATTTAAAAATCTCCTGATATTTAATTTGATTATTATTAGAAGATAAGAAAATTACACTTCCGATATGGTTTTTTGAAAGAAAATATTTATTATGGACCGAAATTTTCATTACATAAAATTAATACTGCAAAACCTGGGTATGATTTGTTTTCTGCATGTGCGGACGAAAAACTAAACACATCGAGATTGCAGTGCGTATAACTTATAACACCAGAATTTTGGTCCGTAGTAAATACGTTCTTGTAAGAAACCGTACGTTTTTCTATATGCATCATAACAGCTCGTCGTAAAATTGTGAAATAATTCATGTTTGTGTCCACCAACTAACGGGATGATAAAGATTATTTGAGGAGTAAACAGGATTGGATCACTGGACAAAAACTGAACACACAGTTGGACAGAATGTGTTTATTTGCTTTAGAGCGATTAGAGTTATAAATTGAATCAACGTTATGAGTAGTATCGGTAGTAATCGTCATACGAGTTGCTAGGAACGAGTACGTATGCATACCCACAACACCGAAGAGCTCTGCTGCTCCTTTGCACGACATCGATACACGTTTAAGAATTACAAGATAATATAGAATTCGGCGACGACTCGACAAGGATCTCCGACTTCTCTTGGATCTTTAAAATTTTTTGTTTTTCAATATTTTTCAGTCTAAAATTCACAAAATTGGATGCCGTGTTGAATTCAATTGACAAAAGAAAAACGAAAGGCCCCACCGAGTCGATTAGAAGTAACGTTCCATGTATCGCGCATCTTCGAATTATGTAATACATTTACCATGCGTACATAACACCGATTCTTGATGAAGCTGCGGGCTCGATTATCACAATCTGCCTATATGGGCCTTACAAAAAATACAGTACGCGCCCGCAGCGTTCTTTCTCGAACCGCTATGTTTTACTTCACTAATCCCACTTTACTCGTTTTTTTTTCTTCTTTTTTCCTTATTCGTTGTATCTGTCAAGCTTGCGCTCATCGCTTCGCTAATCCGCATTTCACCGGGCCTGTGCAAAACGTGCCCAGCGGCGCCGACACAGATTAAATTTATTTCGCAATTAATTCAAGTGCTACGACCAAACGACGACTACAATTTTATCTCTCAGTTCGATTTTAGCTGAATAAGATTTGTTCCGCGTTATTGAAAAAATTGTTTCAATCCGTTTTGTTATGTTTTATTAATTGTTTGCATTTTTTATCAATTCTATTCTATACGTTTCATTTTACAGATGAGAAAAAATGTTTTTTTTTTTTTTTTTTTTTTTATGTTTAACACATTTGTGTCTTTCGCGAGAAAAGTATATTTCGGCGAAAAATTGACATGTAATTCGATGCATCCGCTTGAAATATTTTATTGCGATTAAAAATTGAACCGTGCAGTATGAAGCGCCGATGCGCGGTCTTAAGTCGATGAATAATCGATATTAATTTGTACATTCAGTGTCGTTTGTATCGCAAGCACATGCTCTTAATCGCATGTACATTAACAACCTTTTCCTTTTCCGACTTCTTATTTAATAATTTCGATCAGCAAAATATCTACTTCGGAGCTGCGATATAACGAAAGGCAGCGACTGAATACAATATTCATATGTTGTTTGTCTGTAAAATTCGATGTGCTTGTCTTTAACAATATAACAATTGAACGGGAATTAGAAAAATAACGTGCCATACCGTGGACAACAATATCGATTACAATGTACATTATGCAATATTATTATATGATTACAAAGATGCGTTCGATGTCGATGTACGCGAACTCCATTGACACGATTGTTCAACTACAAATTCAATCAAGAATAGAATATTTTGAACGTAAAATAGAAAACGAGTGATGTCCCCTTACAGAAAAATTCAAATTTGCATAATTCCACACCATCTTGACACATAACTTGCTCGCAGTATAATCGATCTGAAGATTTTGCAGGTGATTTGGTGACAAACTTTTGTTTTTATAATTCGAAACAAAATTGGGTATTCTGTGTGGAAACAAAAATCGAATGTTCCATAAATATTGCTACATTCCATCTTATTTTCGCACGCTGAAAAAGAATATCACGTTTGAAAGAACATTTATCCGTGACAAGTCGCGTCGGGTTGGTGTAGAATTACTCATATACCAGTTGAGATGTGTTTTTGTCAGACAGGATTATCAGAGGTTTTGTTACCGTGTTTTTGAAATGCAATTTGAAATCTGGGTTTCAAAATTTAGAGATTTTTGCGGTCTGAAAGAATTTCTGTTGAACTGCGTTTCATCTGATGACCCAGTTGCGTCAGGAGAAAATAGGTCAAAGCATATGTGCTGCTGAAATTGTGCAGAGCATCGCGCGGGTGCGAAAGAAAAGCGCGAATGAAATATCCGAAGCATGAGAACGTTTGGGGACGGAAATAAGTTTCGTTAGGACGGCATCGTAATCGACGTTTTGCTGATGCTCTCGAACAGTTGAGTTGAAGCTTTTGAAACGTTCGTCTGAAAACCCCGCGTGTCAATGATATATAGATACAGGTATATAGAGAGAGAAAGCGCGCGTCCACCCACACCGACGACTTTTTTCGCGCACGTTGCCTCGACAGTACGAAAAATGATCATATGCACCTTTGTCTCCGTTGATCTTACGATTACAATTACACATACGTATCCTACCTAACATGTACTAACTAGTCCATTTGAGTCTATGTACGGGCGCTTTGTACGTCGCAGACATCGACATTATATATGTATATATATAATATATATAATATATAATATTTTTAATTATTTGTATATTACAATTAGATTGCTCATTGTCAATTCATCAATTATCACATTTAGTACACGGTCAAAATATTTCTAACATTCACGTTGCGTGGCTTCGCGCAATATACTCCGAAACAATTGTATACGTGTATATACATATACATCACAATTCACATCCTCTTTTACAGTTAAAATAAATCTGAAAATACATTAGATAAACTAGATGTCACTGAAATACAATTATAATATATATTATTATTCTTGTTTTGGTAGCAATACTAGACTGGTTTGTAACACAGCAAAATTTTAAAAAGATTATTTTCATTATTATTTGTACACGAGGCGTCGCCACGCAGATCTAGTGTAGGTACGTTAAACGATGATAATATGGCCACAAATGTTGTTTCCCTTATGCGTGCATGGGCGTAATGATTGCAAAATTCGAGTTTTATGTTATACTTCATTGTCGCGCGGTTCCATCCGGCAATAAACCAACGGATCGCAATTATTAGTGCCCAATTTATTCGAGGCTTTTTTTCTTTTCGGAAGACACAAATGTCAATTCTCGCGTTACCATTCATACCCATCAGACACTCGCACACACTTCAATTTCTCGCTCAATTATTTGCACTTTGGTTTGTTTAAGTCTAGCTTGGTTTTTTGGTCATGGGAGTATTAACGCAAACTTGGAAACGAAACAAATATTCGATTCGCATTGCTGTGATGTAATATGAAACTTTACTTTTCAGAGATTAATAATTAATTGACTCATAGAAAAATATACACGAATTTTAATTGTCGATCCAACATTCAATTCGATGGTTGAGCCTTCATCAGATAGAATAAGATTTAACCAGAGTAATAATGACATTTCAATTTGTTGAATTTCATCGTTACTCTACTACCAGGATGCGCTCTTCCAGATGGCATTGATGAAATCATGCCAATTTTTTTTTTTTTATTATTTACATCTTTGTTATTATGATTTTCGTTCAAAAACAGAAAGCCATGACTATTGTGAGGCACAAAGTACAATTTCAAAGACTATTTTGCAACCATGCAGCATAAGAAAATGTCAGATTTCTATATAATTTTTCAAGTACCGACGAAGTTATTTTCCACATGCATCCACTGTAATTCGTTTGCCATCGTAGAAATTGTTTATTCCATCATTTTTCCTTTTCCTTTTTTTTTGTTTTTTTTCTGTTTCGTTTTTATTTAGAATTTATAGTAGACATTGAAAACACCGAGATTCTTGGAGACTTGAAAAAGAGAAAAATTTATTATACATCTAGCAGCGACCTTAATCCTTGAAGGTTTTGCGAAACTATACATCGCGGATTAATTAGTCGGTTCCGTAAGGACGGACGGTCCGACGGACGCCAAGGATTGAGCAAACTGTTATTGCACTGAATGCGTAATCTCAGAACGCTAATTTTCCAAAGTTGATCTCACCCAATCGGTTTCTCTTCGCGAGATTCATCTTTCTCCTTTATCCTTTATATTAATTCTAATCAATGGTTTGCGTTCGTTTTGTCAATCCATGGAAAAAACAACCTTCAAAAAATAGGCCTGGCAAACAAACGAGTAAACGAGAAGGTTATATATTTGTATTTGCTTTTAAAATGATGTACCTAAACGTGGCTGATTTTACAATAAAATTAAACAAACTTTACAGGTCAGCTTTTTCCGTGGCTAAAAAAACGGACTAATTTGTTTGGATTGTCGACAACAATACACTTTTAGACTTGTTGGTTGAATGAATCGATTTTTCTTGGCAAAAACAAAAAGGAAAAAAAACTATGTATGAACTGACTGAGCGAGGTGTGCATTGGCGAGTTAACAATTCAAACAAACGCAATGTTTTGCGTCGGAAACAATGTTTGTAACGAAACATTGAAACCAGTGCAAGTCGTATAAAATATTTGCGTATCAAAATTACACCCGTAACCGTGAGAGAAAGATCGATCCTCGCGACTGGTCTCGTTCCGCGCATATTTAGACTCGTAAAAAAACGAGAAACTTTCCCAGCTTGTTTGTAGGTTCTAACAAATACACTTATCATACAATATATAATATATATAATCCGATCCTCGAAACATTGATGAAACAGTTAAAAACATTGCATATCTACACCTATACACAATTATGTATAATATATAACGGCTGCTTTTTTTTTGTTTTCGCTAATATTAATGCTTATAATCACATTAAATTATAGTTCAAATTACTTATTTATCATTTTTCTTATGTGTTATATCACATCTGATCGTTCAGTCATTATAGGAAGACCCTCGCTTCGCTTCAAAACGCCTTAACGCTATTTCTTCTTTTTATTCCATCTCGCTCGCTGTGTCAAAGTATTTTTTGCGAAGGGTTTTTATCGTGATTGACGGAATACGAACAAAACCACCATATTAGAGTTACAGAAAAAATTATTCAACTCATAAATCGGACTCGTAATCCCAATTCTATGTATAATACATATATCCAAGTTATTATAGTACGGTTAAAAGTTAACTGCACACTACCTATAATACACACATTGTTTTTGTTAATTTTTGGTAAAAATTTGAATTCACCATCGAATACCAATATCATACACTTATAGTATAAATATAGGAACATTCATTAAATATATCTTTGTGTATAATATGATCGTCATTTATGGTATATATAAATATTCATATTTATAATATATGTTAGAATCTTTCATAATGTATACATATCTATAGATATCTTTTACTTGGTGTTGTACGTAAATAATGATTACTTAAACGCGTTAAAATGCCCATATTTTTTCCCTAATACCTGGTTTTAACAGTTTTTAACATCTTAAAACAAAACTTGGATCAATTTTACTTCCTTCGAAAGAATTTTCACAATACAGAGTTGCAAATTTGTGTGCTTTTATTATTAGATTCGCATAAAAACTTGGTTATTTTGTTGGTCCGAAAAAGCAAATGTAAGTAGTGGAAAAAATTGTTTTACACCAGGTGCTAAGGAAGTATGCGTACACTAGTGTGACAGACAGACGAACAGACATACAGAAAGACAAGTAGATGGTGAGAAGTATAGGGTACAATGAAGTAACGGCAGAGAAGGATGATATTGAAAACGTTCGTTGCTTTGTGCTAACCACTTCGTTGTTCTTACAATACGAATAGATATCGAACATACATGCATTACCTTGTGTATCTTTATTCTTATACACTTAAATGTTCAACGAATGGATTCGTGCTCATCGACAACGCATGGCACGTTGTCGGCAATTTCGATTACAAGTTTTCGTTGTACAATAATGCCAAGGCCTGTAATCAAGGCATCTTTCAAAAATTGTTTCCTATAAAAACCAAATATCTCAAAGCAAACACTTTTCTTTTTAATTTGGTTGACACTTTGAACAACAATTTTATTGAATTTTTATTCCCACCTTTTATTCATTATTAAAAATTAAAGTATTATTATCCAACAGCTTGAAAAAAAAGCTGCTGATCTGCCGTTACTCGTCAGTTACGTAGGACAGTTTGTATATTTAATATGCTTATTATTTTCACAACTGTGGCTAACACCGAGACATTGTGCTTGGAGCCGACTCGAAAATCTAAGCATGAAACTGGACGGTACGTTTGACGGATTTATCAGTTGGTACATTTTGCCTTGTCCCCGTGACCGTTTAGTTCGCAAATTTTCGATGCTATGCGACACTTGTCCGCGAGCTTTTTGGCACATTAGGAAACTCATCTTCGTTTTTCGCGCGATCGGCCTCAAAATTGTTTAACACCTCTAGTTGAAACTTAACACTTCGTTCGACAACAGACCACTTGGTTCGGAAAACATAGGAACATTTTTACCAGGGGCCGATTTTAATCCAACCCTATATCAAGGTTGCGGGTGTTCCCGGCCATAAAACGCGTCCTCTTTAGTGACCGCTATACACTAATTGTAATAATATATGCTAAAAGTAAAATGTTTGGAATTTACCACAGCGTTTTAATTCATTATCAATCCTAACTTAATGGTTTATCACAAAAATTCAACATATCAAAGTCTAATATAATTCGATGACTTTAAATTAAATTCGACAATATATTTTTAATTGTGGATCATATCCTTCATATACCATGTAGAAGAGGACTTGGAAAGATTCTGTTTCAATAAATAACCAACAAAAGAATTTTTTGTCCTTTTGTGAAATCGCGCGTACCTTTGTAAACAGATCTCTTTTTTGAGCTTTGAGAATTTTGACAATCAAATTGATACAAACAATAAAGTTCAATTTATTGAAAAAGAACCTTAGGCGACGTTTAAGATCACACCTTTGTTTTATGATGAGCTAATAATCAGTATGCGGTTTTTCGTTACTTTTCAAGTTCACGTAGCACCAAGAAACTCAAACTGACAAGTAAAATATATTCACTGAGTAAAATATATTTTTACTGTAGAATATTAGATATTTTGGTTTGTTGTATAAATTTTATCGAAAAATACAATCATTCCTGTTTTATAAAACGTTTCAAAAGAAAGCAAAAATTTCTCCAATGAATGTGTTCGCTAAACGAAACAGAATGAGATTATAACCATTTATTGACTTCGTCTTATTGTATTGTGGCAAGAAACACTTATGATCTTGTACGTCGCTTTAGTCGCAGAGTGTTTCTTTGGTATGACTCTTCCTTATCACAAATTATTCTCACTAGCTAATCAGTAGCGCGTATTCAAATTTCCGCACGTTCAGTAATCAAAGTCTCACCGGTGTTTCGGTTTATAATTGACACCTAACTTGGGCGAACATCGAGCATTTACAATGACGTTCGAAAAAATTAATTCAAATTACAACAAAATCGCACTTTTCCAGGTATACAATCAGTAAACAAATCCACAAAAGTACACCGTTTCGTCTCATATAAAGATTTTGACAATTGTGTTTGTAAAAAGTTTGGCGTAACTCGACACGCAAAGATTTAAAAAAAAAAAAAAAAAAAAATTAACAGTTGCATACAGCACAACTGATTATCATTTTAAAATGATTATATCTGTCTATTTAAAAAGGATTTTGTTTCTGAATGTAAACCTGATGAAAAAAAAAACGTTGTCTTAAACTGATAACGTAACAGAAGCTGTTAGTAGAAATAACAAAGAAAAAACCGTAACAATCACTAGAAGAAAAATCACTCGTTAGAAATAAGGTGAGATAAAGCGGATCAGCGCTGGTGAATGTGAGTAGTGAGGTGTTTGGAGAGGTAGTCGGCCCTGGCGAAGCACTTGCCGCACATCTCACAGTGGTAAGGTCTCTCGCCGGTATGGATTCTGAGGTGTCTGGTGAGGTCGCTCTTGCCGCCGAAGGCTCTTCCGCAAAAGAGGCAAACGAAGGGTCGTTCGCCGGTATGCTTGCGCACATGCAGCTTGAGATTTTCCTTTGATCTGACGCACTTGCCGCAGAATGGACAAGCGAATCTGCGCTCACGTCGGTCTGGCACGTCGTGCACCCGTGCCAGGCTCAGGTTCGTTTCTACAAGGACAGGTTGACGCGCGACTCGTTCGTCCTCGTTGGCATCAGGTTCGGTATCCGCAGGTGGGGCTGGGTTCTCGTCTTCGCAGGGCTTGGCACTCTCACCGCCAGGTTCCTTCTCGCAAGTTGACTTTTCCGCCTGATCCTGCTCGTTGGCAGGACTCGCAGCTTCGCTGTTCGCCACGTCTACCTGAGAAGGTTCGCCTGTACTTGAAACCTGGTCGCTTCTCTCTGCCGCCGACAGGACGGACTGTCCGGACTCCGGGATCCGCTGCAGTCGCTCCAAAGCGTGGTTCAACCTGTGCTTCTTGAACGATTTGAGATACCTGAATTGCATTCCGCAGACGTCGCACGTGAAGAGTTTGTCGGCCGGCAGGCGTGCACGGTGGTTCTGCTCGCGGTGCTTAACGTAAGCCGAGCGGTAGCGGTAGCGCTGGCCGCACTGCTCGCACGTGAACGGCTTATCGTCGGTGGGCTGACCCGCGTGCTGCAGCAGAGCGTGCCTCTCCAGCAGCCACGCAGAGGGAAAGCTCGCAAGACAAACACCGCACCGCCGAGCCAGACTTGACAAACTTACCGCGAACCCACCCGGCAGCAGGCCACTACCTCCACTTACGATCTCCATATCACTAGAGCTCCCACCTGAGTCACGCGATGACCGTTCCACTAACGCATTCCAGCCAGTTGCTTCCAGACCCAGAGCTAGAGATACCTGCGAACAACAAGCCAATTCATTAATAAATATAATCAATCATCTGTTTCATTTCCCAAACTGACGTGTCTCTCTTTTTGTAGCCTGTTTTTGTCGTCTGACTTAAACAACTGTATTATCACTCGACTTTTATTTCCACCAAGTTGCTGCTAAACTTCATCACCCATAAATACCCTTTTCGTCCTATCATTTTTCTTTATGTAATTCATTGTATCTGAAATGATGCTCTGACTCGAACAGATTTCAGAACACTGAATATTGAATACTTTTGTTCCAAACATTTACAATGCAGATTGTGAATTATTCCGATAAATAATAGTAAATTTGCTTTTTATATCCTTGAAATTAGTCAAGTGCTTGAAAAGCATGCAAAAGCTCAAACTGCGACGTTGTAAGAAAATCTCAAACAATTAGAATTACAAAACAACTTTAAAAGAAAGAAAAATTAAAATCTCAGAACCAAATAATAAAAAAACATTGGAAAAATAAATTCATGATATTCATAAGGTGAATCAGGAATATCATAAGGGGGGACAGTTCCCAATACAGTATTAATAACACAAACAATTTGCAGTTTTTATTTCACAAATCGGTAATTTACAACTATGATATGCATTTGTTCTTCTAAGAACGGAAAGAAATGATTTTTTTACCAAATTGTCCGAATAGCAAGGACAATGTGTGGGTACTATGCAAACTGTTTAAGGGCAAACGCATATGCCTTCACGGAAACACAGCATTAATCGACATTGTTTTTCTTTTTTTTTGCTGTTTGTTGTTTTATTTCGGTTTCGTTTTTTTTTTTTCCAATGAACAAGAGTTATTCGGAAGCGTGTCGTAACGACTTTAAACGCAATATCATTGTCCTTCATCAACGTTTTAACCAAGAGAGAACCTGCCATCGAGATGATCTTTACTATAATTCGCGACGTGCATTCCAAATTTATACAATTTTCGTTTTCAAAATAAATGCTTTCCAATCGAGCCGACGCAGTTAATTTCACAGATGATAAAAATTGTAATGAAAAGTCGATAAAAATCCATTTCATTTGTCAAGAAAAAAGTCAGTTTATTGCACAATTTTTTCTGTATATTTTCAACAATTTCTAACCAGCCATTTTTATGAAATCACAATCACAATTTGACTTGGTTCTTTTTTTTTTTTTTTTTTTTTTTTTTTTTTTTTTTTTTTTTTTTTTTTATTTTTTTTTTTTTTTTTTTTTTTTTTTTTTTTTCGTACACGACGTTGCATTAAAAAATAAACACCGTTCATCAATCCTGAACACTTGAGTTGTTACATTAAAATATACGGCTTCCATGTATTTGTATAATTAGCATTCAAGAATAGGTTTATTATATTATGCGCAGTCTCATTTTTATTGCTCGTTTTTAATCTTGATACATTAATCGTATTACGCATTGCACTGATATGAAGTACACGTATATCTGCAGGGAATTTTTTCTACCTCTTCTTTCTGCTTCTCTTGCAAACTGTAAATCTCAAGCACAATCTGAACGTTTCATTATTTTATATTTAGAATACAAGTATTAATTATTAAGAATAAAATAAAAAAAAAGAATAATTTTTCAAGTTTGACAGTGAAAAAAATTGTGTCTGCTCAATTGTGGCTACAAAATTTATATTACAATATTTCATTTATTTAACGTTATACAGGAGAGTCGCATTTTTTAGATGTTCATCAATAAGTTTATGTCTGTCTTAAATACATTCAGAAAACAATCGTTGGCTCTAACTAAAGTCATAATTTCTTGTAACATTTTTTTTGTATTGCGAAATGAAAATAATGAATCAAATGAAGAAAAGTATTTTCTCTTGGGCAGAACTTTGAATGCTTGAATGAAAAAGGATTGTTTTCTGAGTAATAGAAGTTGTTATTCGATTCCTCATGTGTACGCATAAGCACAATAATCCGTAGGAACTGAAAGTAAACAAGTATACAGGTATATATGTAAACTGTTGGGGAGGGCGGATCTTGAAACTGCTGGTTGGCACAAAACGAAACAACTGGTATGCCTAGTTATATATATTATCATTTATTATCTCAGTAAGTGCGTCTGGCAACCCATGAGAATCGAATTGTGGCGGTATGAAAAAATATTCCGTTGGTAACACCGTTTAAAAAAGTTATCGCATTTGGGTAACCTATGTGACGTTATATAGGTACGCTTTATCATATTTATATTGTACAATTATTGTTGCGAGAATTCGGTATAAACGTTACTGTAGAAAACACAACGATTTTTCCCTCTTTTTTATTTTTCTCCCTTATCCCATCATGCATTTGTTACGCCGTTCGTACGTATACGGCAAGCTTATTACTGCGCTCGTTTGTCCGTAACACTGTATGTTATATCTGATGAGTAGTAGCAGTGATAATAGTAAGTAGTAAGTGTACTACACTTGCGCGCGCGTGAAGAAGGCGATTGCGCGATTGAACTATACCACGACGATTTCTGCATTTTTTTTGCATTTCATCAAATTTAACTTTCAAAGTCAACCGTTTGTGCTAATTTTCTAATGGATCCCTAGTGAAGCACAAAAGCTGACAAAACAACATTTTACAATTAATCATACAACAAAAATTGTCCAAATTCATATTTTTCATAAAAAACTTTGAACCTTTCAAATTAAGAATGTTTTATTACAATGTCAAGATTTTGTACTGTAAATTTGGAGATACCATCATGATCGTCAGCGATAAAAATGAAAATTTATGCTTTATTTTGTAGACGTGATGGATTTTGGGCTGATGAATTAAAATGAAACGGTGCGTTGGGAGAGAGTGGGCTTGATTGTTCACCCGGTGACCTGCTGATGGAGAAGTGTGTAAGTGCGCATGCGATCTGGGGTAGTAGTAGTAGTAGTAGTAGTAACGGTATTGAGTATAAGGAACGCTGTCGCGTAGAACGACACTGACGAAGCCTCGAATGCGACACGGCAAAAAAGGAGGAGGAGGAGGAGGAAGAGGAGAAGGCATAGGAGAGGACATCGAAGAGGAGAGCACGGGGAACTGCGATTTAAAGTAGTACGTCTGGAGAGTAGGGACTCGTAGGCGTAGGCATAGGTATACTCTGAGGCTCTGAGTACAAGAAGCGCGCGAGGCACAGACAAAGTGCGTAGGTGTGTAGGCGTTACTTGGGCTCAAATCGCGCAGGTAGGCGTGACCAAGGGCGGGGCCAGGTTAATACACCCCTGACCCAAAGTACACGCGTAACCTCAAACACGGCTATCACGACAAAGACGTGTTTCCCGCAGCGCGTTACTTAACGTGCCTCTAGTCCCTAGTGACATCGAACAACTTTCCGGCTCAATTCGACCGCCGCTCTCTAACGTCTAGTACATTTCTTTCACAATTCGACCAAAATACCCAACGTTTAATTTCTTTCATCCAGCTTACGTCTTTCCAAGCTCAGATGGTCATCTTCAATTTACGATATAGCTCTCTCCTAAATCGCTATCAATTTCTAAAGTCTTTCCAATTTCCAATATCAATTTGACAATTTTTTCTAACTATCATATATCATCATGTAATATTGCAACGAAACGTTTGTTCATTTGTAATTTAATTTAAGACTGTGCCTCACTTGGGCCTCACGTTTAATTTCCATTTATATAAAAAAAACAAACAAACAAATTTATAAAACATCAGTCTGACTGAAATGTTACATTGAAATGACTTGATATGAGATGAAGCAAGCGTATATTATACAACTGCTAATACTCTTAGCGAAGTACTACACATTTTCATTATAACAACACCAGATTTTGTTGCGAATTGCAGCTTCAACGATTAACGCATCCAAAATATATATATAATTAAACTACCGTGTTTAATTGTTCAGCTATTTACATTTTTTCCTGTAGTTTCAAATAACGGATGTGTATAACATTATTCATTATCGTTAATACCTTTTAACACAATGATTATGATTTGTGTAAAAGAAAACTTTGTAGTACACCATGGTAATTGCAATTTTATATCAAATTAGAGTTTTTAGTTAATCCCTCACTGATGATGATACTAAAATCGAAACCACGAATGTTTACTTTCAATGAGAATCATTATTATTTTGAATATTGTAAAATTGTGTTCGGTTTCCTGATGGTCCAGGTGGATACATATGAGAGTGCGTTCTTCAATTTTAGTTTCATATCTCGATATACGTATTTTTTGGGGGGAATAATTAGATAACAATAATAAAATTCGCATGAAAGCATAAAATAAAAACTCATACTTGTAATATAACAATTGCAAATCAGATTCGATGATCAATCGCGCAAAAATATGATTGATCCAGGAATGAAATCGTCGTGTCCAGTGAAATCGTCTACGTACGAAGCGATCAAAATGACTTATCCCCTTGTTTACTATATAATCGTACACGCTTCTCACGGCACTGTCCTGCAGCCTATTAATGTTCATTAATTAGATTGTTTAACGTACGCGCCTTGCTGTAAACGTTTTGCCTATAAACCTAATTGTAGCCTTCTTTTATACATCATACAATTTTGGGCTTTTTATTTTTTATCTTCAGTATTTTTACTCGACTTATTTATTTATAAGTACGCGTGTAAATAATTTAACTTCTATTTGCATAATTTTGTTCTGTTATTTTTTAACTAATATGTTTTTTTTTTAAATATGTTGGTGTGATTTTTTTATTATATATTTTCTATGTAACATTTTTCCCCTTTTTTTACTAAATAGGTATGTATATTTGTTTTACACCAAGCTTACCGTGACGATGATCGGACATCGTGTTATTCAGCTTTATTTAATTTTCTTCTGAGAAAATTTTTGAAAAAAACAGTACTATCACTCCAAAACCAATTTCTGAAATGTCAAAGCGAAATTCTTCAACTTGATGGAACGACGGAGTCCGAAGCTCGACACGATATACTTCTCATACTATGTAATTTTAGGGATGTAAGATATACACAAGATCATCATTCATAACAGAATATAACGATTATTTAAAATAACTGAAAAATGAAATTTTTTATCCAAAAATGTTGTTCTAAACTTGGAGCCAGAGATTATTTTTATAATCTGTTTCAATTAAAATGATTTTTTAATGTACATGATGAAATGTAAATGTAAAGTACATGATTGACTGTAAATTTGTAAAGAACCTGGCTATGAAATTGTTTTTGCATCATAAGTTGAATTTGCTACACAAAATGGTAATAATCGTGTAAATTACTAAAATGCGTTTAATATAAAAAAATATCTCGCATCCCTAATAACATATTTGCATATTATAACACGTATGGATAGAGAGACAAAGAGAGAGGGCGAAAGATGAATGTATGTATAGATATATATACCTTTATATATATATCTATATATATATATATACACATTTATATTTATGTACATACACACATAATTAGTGTACCTTTTTCGACGATAACATCTGGTAAGTATTATTTACAAGGACTGTGCTCGCTTTCAATCACACGTTTATGTACAATTTGTTTATCGTTATTATTTAGGTGTATATTTTTTCTCTTATATGTGCTATTTCGTGTATTCTAGAAACTATTAAAATACTATTATAAATATCTCTCTGCGCACTATATTTAATTATTTATATTCTTATTCTTCTTCATTCGTCTTTTATATGACATTACAGTAAAAAATTCATATCATTTATTCAAGTTCAAAGTTTAACCGGACACTTCCCACCTTATAAGTATAATAAAATAATAAACCTATACGCGAAATAGCTATTGTACACATTCTGTACGTGTCATACTTTTGGTGACCTCATTTCATGTTTATTCATTTGTAAACAGATTTCGCGTCTGTATCTATAACAATTAATTTATTGCTATTTATTCATTGTAAAATGCATATTTAGATACAAGAGGAATTGCGACATTTGATGGTTTAATTTTGAACAAATTTAATGGTCTGAACTTAATGGAACTTAATGAACTTAATGAACTTAATGAACTTAATGAACTTAATGAACTTAATGAACTTAATGAACTTAATGGAAACTTCCCTTTTTCCAAATTATGTTTTAATCGCACTCCTCTTAAACAAAATTCAAACCAGAGATTTTGAATGTTTATTCATACGAAGCATTTTAAGAATCGGAATTTAACTGATAAAAAATTTATTTTGCATAGAGCAAAACATCATCAAGTCTTAGAATTACGTGAGATGCTTTTCATATAATTTCTTATGATCGGTATTAATTACTATTTTTTATTACTCTGTGTTAGAAAAAAATATCAACTATTTTATTTTAATAATCGACAGTGCTTGTGAATGCCCTAAGTAATCATTATTTTCTATATAGTTTCTTAACTGTTTACAACACGAATCTGATCACCTCGTCGTATCTATAATTTATATGGATAAACTTTCTTTAATTAATGAACTTGAAATTTGTCAAATAATTGCCAGCTTTTTAAACACTACTATTTGACATAATAATATATGCACATTTTATATCATCATTATGTGAAATGCAGTGTAAGTTAAATCGATCAATTATTCTGCTATCAGTCTTATTTTGTTTCATCCAATTCAAAATAATATTGTAAAGTAATTTTTAGCAACAAAATTAGGTGGTTTCCTCCTGCGAAGGGAATTTTATGATTCTCACAACTAAATTATATTATAAATACTATGAAGTTTGTCATAAAACACAGAACAGATAAAATTGGACAGAAATATTCCCCAATAGATATTATAATGTTATATAACTGACGGCATATAGTAAGTATCGTGCACGCATTTGAATATTTGTGAAACATATTTAATTGTTATTATAATATAAAATATGTCCAAGACAAAAATAAGAAATGATTAAACGAAGTGTTGGACTAAGTTGAAGATGTTTGTAACAAGGGAAAAAGAACAATCGAAAAGGGATTGGATAAAAAGTTGGTAGAAAGAGGAAGGAGAGAATTGCCTTTAGTTAGTTTTTGGCAGGTTTCGCAAGATCTCGACGTGATTTGTCGACAAAATTCGAGGAGCTACGTGAAAAAGGTTTGATGCGCGCGGGGTTGCTGCTGACGTGGGCTTTTGGCGTCAGCTTGGACTCATTTCTGTGACGAAAGCGCGTGCCTCGACTGATACAGGCCTCTCTCGAATATCCGACCTCCAAATTAATCGATATTGCATTTTACATGTCAAGCATAAAAGCCGTCGCTGACCCGTTTTGAGCCACTTGTCGACACCACGATGCGCCTCATCTACGTCGCCCGACACAATGATCCTCACTTTCTGTCGCACGTAATTACCCGCGTGAAAGCTCCAACACTAACAGCTTTTTTAACGCCACAACGAATGCACAGCAACACATCCACTGTATTCCTCCTAGCTTGACGTTGATGACGTTTAACCCCGTTTGCGTCCCGTTCTTTTATTTACGTTAAACCGGCGTTCTTTTCAACCCCTACGCGCCCCTCCCCCCTTAAAGAAATAGCTTTCAATGCGATCAAAATAAATGACATTTTATGCTACATTATTCAAGTAAAATATATTCCCATTGTACTTCGTTTTTCAATGCTTCAACTTTAGATGGATCTTTTTTTTTAATTAAACTTATAGCAAATATAATTGCAAATAACCTATATCTATGTGTATTATATACATGAAAAATTCCCACGTCTTTTAGACTTGTTTTTCAGTGATATTTGAGCTGCAGCAACCGACGCCATAACATTTTCTCGGCTTTTTTATTAAACGTCATCTTACTCGTGCTTTCAAACGTATATGCGTGGCAAAAGCTACACTGTACGAAGAAAACAGAAAAGTAGTAGGTCAGCAACCGCAACACGGCAAACGAAACAGTTTCTAGTATTACAGGCGTACACGCTTTACAAAAGAATGGTACTCTCATCTTCGTGCCGACTTTGTTATCGCGCGCTAATTGGCTAGTTATCTGAAGTCGCGGTAAAATGTACGAGAAAATAATTTTGTCAAGAAATAAAATACTACAAGAAGGATAACTTGGATAACGTGACTGATAATAATTAAAAGTGTGAAAATGAGCCTGTGAAAATTCACTGATTCGTGAAATGGCAATTGCACAGGATTTTGCCAATTGCTTTCAATGAAAATCATCGTGTATGATTTAAAAGAACATTTTGAGGTAAGATTTACAGGTAATTTCTCTTAAGAGACGTTAAATAACAAAACTCAATTGAAAACTAAATGTATATTTTCATTTTTAAAATAGAGTTCTATAATTGTCTATATAATACATGCACATAAAAGGTGGTATAAACTTAAATGTAAAACCAACTCTAGCATTAATATTAATCGTGGATATAATTCGTAATAATAACGCTAAAATCAAATGAAATGTAAAAAAGTAAACTAAGGATTCAAAGGAAAAACCGTAACTGAACAAATCAAAAACTGCGAGAAAAATGGTATATTGTAAGATCTATGTGTATATATATATATATATATATACCTGCTATTTATCAAATTAAATCTTACCTTAGCTTAATTATACAATCGAACTCGCTTTATGATTATTGTTATTCAGTATAAAGAAACAAAGCACCGTCATCACGACGGGGTAACGAAATTAATTTTCGCATACCCCCCAAGGAACTTTAATTCGGAAACAAAATTATTGCATCAACGTGTTTCTACAAATAATAATATGTTCAAGTCAAATCAAACCAACATGTTTCGAATATCTTGAGTTAATTTATGCTAACAGAGCTGATACGTCTCAATCTAAAGAAAGCCAATTTCCATCACAATCGGTTCAATGGCGTTGCAACTTTTTTTTATGGCTCAGAACTTTGTCCAATTCTTCATTTATAACAAAGAACGTATCAATTGAGATCAAATTGCATAATGAATTTTTATTATGCATTCAATTAATTTTGAACGAATTTAATTTGATTTAATTTATTATAACAAAAATTCATACTCTGAATAATAGTGTACATCTCGTAACAAAATTTTTTCTCATGGTAAAGGATTGAGACGTACAAAAAAAAAATAAATTTCGATTTTCAAATTTTATCACTCAAATGTACACAACTGTTCAGTCCATCGCGAAAGATTTAAATTTTTTTCTTTATTTTTCAAAGAAATAAAGATCGCTAAGAACTAACAAATCTAGGTCATCTACCTAAACCGGTATAATTTACTAATTAATTGTACTCTACGTCAGAGGTGCGGCGTACTTACGCTCAGTATACAAATACTTTAAGGTGATATTTTTCCAACTAGGCTAAATTATTTGTAAAAAAAGAACAGTTGCTTTGATAAAATTTAAACTTTCTCTAGAAGTGAAAGAAAATATCCGATCCTCTTATTTTATTATAGATTAGCCTAACATGTATTTTTTTAGCCATATTTGGTCAAATCTTGATTGAACAACTAAAATTAAAAATTATTCAAACCATTTTTATATACAATATAAAAAATTGCACTTTGTGTAGCCAATGTTTAAAGATCGCACGGTTGTGCTTGATGTGTTGCATTCTCACTGTACAAACTAGTTTTGAAAACTTGACACACGCGGAGGGTAAGTTGGCACTCCATTCGAAATGTTTCTTACACTAAAATGTATTTTAAAAATTATTCTCCTAGCCAATTTTCGACGGATTGAAAATTAAACGCAATCTTGCAAGACCTCGGGATTTATTTAACTGCTGAAAATTATTCGAGAGTCTATGAATTGTGTCGCAAGAGAATAATTCGAAGAAAAGTAGTAATGCGGCTGTGATAAATTGTCCGATGGTAAACGTGACCGTCCAATTTATTAATATTTATGCCAGACTTGCGCACGTATATAATATACTCTTACGTATAATTGTCTGAGTGTATGTATTGCATTTATGTGAGTTTGCATGTGATTATTTTGAACGTAGCCGGATTGTACGCATAATACATTTTTTACCACCTTTTAAAACACCTCAAATTGAAAGCGCTCGAAAAATTAGCATTGGCTTCTACACAGTTGACGACACATTGCAAAATGTTATTTTAAATTTTAGATCGGAATGAACTGCTAAAAACTTAGGAGCAACTACTGTTCAATAAATATTTGTTTAAGTTATAATGTTGACTTATCATTACATGGTGCTAATACTGCAACTAAAAGTTATTTTATGTTAATTAATACTTTTTGGCAAATGTCTTTTTTTAAGGTTATTCGTTGGGATGTCAAATTATAAATTGTAGTTGTAAAAATGTGTTATTATTTTGACAAATGGCTGATGACTCAGCTGTTTGTAAAGTAAGTATGTCATTATATTTTAATTTAATTTGCGATCGGAAAACTAGTCCATGTGTTGCAATTATTCAAGGAGCATTTCAATCGTGGAATTTAACATCAAATAAATTATCGGTTTTTTTTTTTTTGATATTCAAAATAATTTATTTATTAAACAAATGCAACAGTTATAATTTGAATGATACGTGATGTACATTTTCAGATTAATTGATGAAAATTGTCGGTCCAAATCGAGATCAATCAGTTGTTAAAATTGTTAATCGAAAAACATTATTATCTATTAAATGATCGCAGAATAATTGAAATCAGCTTGTTATCATAATTCCAACTCATATGACATTCATATCCAGACATAATTTTTTATTTTATATATAGTTGCATTTTTTCTGAATAGCTAATTGGATAGTTCAATATGTCAAAACTTATTATTTAAACTGTACAAGATTGCATTTATATTTTTCATACTTGGGAACTTAACACCTGTATTGTACATTGAACGTAAGGGCGTAAAAATCAGGATATTGTACAAGCGCGATATAACACAAAAACTTTTGGATCTTCAAGATGCGAGGTGCGATTACTTTGTACAACAGTTCACAAATCTTCAATTTTTATGGTTTTGCTCATTACGTCATTAGTCTCGAGAATGTTTTCAAATCGGCTATATTTTTGTTATTGTCAATTGTGGAAAAATACGTTTTTATTTTTTATTATTTTCAATTGAAAGGAATGTGGAAATATTGCATATAGTTTAGGCTAAGGGCAACTGGAATGAACTGCAATTTTTATATTTCGGACGGAACGCATGCTCTGGCGACCACGAAAATCGTCATTACAACCCAGCGTCAATACTGATTCTCAGACATCAATTGTCTTTGTTGTTACTTCGAGTTAAAATTCGAGCAACACTCATCTCTCTTGCGAGTCTACCTACACTATTTCGCGACTACCTTAAATATGGGATTACTTAAAAAAAAAAATATCTATCTACAAATCTCGTGTCCACAAATCAAAATCATATTTTAGACGAAACGGATAGAGCGAAGTCAATGTCAAAAATTGACCATCACTTTGATGTTAACGAAATGACGAACCTTCCTTTTTGAATTACTTGAGATTGATTTATATACAACATCTTAGAAGAACGTTTGTAATACACAATGAAACTACCAGAGGAAAGAAAGAAAGAAACTATAAGTGAAGTTGTGACTTCAACGTCACTGATAACTTGTGTATATAGATACATTTTTAGTAATATGTATATTTCATCACAGCTCTAAGATCACTCCGCGCAACCAGGACGAATCTAATCTGACGCCAGGCACTGTGAGCCTTTTTTGGAACTTTGCAAGATAATTAAGTCAAGACGCCTAGAAATCAGTGCTGGCGTCACTGAAGAATACATCACCTGTCTGCGAATCTAAAGCTAAGCCTAATTGCCTATCTTTGACAGGAACCGAACATATGAACAAATCAAGTTCAACTCGATAAACATATGAAACATCAATGATATGCTATACATTTACGCGTGGGTTTACAAGAAAACAACAAGTTTTGAGGTTGTACCAGAAAAATATATTTCTGGTACAACCATCGAGACATTTTGTTCGAATCTAGTCCCAAGGAATAGCTACTATGATATTAGTCTAAACGAACACAATTATTTTTGTTAGATATATATGATTTATATCATGTACGTTACAAATCTAGTAGGAAAGCGATTTTTCAAATACTGGTGTAAACGCCTTTAGCCCAAATAAAAACTTTGAAAATTAAAAATTTTGATAATTGACGTAATGTACAAAACCGGTTGCCACCGTCTACTGTTTGTTTCTATTTAAAATAAAAATAACATTTCTTTTTCTTTGAAATTGCAAATTATGATGAAAAAAGGAAATAAAAAAATATATTTTTACGATCTTTACCTCCAATGTTTGAGTCGAAAGAATGAAATTAGTTTATTAAAGAACAACCAATCTATTGTTTTGGATAAATTTTTGTTTGTGATCTGAACTGTCGCACTTTTGTAAATATTAAATAAAATAAATAAGACCGTCAGATTATTTCTGGACATAGGAGACAACATGGAATAAAATGTGACCATCTTTTTTTTTAACTTGCTTTAGTTAGCGGGCCGCCATCAGACCTTAGGGTCTTTACTCGCATTCTTAAAATTTAATGCAGTATATATACAAGATGTATTCATGTTTGAAAAATCAAGTCCGGCAAGCTAGATTATTGTGTTAAAATAGAGCTTTTGAGCAACAGCACACCCATGTATAATTATTGAAAATATTTCATGGTGATCGAAACGAAGCATATAAAATTGAATAACTTGTGATATGTTGCTGTTTCAAAATTGAGTCTAATCTACGTTTATTGAGTGAAATTTGGATTATTGTATCAGATAGATTAAAACTCGTCAATTATTATTATTTTGGTTTTGTGATAAAATATTGAAGGAGATATGTACAGTCCGTTCTGAACTTGCCAAACTCGATGGAGTGTTTAAATGTGTTGACGTGCATGTGCGTTCACGAATTACTTACAATATGCCTCACGAGCCCATGAAACTAAAATGTGCCGCGTTATTAAGATGTATATTTTATACACGGGAAAATTGTCTATTCCTTATTGAAAATCGTCCAAAAAAGAACGACTCTCGAATCGTATCCCTCTCACCTTCCCTGCCTTTCCATGTTTGAAGTTTATATCGTCCTCTCTCGTTCTCTCTCCGGGGTTCTCTCACTCTCATTCTCATTGCACAATGTTGCCTTGATTATAAATCCAAATCGCTTCTCCGATAGGCCGCCCTACTGGTCGACGCGCACGGTCACCCAAATCTGTCCACGTCAAGCGTATAAAATATTCTCAATCGTATCAACAACAATCGCATCGTAGAACGTTAGCGCGCATTATTACAATAGCTATTCGTAATCGTAATCAATATATAGTATTCACAGCATTTTATCAAAATCTCTTGAAAGCACCAACCGTGGCGGTATTCGTTCCACCTTTGCGATTTCATCCATCCTCTCGTCGTCGCCGTAAACCCCGATCGATAGATAGATAGATAGATAGTTAGATAGATAGATAGATAGATAGATTGATAGATAGTTAGCCGTCAATATCATTATTGCTTCGTCCTTTTTTTTGTACAGCTCTATCTGTTAACTGTCTCTCGCTTGCTCGCTCTCTTTCTTTCTTTCTCTCTCTCTCTCTTTCTCTCTCTCTCCCTCTCTCACTCTATTTGTTTGTCTTTATTTTTGTTTTATCCTTTGTCGGTAAATTAGAATAAGCTAAACCTTTTCGTTCTTAAAGCACTGATTAATCGCGAGGGAGTGACGTCCTTTAACGTGCCCCTCCCTCTCGGGCACAAAATACCGACCTAAACATAATCATCACAGGACTAATGTGTTTTCTTTCAACTCTTATGAATAATAACATTAAATAAATAACCACCGGTACTGTTCTCTCCGACAGAGAGGGCTGTGTTCTCCTGTTATGAGATGATATATTTATTAGATTGGATTAATTGATGGCTGTCGGTGGAGAGAGGATGAAGAACTCTGTGGGACAGCACGAACAGTACCGACGGACATAAGGAATGTATGTAATGTCGCCGGCTAGAGCGCTGCCTGATGAGCGGCGGTAACTGCTGTTGTTGTTGTCGTTAGCCAGCGGCTGTGCCCAAGGACGACTCAATGATGATGGGAAGGTGGCGGTGGCGGCGGTGCCTCTTCCTCACTGGGATCGACCGGGCTCGGGGACAGGAACTTACGCACATACTTTGGATAGTGAGTCTTCTCGTGGGCTTTCAGGATCGTCGACCTAGAGAAGGTCTTGCCGCAGAGCGTACAGCGGAAGGGTCGCTCGCCCGTGTGTACCCTGCAGTGGTCCTTCATGTGGTGGCGCAATTTGAACGCCTTACCGCAGAACTCGCACTTGAACGGGCGGTCGCCCGTGTGGGCGGGCAGGTGAGCAATCAGACTGCCAACGTCAGGAAAGGATTTGCCACAAAATTTGCATAGCACGACGCCTGACGTTGGGTCCGAGTGCGCCGCGAGGTCCAAGTCCAGCGGCTCAACAGGTCCGCCCGGAGCATAGTGGGCCTCCGGCGGTAGGTGCATCCCTGGCTCGAGGCCCAGTTGGGCTTGCAGCTGCAGGTGTGCCGCCTGTTCGCGATACTTCAGCGACTCAAGACTGTGCGAGAGGATGTGCCGCGTCAGCTTGCTCTGGTGGAGAAACGAGGCACCGCAGTACATGCACGCAAACACCCGCTCATCCACACCCATCAACTCCTGCAACCAAACAAACAAGAACATCAACTTCTTGCGTTTTTACTGCCCCACCATCACACAATTTATACCTCGAGCTCCGCTAAACCCTGCACCTCGTCTACAATCCCAAGCTAACTCTAACTCACCACTTGACACTACTCGATCGGTCGGCTTTCTTTCACTTTCTCCACTTTATCTTTACGTCCTGCGTCACACATGGCGCATCGATTATAGATCCAAACTACTAGTTTTCACATCATTCGACCTACTCTCTAGCACTAAGTATACTGCACATTCTTTCTGCCTTTCTTTCTTTCTTTCTTTCTTTCTTTCTTTCTTTCTTTCTTTTCTACCCTTGCCCCTTCTAATAAAACAATTTACACCCCCCTCCCCCACTCAATCACTCAATCAGTGGACGCTTTTTCGTCCACTATCTTTCTTTCATCTTCTCAAACCTACGTTTTGCTATTGGATTGTCAAACAAGCAGTGCATACACGCGCGTGCATATATTAATGTCACATTTATATATGCACGTGGCGTTCTCGGATTCGTATATTGTGGGAGAATAGTGTGTCTGATTTTTTCGTCATACAACCATTAAAATTACGGCAGCTGCACAAGAAGTTGACGCTCATTTTTGTTTGGCGCGAGCACGTGCTTATCAAGAAGTTTTACTCCACTTTCCCCTGAACAGTGGACAAATGTTCCAACAAAATTTTGCGTGCCATCAATTGAACCTGTGAATGTTTGAAGGGACAGCGCGATCCCTTCGAACAATTCACATCATTCTAATCGATTGTGCCACTTTATTTGATTGCAAAACAAAAAAGAGGACAAAATTATTACACCACTGTTTTCAGATACTCTCGTCTCTCCTCTGCGACGCTCTCCTACGTGCATTTGTGAGATAAACACACTATTTAGCGTTGAAAAACCGAACCGCACAAAGCGATTCGGGTTAGAACAAAAATTGTTACAATTGGTCAAAGAATACATTTAGGCATTTTGTTGCAACAAGAAGAAATGTACATACAGAGTTTGGTTATGCGACTGAGACAAATTTTGACAGTTTGATTACACGTAAAAATGGCAATACAAAATATAAAACAACTTATAAGTAGACACTGAATAGTGGCTTTCAAATGTTTTCCAAAATTCCACTTGGTTAACAAATTTCTACCAAAACAAATTTTCGATATGAAGATATGGTCTAGTATGAACAGATAAATGAAAGTCATTGATGATGAAAAACACTCATGAATAAAACATTAGCGAGTCATTTTTAATTAATACAAATTGTCTGGCTCAGTCGCTGTCTGTATATACAGTCATTGACAAGATTACAAAAAAATGTATATCAAATGTATATAAAAAAGAATTCAGAGTTTGTTTCTTTTATTATTATTATCATTATTTTATTTTATTTATTTTTTTTTTTTTTTGGTAATTTTGAATGCGCGAGGCCGCGCGTAAAATCCAATCAAATTAACAGGAGCAGATGGTCGCGCTGACCAAATGAAAAATTAGTGTATGTATAAACGTGCTTAAATTTCTTAACGCAAAAATGATACGAATAAATGTGTACGTTGATGTATATGTATACAAGTTATTTAGCGACATTATGTATACATACACATTGACATACATATAAAGAACGTATATAAATATGTATTGAAAAAACAACCATGGCCAAAAACGAAGGTCAACTTCTTGACAATGAGCTAGCAAGACAGGCTGGCAGATAGGATGGGAAAATTTTGTATTGGGATAATATTGTATGTCCAGTTTAATTTAATGAAAAGCTTTCATTTCATCAATTTTATCGCCGAGTATAGAACGCAAACGTGTATATTGGAGACTCAAATTTGAAATTGAAGGATTTGATATGGATAAAGTGGATAAAAGTGGTGCGATTAACTGGACGTTTTGAAACCCATGTAATTTTATCAACAAATGAAATTAGATGATGTGTTACGTGAATTTAATAGGAAAGAGCAGCAAATAGCGAAGCATTTGGGCACATGCAGCAAACCCACATGCAATTTTGTATCATTTCTATGCTCAGCGGTTTTTCCTCGGTGAATGAAACTGTCGACACAAATTCGTGTGCGAATTATGGCGCCAGGACGTATCGGTATCGTATATACATATATAGATGCACAATTATAAATATATGTATATATTTATTAACAAGTACATAGAAAGACGACCTTAATATTTTAGCAACTTGTAACGTTACGCGACACGTTTCTTCTCCTTCGGACAAAAAAAAAAACGTTCAAGAATTTGAAGTACAACAAAAAGAGGGAACAAAAAATCGATACAAATTGCAGTTATGAAAATATACATTATCATTGGCAACCCAACGACTTTGCTTTATCGACGATTGCAAACGAGCGCAGGGTTGAGCTGGCGGTAGTAATTTTTAATATGCAGAGCAAAGAGAAATACAAGAACGATAATATATAATCGATAAAGTATACAAAATTCTGAAATGTTCATATATATATAAATATATATTTGAGATTACAAAAATACTCACCGGATCTGGAGGAAGTCTGTAGTCGGTGGATAAATCACCACTGGTGCTACGCTCATCGGTGGATCTGTCCCAGTCTACTTCTTTTTTCAGCGACTGCAATGATAACCCATTGTTACTTCCACTGCCACGCAACCATTTGTTACAACCTACTTTTATACTTTTGGCAATTTCTTCTTCTCAGCAACATCATTTAAATATATGTATCCACTTCAATTGCAATCGACTGATTATTTTCTCTTGTTTGTTTTGTCAAACAAATCACTTTACAATTTGTCATTTAATATTCATGACTCTGCTTGACTGATTCCAATTAATTGACAATTTCAGAGCACAAGTGATAGAGACGCAACCCGTTTGTCACCTTTATCGATCTGCACATTGTAGTTGGATTCTTATACAATCGTATAATTTATTAGATAAATATCTGGGTCATTTATCTCATCGTGCAACGCACTGGTCTGCGGTCTAACTAATGCATCGATAGTTCTGACTTCCGTGTGTAACGCAATGAAAACTATGCGCGCACCAGAGAAAAAAAGAAAAGTTATCCAAGATGTTAGAAAAATGAAAAAGAAAAAAAAAAGGGGGAAAAAAAACAATCTTGTATCTTATCAATTATTAGTATTTTATAGCAATATTGTTTCAATACTTTGAATAAATCATGAAGCTCTAGTTTGAATTGAGATAGTGAGGCGAACGGTATGTTTCTTGCCGAGTTGTTTGTAAACTTACGAGTGGAACTTGTTGTACTGGAGGCATGCCTGAGGGTCCCGCGAGGGGTTCCGTGCTGTGCGGGGACGGAAGCCGACTTTGCGTAAGGTTGGTTGATAAGGCTGTGGTGGGCGCTGCGGCATTGTTTGCAAGACACATATCGCTAGGGCCGCTGTGCGCGGACAGCGGACTAAGAGAGCCTTTGGTTTCCTCGAGACTGACGGCATCCTCGGAGTCCCTTCTGGGCCGGTCGAGTGCGAGGGGACCCGAACAGGGGGTGCTGGGTCGCGTGGGGGAGGAGGCGGCGGCGGCAGGACAGTCGCTGATCTCGGGCTGAGGAGGCTGCTCGCTACTGGCCCTTGTTTGTCGCCTGTGGGTACACTCGCGTTCCTTTGAGGTATCGCGCTCTCTCTCCCGGTTGCGTTCGCGGTCGCGCGCGTCCCTGTCCCTTTGTTGCTGTTGTTGTTGTTGTTGCTGTTGTTGCTGTTGTTGTTGCTGCTGTTGCTTCTTGGTGTCCTTCTCGTTGAGAGCCGCGGTGTCATTATTCACACTGGCCGCCCGATCGTTGCTCGTCTGCTGGTTCTCCTGCTGCTCTTGCGATGACTTGTGCTCGTCCCTAGCTGAAACGGCCGCGTCGATGTTGGTCATGTCGGCGAGACCCTTCACCTTGAGACTCTCGGCGGTTTTGAGGAGAGCCGACAGTTGGCAGTATTCCACGTTGACCTCCCCCTTGTACATAAAGTCCACGAGGGTGCGCAGCTCCGTGAACCGTACGTCCTTAAGGATCACGATCGGGTGACGGTTCGGGTGGTCGAGGAACAAAGCTTGAAAATAACTGGAGCACGCGGAGAGGACGACTTTGTGCGCGCGTATCGACGGTCCCTCCGTGCACGCCAGTGTCACGTCCACCAACGATTCCGACTCGAGTAGTTGACTGAACACACCCAGCAAGTTGCTCTGATGATTGTTCCACCTCAGGCAGTAATGCTCACTTCCCATGTCTGAACTGCCCTCAACCCTGCTGCAACCGACAATTCTCATTAGTTATGCGTCTTACCAATTTTCACAGTCCAGCACGATTTCACATTGCTTTCGCTCCCAACTCGTGTCGCGCTACAACTTTCAATTCATCTCACCGTCATCAGTCCAACATTATTCTAATTGTATACCTTCTCATCTTTTCATTTCATACTCAATTTTTGATCATATTCCAAACTCAAGCTCTCTTTCAGTTTGTATGCTCGGATGTTTCTTACAACTTTCTTTTTCATTCGCGAAATATTATTTAATCAAGATTTATTAGTTCCAATTTTGTATATTAGTTGAAAGCGTCTTTGACCATTAAGTACTACCTTCTGAATTTAAAGTATGATATTTTGTCCTTAATAACAATCTATAGTCAACATAAATTAAAAAATTTTTTTTATTTAACTTCATTTGAATAGATAATTAGTGTTAACAGAAGGATCGAGAAGTTTTGTTTGTATGTGCAAATGTCCCAACCAGAGTAACAGACCTAATCGACGTAATCGGAACGCCTTTGCGATCAATACAAACGAGTTGTGTGATGTATTATATATTTTCCTCTTTCTACCGTTAGTATTGTTTGAACTTTTACTCTCGTACATTGTATGTGTTATTAAAAAGAATGCAAATAAAATTATGATCCTATTCAAAACCAACACACAATGTCTAGCACCAAATTTGTCACTTATTGAAATATGAACTACCAATGATTTATACTCATAAAACGGAGCTAATTATTTTCATGTTGCCAACTTATGACTTTGTCATAAAGACAGAAATTTTGCGTAAATTGATGTGAACGCTTGTGTATTTGATTCATCGCATATAATGAGATTGCTTTTTGAATAGTTTCGTCATAAACTTAGACATTTGTTACCTAAAAATTGTAACAATAAATCAAACGCTTGAATTAAACTTTTCTCATGAAATGATAGAAAAAAACCTTCAACTTTAATCTACTTATGGAAAATATTTCAACTTTTTTTTTTTAAAGAGTTTTATATTATTGTTATTTTCATATTTTAACTTCTCATTTTGTTTCGTATTCATCTCTATTTATTGTTCGCTGTCCCTCTTGACGCAACGAAGCTTTTACATAAGTTATCAATCGTGCAGCACGCAATGCACACAACCGAGGTCATACGGGCGAACAGTATCAGACGCACTTTACCACTACATCGATAACGAGTTATGCGTACTATCATTGATTTTGCTGCGCTATACACCAGCCATCGTACGACAATGAACATTTTTCATTATAACATTTTTTTCAAAGCGTTAAACGCGCGTGAAATGCAATGACGCTACAACGAGTGCACGCACATCGCGATAATTTTTATTATAGAAACTAACCGTGTTTTATAAATAAATTCCAATCATTTTAATTGCTATAAAATCGTTTGAATTAATTATGCTATTTTTTAAGTTTTCAAACGATACTTTAGAACAGAAACATAGGTTTGCAAGTTTTTTTTTTTTTTTTTTATCAATTTCACAGTTTAATTTGATGTTTTGTTCAAATAAAAATTTCTTAAATATTCAACTACATGGAAAAAATTATATTTAAAATGAACTTTAATAAATCAAGTTCGGAATAAAATTTAAAAAGATAATTCTGAGCGAGTAAACAAGTTTCGAAAAAAGTGATAATAAATGTCATTGAGAGTATCTTTATTCGCCTATTTTGTAGTATTTTGATGACGGGCCTCGAAAATGTTTCCGAAACGTCAGCGTTTCGCGCAACCTATGGGCGACACGAGCTTTATCGTTTTGCCGCTAATATTGCTAAGCGTGAGTATTTCTTTGGGTGAAATCACAACGACGCTGGTTTCAAAAGGAATAAAATAGCAAACTTAAAAGCAAGGGTATCGAGCGTACCGCGTTACATTCACTTCGCAGAGGTGTAATCTGCACAATGTATATATGGGTTAAAGGGAAAAATGCAATGTTGTAAGCTTTTAACAGAACTGTAGTTCAATTTTTTTTAACTTTTTTCCAGTTAATACAAAAAATTAATTCGAGTTAAAAACATTGAACAAAAATTTGCAGCCACGTGAAATTGAACCAAATGAATCAGATAGATCTACTTTTAAATTCATCCATCTCATTTGATTGATTAAATTTTTTTTTCAACGAATTATTAATTAACATTTTTGGGGACAAAAACAACAAAAAGTTATTTTCAAAAGTTTTTATGTGATTCAATTAAAATATATGGTTTTAATTGACTTTGACACATGCCCATATTGGTTAGTTTTTGCCTAACTCATAATTTTTAAAGTAAACAAGGTAACCAGCAAAATTCAAAGAGTTTCTAGTACCGTTTCAGCTGCCTCGTTTAGGAGTAAATGAAGTAAAATGAAGTGAGGAAACAAGAAAAAAAAGTGAGAAAGCAAACTAAACGTTTTACCCCGCAATTATAGTCATACCCTACACCCCACTATATAAATGTTCTTTATTTGAATTGATTTTTACTGCTGAGAATCAGCCAATTTATTAATTTCTTAAACATCCATTTCAAGAACTCTCAGATAATTCAATTACCGAAACCGCTTTTACTAAATGACAGTAAATGATACAAGTAAAATGTTTGCTATTAGTGATATATACCGAAGGTGAACAAAGATTGAAAATGAGAAAATTAGTATGAAAACGAGTAAATTGAAAATAATAAGTCTGCGGTCAGCGTCAGGTACAAACGAGGTAATAACGATGGAAAGAGAGTAAAAAGACAAAGAATACAGCAAGATTACGTAAGTTGTTAGAATCCGAGCGAGCGTATCGTTATTTATGTCATTTCAGAGTTTTCCCTCAGGTCAATCCATTTATAACGACGAGACACGCGTGTCTGCTCGCGATGATACTACACGCGTTGCAGAGCTTCGCTTGTTCGGCGCGACTTTTTCTTTTTAATTTTTCTCTTTTCAATTTGTATCTTAGTTGATAACAATAAGAAATTCTTTTCCTTTTAAGATGGGACGTTTTATCTCAAAAAGATCTCGATAATTTTGTTTGTATTAAGCCAATTTGTGCTTTGAATCATTTTTATTAATTTTTTATTCAATAATTTGAAAACTTGTTATAATTAAATATTGCCTTATTTTTCATTCAATTTACTTTATTTTAAGTAAATTCCTATGGTGTTTCTTCATGTTAACAATTATATCAAGTACTCAAAGAAAATCGTTTGCAGTTTAGAGTTGAAATTTATACACTTGTTTTGGTGTGACATTTCTGAATCACAATTAGGGTTGCAAGTGGGTCAAACATTCTTTGAGGGTTAAAAGTGAAAAGCTCTTAAACAGAAGGTGGAGTGGAACATGGAACCTATGGTTTAATGGGACATTTTTGCGTACTTTAATTAACTGCGCTGACCCATAGGAATTGGCAGAAACATTTTAATTATTGTATAAACATTTTAACTTTGATTTTGATTTTAATTTCTTGATTGATTTTAGTTGTTATAAAATAAATTAGTAGAGAATATCATTATAAAAGAGGCGAAACACAAATGAACAGTGAAATTGTGCTATAGGTAGACTAAGATTATCATAATTGATGAGCATAATTTAAAGAAGAATATCTTCGTGGCAAACTTTTCTCGCGCGTCAATATTTAAATAACTCTTTCAGTTGAATTCACTAATTAATATGATTTCAACATTTGACAACTCAGTCATAGAAACTTTTTTTATCTATATTGATAGCAATACGTTTTTTTTTTTTTTTCATTAATATAAAATCAGTTTAATGCGTTTTAATAAAAATTGAATAAACGATAATATATCAAACCAATTTTTTTTTTTTTTTTCAAAATTTCCTAATTATAATTTGTCCATCAACAATGTTATTACTTTTTAGAAAAACCTGCTACTTTATTTCGAGCGATTCGTGGGTTGTCAGAAAAAAAAAATATATTTTTAAACCAAATATTGGCATATCAATTATGCCGATACGCGCAAAAATATCTTTTTCTCTGACACTTGACTTGTTGATAAAATTGTTGATGATGGAAAATAATCATAATATTAAAAAGAATAATATCATTAATGAACGAGAACTTTCAAATTATAGGAAAAGCATATTTGATCACATGTATATTTGAAGTATTTGCAAATTCGCACAAAATTGTATTCTTAGTCGTGATTAAATCGTAATCTTTATGTAATATGTTTGTGCCGGCGGATCGTAACCGAATTAGTCGTTGCGATGACAAAGCCAAGCGCGAATTTACTTTAGCGCGAAAGAGTCTATGTGAAACATTTCCATAAACAGCGCGCATCCGCGTAATTTCACGTGGCAAACGAGTGGGTGGACGATCGCGAATGTTAGTTACTCGAGAAGCAGCCTGAAATATTTATCTTTATGCCAAGGAAAACGCAATGCTACACACAAGTTACGATCGTCCGAACGAATAAAGATTCGTTCACAATGCTAAACACTTTTCCGATAACATCCTAATGTCTCTGCAATTTCTTACAACAAAATCAACGTCACAATATATTTCTATGAATACCTCATTTTCGCAATATCAAATTAATTATAACAAAACCGAATTTAATATTTCAATTCTTTTATTATATATTTTTTAATATAATACTCATCTTGATATTTCTTTAATATGAAACTCAAGCAATTTTAATCATCTAAAAGTCTGAATATTTCAAACAATGTATTTTTTTTTTTCGATTTAATTTAACTTTATATATATATATTTTTTATGATGTAACCCTTTGTTATTAAAGAAAAAAATTACCCTTTAGCACTATTTTTTCACGATTATTCATCTATGAAACGTAATAGACTTTGAATAATAAGAAATCGAGCTAGTCGAGCAGTGTGAACATCCCTGAACGCGCCAAACGTGCGTATGTGCGTGCACGTGTGCATATGCAAGCGCGTATTCGATCGGTGGGACGGCGGGGGAACGGCGTGACCTTCGCAAAACGTCAAACGCTCGCGTCGTGCAGGACCGTGTAATACCGGGAATACAGAGCTAACTAAATTTAATTTCAGTTAATAAATAGCATTTTTGTCATGCGTTTAAACTTTGAAATCTAAGCGTACGGACTGATCAATACACATTAAATTTTCTAATCGATATTCGATATTCCATATTCAATTTTCCCTTTCTACGTGGCAGATAGTCAAAAAAAAATTGAAAAAAGTCTTTTTCTTTCTCCATGTTTGTGATAAAAAAAAAAATGTTAAGGAAAAGTAGTAAAGGGATTGCGACAATGCGAGTAGCAATAAAAATAACTTTTAGACGTTGTGTATCAGCGGTGCAAACCTATCCAAACGCAATAAAACAATTGTCCGGGCGAAATATCGATCGATCTATTTTTACTTTTCCGTCTTGTGGCGTGTTCGGATTTTTTTTTTTTTTTGACGTGCTCATCGGGCACGACTTGTGGACGCATATAATCGTGGGTGCAAAACACGCATGACGAATGACTAACAATCGGTCACACTCGGATCGGCCATTACTCGGCACATTGCATCGGCTTTCCGTGATTATACCGTTACGAGCTCGCAGGATCTGCGCGCTCTTCCTTTTCGTCTCGTTTTGACCGCCTGTCCTCCCACTCATCAAACACTTCTTACCTTCCGTCTTTTTTTCTCTCTCAGCGTGTAATCGATCGTACGCAAACGACAAGTAGCTCATTGGTGTTCGAATTGCACGACGCTTACATGCATTGTCGTCATCGCGCGACCTTTTTTTGTCCACGTCTTTCTCTTTGATTATTTGCACCGGCCTCGTCATGCAACGACACCCGCAAAATTTCGCTTTGGAAAGCTTCTAGATATTGTAACGACCATCTACGCGCTATTGTCATGCTTTTTTTCGCACCGGGAATAACAAATTTACCCGCGATAAAGAAATCGTGCAATTTTGAATTGTTTCGCTTATATAATAAACTTGTCTTCTTTATAAATTTCTTCTTCTTTTTCCACTAGATAACAATTTTGTTTGTTATTTTCAAATAATTGATTTGATTTGCTGCAAAATTTTAAAATGTTTATTTAAAAAAAAAAAAAAAGATTTACGTATCAATTAATTAATAAAAAAAAAAGATTTATATATATATATATATGTATTGGAAAAGTATAGTCATTAAAATGTTCTTTTCAGAAACAACTATTTTTGTAATCTTACATTTTTTAGTGGATCATCAGCGCCCCTTGCTTGATAAAAATAAATATATCTTGCGTATTTGAAAAGCACTGAAACATTATCACGTGTCAGATACGCCACATTGTGTAAATTTCTCGCGACCGTGTCAAATAATCTATGTACCCAAACGTATTGGATCTTATCGCGCTTTAGATCTAAAGCTCGTTGGGATTAAGTCTTGGCAATATAGTCGGGCAAATTTCGTTACGGACTCGATCTCTCATTGTCAATTCCGTTGTTATCTTATGCTCATCACTTATCGAAACGCGATGATTTCAATCCAGCTAATCGTGCGATTCCAATTCAATCGAAACGAAAAATGTCCATGTATTGTTCAACCTAAGCGAACTTGCAATAAATTAAAACAATAAAAACAACAATTTTTTATGATTTTATTTATTTATTATTATTATTATTTTTTTTTTCAAATGTCTAAAAGTGAAAACGGTTTTACGTTATAGAGCCACAATTAAAATTGCGATTTCGCGCGCGCACAGAAAACCTCCGGCGTGAAATCAGATGTGTACGCATCCGTAATTGGGATAATCGCGGATCATATAATTTTTGCGATTCAAATTGCAATTCACGGTATCCCGAGTGTAAGCGCGAGTTACGATAATCAAGCCACTTTCTTCGGTTCGGCCGTGTCACGCCAGCGTGAGAATTATGAGTTGGAAATTCGCAATTCAGTCTCGCTTGACGCATTTCTAAGCGTCGCACCATTGTAAAACAAAAACCGAACACGCCACCAACACTTTACCCGATCTCGTTTTTTGCTTTTTTTTTTCTTCACGTGTTTTGCAAGCCAACGTGTCGATAAAAATAAAACATGAGGATACACGAATTTCTTGACGGGTATGCACAATTACAAAAGAAGCGTCGAAAAATGTTGCCAGTTTTGCGATATCTCAACAAAGTTGTTTTTTTTTTTTTCGTTCATTTTGTGTAAATAACTGTGACTGACGCGTTTTATTTTGGCAGAGCTCAGGACTAGAGTTGAAAGTTGAAGTTGCTTCAGGCGAATTACGTATTATCAAACTGACCCGCAGATTTTCATCATCAAAAACTTTTAAAACGTGGTTTACAAGCACTTTTTTTTTTCATTTGACCAACATCGTTTCGACATGTTTGAAATGTTTCTAACTTTTCAAAGAGAATTATTATAATAATGTACATCCTGAAACATTTTGCAAAATCTTTGACAAATCAGAAGCGTTATTTGAACGTCATTTGAACATTGGGCTAGGTTGATGTATGTACCGATATTGTTATAAGGATGGTAGGTTGTATAGACGAAAAACACAACACGATTGTGATTCTCACAATCAGCACGTGGAACTTCTTGCACGTTGTAAAAATTGCGAGTGGGACAAATGTGGTAAAGTTTAATTGTTGCGAATGTTGAAACTAGGTTTCTCAGGGTAAAGACGGCTAGCGAGTTCGATCTGTTTGACGCAGATGACACTCGACATGGTGCGGGGGTGGTAAAGAGAGGGAGAGAGAGAGAGATCCGAGCATACAAACATCACTGATACTTATCGTACAGAGACGAAAATCGACAGCTAAAGTTGGGGATCGATCCAAAATTGCGAGAGCTTTGCTTTTGGCACCTTTTGTCACTCGACTTTAGATCCGAGTGTCCAAGCGTGTCCGAGCGTCTGCATGTCATCATCGTGGACAGTATTTGACAATCGACTGTAACAACATGATCGCACAATTGACACTCAATCTAATGCTGATAATAGAGAAAAAAGAAAAAAAAAGTGTTGCGAATAAAAAAAAAAAAGCGCAGAAGGAGGGAGGGGAAGGAACGAGAGTTGTTCGCAGTTGTCAAAGCCGTCGCTGATGACAGTCACTCGGAACACACGTGCCAGATGAAATAAACGGTGGATGGAACTTGAGAGTCGCGCACACAATGTAAATCCGCACTGATGACGCGCACTGTCACTGTCGAAATAATTGATGATAATTACCTTGCTACATGTAAAACGAATAGAGCGAGCCTGCCTAGTCGAACGAAGGAAGGCTCAACCGGCCCACTGTGACGTCGCCGGCCTACTGTCAGCTCTCGCACAGCCCCGCGGTCAACTAACCTACCGTGGTGCGCTCGGACTCGGCCGAGCAGACGGCGCGATGAGCTCGACGAGAGCCGAAGCTCGCGCCAAAAAGCGCCACACGGCGGGGACCAATTTGGTCCCAGGAGTACGCGCGGGCCCGACCCCGCTACCGCATTTTTCTCCGAATCTCATGTTTCTGCACGTAACATTTCGGTCGCCTTGCCGACTCCAGTAGTAGTCAGGTGTGAGCGCTCACGCGCGCGCATCACCGCGACGCGATAGAGAGGGACGACACATCAAGTACGCAGCGCACGTGCGCTTGTGTTAATATCCATGTGTGCGCGCGGATAACACGCGGCTATGTTTGCACCAATAGTTGTGACGCCACCCTCCGTGCATGTCTTATCACTCAACCAACCGATTCTGTGTCAATTATTTTTTCCCAAATTAACTATCAAATTTTTAACTCTCTCCACAGTTCCACTTATTATAAATCATCAGCCAATCGAGTTCTATAACAATTTTCATATTTCAATTTTACAATCAATTTGCAAAAATGAATTATGCAAACAAAAAGGAAAAAGATTTAAAAGGCATTGCAAAACTTGATAGTTGCCGATGAGGGAAAAAATTATTTTTTATTTATTTGTTTCATGCAAAAAAATTTCGATTAAAGGATAGATAGATAAATGATCAGTGACTAATTGACTTTGTCAAATCTGATAATATTCTGTATCGAAATTTTAGCTGGAATTTTGTACAAAGAATTTTCATTGAGTGGACACGCATGTTTTAGCCTCGAAAAATGAAATTTTGTGTAATGCAGCGGTACACGCTGAGCTTAACGTGTGTACGTGTGCGTCCGAAAGCGCAAGCGCGTGCGTTCGATCGCACTATTGCTCGCCTTTTCGCCAACTTCGCGGATTTTGCTTCTTCCCAATTGTCCGTTCGTTAATACATACCTTGACAGTTTCCCGTTCCTCCATCTCATCCTACCTTTTTGATGCTGAAACAAAGAAACGTTCAAATTGTATAATTCATGTTTCATCATGGAACTTTTAAAATATTTGTTTTTAAGAATATTAGAGCCAAATTGTATAATAAAAAATTGTCCTACTTAGGTGGATGGGTCAATTAAAAAAAGATAAGTGACTCATATAAAAGATGGAATTAGAGTGGATGATAAAAAGTGATGAATGCTAATGATGATGATTAAATGAGACAAGTATGTTTATCTATAAGAATCCTTAAATACACGTATATCATGTAACGCATTGCTGGTCAGTCGGTATATTAAGTACACACACAAACGAACGCACAAACACAGGCACAGCCTACGTTTACCGAGAATGTATATACACTATACGGTTGGGTCGCAACGAATTGAGATTTTTCGTACATTCTTAGATAACGTGCCGAGCGTAACCTTACACAATGCAGATGCCACAAGTCTTTTCTAATCAGCCAGCATTATGCGCGGCATATAATATTGGCAGTTCACACAATGTATTGTTTTTCTGTCACGATTCCAATTTTTTTATCTTGCCCATTTGATCAATCTACTTTTCCTAAGCTGGAGCTCTATAGGTATACACTACAATTCAAATATCTCATTTTCATATCAAAGTAACATAGATTTTACAGATCAAAAAAATTTTTAAGAAAAAACGTTTTGGATCTCATTTTTGTTGAACATGTGTTTGTTTTTTCAATGAGTGATTTCTGAAATAATGATTCGGATCTTTGAACACGATTTTCATTGATTTCCTGCAAAAGAAAGGATGCAGAGAAATGTGACTAGGTAAAGCAATCCAACTGCGTTGAGCAGAGCCGTCGATTGTTCATCTGTTTTTGTTTCCTTCTGACACGATATCTTTGTACGGAAATGGCAATTCTGGCTGCACTCACGTGAGAAAATAATTGGCTACGCACATCGTTTGTTGCACATAAATTGCAGCCACGTAGACGCCGCCTACTAAAAGCAGTAAAACACGCGTCTTTCCGACGCATTCGTGGCCTTCGTGGTATTGCTGTTGCATTCGTAGCCATTTAACTATATTATTGCTATCATTAAAAGCGGGCACCTATGCTCGCGCGAAACAACACACGCTATTGATAATAACTGATTCAAACGATCCACTATATATTTTTGCCAATTTTTAACCGTTTCTTTCAATTGACATAATGAACAATGTTTTTTCAATTAATAAAAGAGACGTGAAATTATATGGAGTTGTTGTTTTTTTTTTTTTTTTTTTTTTTTTCTGAATGTATTTGCGGTGGAATGTATAGGCGCGTAAATTTAATTTTGCGCACGCTTATTTATAGTGAGTGCGTAATTTGGCAGCGGCTTTATCCTACAGGTAGTCTACGAATTTCAACACGCTTCCTCGTTATGCACGCGCGAGTCGAGTTGACGTTGCCTGCGTTTCTGTTGATGTATAACGTCGCGTACTGAGCCGTTTTGCGCGCGAGGATCACTATTTTTGTTCATTCAAAAATAAACGCGCGCATTGCGACTGTACAAAAAAATCTCTCAATGCGGATTCGAATTCTAACCGAATAATTTAATCTTTTCAGGTGTATAGATGAAACGACCATTTCATCTCCTACAATTTTTTTTTCTTTTTTATTTTAAATTTCAACGGTCGTTCAAAAACAGAATTTTACAATAATAGAAAATTCTTCTAACTGCGAATGTTGCAAAATTTGAAATTCACATTGAAAAATGTTGTTCAAAATGATGAGGGTTTTTTTTTTTTATAATGTTTAAGGGTACAATATTGTTCGGTGCACTTGATCTGGCAAACAACGAAATTTCGAACAAAACCAATAAAATGCAAAAGTTAGCACGCACGCGGTAAGAACAGCGGCGGTGGTGGCGGGTTCGTGATAAAAAGTGAGCGCGTGTCGGGGTGCAAAAGTATGAAGCATTTCATGGTAAAGATTGCGCTTATGTGTGTGCATATTCGTATCGCGTTTTCGCGTCGGTTGTATGGGATCCGGTCTCGGTAGCAAAGTTGCAAACATAACGATTCACGTTCGAATTACGTAATCGTCGAAACTATGCGATTCGCGTGCCGTGCAAGGGGGTGTCACGCTCGAGGGACTATACATATATGCATACACACAGGAGAAACACACCGGTTGCGGCTAACATGGCCCGATTAAAAAATTCAGTAGTGTGTACCTAGACCGTCCATTCGATTGAGCGACACACACGACGTTTCTGTACGCTATCCATCTGGGAATCAACTATCGATCTATGTAACTTTTCGATACGTTCCCGAGAATTCCTCAAATCTCAAAAGTACATAGTCTTTTCATTATCCGTTATACTGTTTCCTCGCACTTCGTTTATTTTAATTTTTCATCGTAACTTTATTATAAATAAGTCAATCTTTATTGACACAATTTCAAAAATGAATTTATTATTTCAAATAGCACAGAATTCAAAATTTTTGTTTTCCCAAATTAACAAACAAATTACCGTGTATAATTCCGTAAGCCGGATAATATACATCATTGGAGTCACTGGTAATTCGATTAACTGTTACTTAAACAAATAATAATCGGTTTGGTGGACTATGATTTATATGGACAATTTATTACCATCTTTGAAAATTGTACAAAACGGCTAAAGATTAGTATTCAAACTAAATGATCGTATATCCTATAAACTAGAAAAACTTATGTATCTCACATGAGAATCATACACAGGAATAAAAAATGCAGCAAA
This sequence comes from Trissolcus brochymenae, assembly GCA_030523145.1. NCBI lineage: Eukaryota > Metazoa > Arthropoda > Insecta > Hymenoptera > Scelionidae > Trissolcus > Trissolcus brochymenae. The sequence continues at coordinate 76,205 of JAQQRF010000005.1, forward strand.
TATTTCATTTTTGATTATATTCCGTCATAATAATGCAAATGAAATAATGAATGTTCCGAATGTTGCAGACTGTTTATCTAAATTATTTTCAACTGCTAATTTCCATTCGTTTTTGAAAACATGAAAGTTGCAGAATTTGAAAAAGTACAAGAAAGCATCAAATATATTGAAACACATAAAATATCTATTTCAATTTACTCAATATACCGCCGACGTTGACATTGCCCAGAGTATACCGTGAGGTAGTGCCAGTCAGATTTACACTCAAAACAAAAAAAAAACCATGACAATAACAGACAAGGATTACGCATTTTCACGCAGAGACCGATCTCACCGACAATCGACAATGTCGATTGACTGCACACCTCCGCGCAAATGCTTAGTGTGTAGTTCTCTAACTATTGCCGCCAACACATCATCTCAAGCCAAACAAAAACATGATGTGTGGTAGATATTCCTACAAATGCTGATACATGCAGATATATGTTTCCGCATATACCACATGTATGTAATTATCATTACAATGGGAACACATATTTGTTCCCATTTTTTATTTGAAAACAAAAAATAAGTAAATGAAACGATTAAGAGTAAATTTTTAATCTTTTCTCTTTATGATGTATGCCCAACGAAGTAAATCATAGCGGTTGATGAAATTGTACGAAACAATCTGTTGACTGAATTTCACACTAAGGCTACGTTTGTTTGTTTGTTTGTTTGTAAAAACTAATTACACGTCTCACAACGTCGCAGCGATGAGCTTCGATGTGCCACGACGTGTGTGAGTGCGTCGCATACTTCAACACACCATCAAATTTCGTTCGTTTAGTTGACCATTACCGCAGGAATAAATGCGACCCAAAAACATTTCTCAGATTTCTTTTGGTTTTTGTATTTTTTTTCTTGTTACATACTCTGTTACAAGATTTCCCTAATGTCCTATTTGGAGGATCGAAGTTATCTTTATTGTCGTACAAAAATCGTATCAGAATCGACCAAGTTCTTTTGTTACCTGATTTCCGTGGTTTCTCCCACAAGACAGATTTCCAAGCCAGATTAGCATTTCATTATTTTTTGAGGATTCGCAAATCTGAATAGCTGAATTTTGCGAAAAGGGGTTGTTAACACACGTTAAATAGCTTTGTATTTCATTAACACACTTTAAGCCGAGATACATAAAAACATCATTACTTGCTCAGTGAGAAACAAAAGACAATCTAAAGATCGGAGCGATGATATAATTTATGATTAAATTTGTATATCAGATTGTTAGTTGCATTCGATCGATGGAATGATTAATAATTATATTTTTAGTCATTGTTATCTTCAATTTGTACGTAACAAAATTTCGTATAAGAATAATACACGGTCTAGAGAATGCAAGAAAATGTCTACGCTCATGCTACCCTCTCTCTTTCATTTTTCGTTCTTGTCCCTCCGGCCTCTCTATCTTGCGGCGCCCTCTCTTTCACCCTTATTTTATCGTGTCCTATCCTCAGCCCTCCGCTTGCATCCCTCGTCAACCCTCTCGTCCCGCATGTCCCATCATTCTATCGGCGTTTACGCGTCGTCACGCAGACTCAGACGCGTCGACTAGACACCAACCAAGAGCGTTGAGTCTTCCACTCTTTTTCTTTTTCATCAATCTATTTATACTATGTACTCACGCAAATATGCTCATACGATCCTCTCTTTATGTCTGGTTTCATATTTGTTTCCGAAATTTCATTAGTTAATAACCCTGCTAAAATTCGAACTATTTTGATCAATTATGTATAATCGGAAATTTGCAGAAAAAGTTTCTGTTCACTTAACACAACAAAATAAAATTTTTTCCTCGGTTAGTACTTTGCATGCAATCTGCAGATTCATAATTGAAGATATAAACATGCCAGAACAAAGATTGATGAAAGGGGATCGACAATTATTGCGCACACCATCCGCAGGAGGTGGTTCATTCGAGCGAAAATTCTCTTTGTAAAAGTTGAAATCGGCCTAGTGGAACGATGTCACGATTCGTAAAGAGCAGAGCTTACAGTTGATGACTGCGTTACTTTGAATTTCACGGTCTTGAGTTGCTTCTCACAATCTGTATACCTAACATTGGTTAACATTCACTTGTATATAGGAATTACGACAAATTTTGTTTGATTCCATGATAATAGATAAAAAGAGATTCGTACAATAACAAAAGGGGGACAATTGGACTTGCAACATATTTCGAGTCAAATTGGACAGGCTAAATAATTGAATGGTCGCATTTGAGAAGGGTATGCAAAACATTTTGAAAGAAAAAGTCTTAGCGCGGATGGAAGTAATCGAATGCGGGCAGTAAATAATTTTGCAACACTGAGCTGGCGTTTCGTTGATAGTCGGGTTATCAAATGAAAAATGCAATGTAAACCGTATTATTGAATGCGTACAACGTTTTCTCGTTAACGTGAAATGCACTCGGATGAGAGAAGTGTGAGAATGTGTGTACGTCGAGGGTCTTTGTGTGTGTTAGTGTGCGTTGCGGGCGCGCCGGCTTCGTGCAACGTAGACTCATGATCTTTCTCGCGCGACTTAACATCCCTGTATGTTATGTCCTAGCTTTCCCTAGGTGAAACCTAGACCAAAGCTGGCAGAAATGCACTCGACTACACTGCACGGACGTCTGCCCAGTATTGATCCTCTTGGTTCAGCTACCGGCTACCTTCACCCACTAATAATTCTTGTCGGTCTCCCAAAGTCTCTGCCTCCTCGACGCATCGAGAGAGTCCAAAGAGTCTCATCGTTGCAATTTACTATCCGCTGCGAATTTATTCTCTTCGCAAGAGAATTCTTTGACAAGAAATTAAAACTCTTAATTGTTCTCATCAGATGACAAGACACTCTGTTCATATTGTTAACAAATCAGTATATCTCATCCCTAAGATGTTTGCACGGCTCATTTTGGCGTGACATGCAGCATGTTAAAACACGCTGTTCGTCATAAAATTTGGCCTTTTTGAATTATATCAAAAATGTGTAACTGTTTGAAAATAAATATGACGTGTCGCAGTAGTGTGATGCATATTTCAGCGGACCACTAAACTGCGAGACACATGGAAGTAGAGTCGCTGCTTGACAATAAATCGAAAAAGGGTTTCTCAATCAAGTATTCAACACGTCAATCTCAATTACAGAAGCTTACTGTTTTTTTTCGTTTGCTGGAGCCACCGGGATAGAAATATAAGGGCCACTTCGTGACGTCTAGTCAATTACGTAATATAAAGCGAAATCAAATAAACCGCACGAGCGGTTGTCGTTTATGCTAACTTGTAAAAATACGCGATGACTCTGTGACTTATTCATCGCGTTTGGTTTGTTGTTTCGTATCTCCGTCAATTAGCCATCGTGGCTAATATGATTGGCCTGTTGATTTGGCGTATTTATTTTAAGTGAAATCTGCTGAATAAATGATGCGATCCGCTGCGGACGACATTGTTTGTATTTTTGTTTTTGCGGAAAATGTACTTCGCTGTCGAGTCACGGATTCAATTACAGAGCGACATTCCAAATTTACATAGCACCAAAAACAACGGACGCGGAGACTGCCGCGAATAATTGGGCTAATGTGATCGATTCGCCCTGCAGTTACGCTCCGAGCTAAAATATTAGTGCCACTAATCCGACCTCTCGGACATCGCCGTTCTTGTTTCAAAACCTCTGCGGTAAACAATTCATCCGACCATCTCATTCTAACTCACTCGCGACCACTCTACAATTAACGAAATATTCAGTAATATTGATCCACGTATATCCCAATACAAAATTTATTTTTTCCATACAATTTTCAATTGTCTCATGTTTTAACATTTCTGAACTAATGTTGACGCGCATGTTTGAATATCCACATGTGGCCATGTTCACATTCACATACGCGCAACTGTGCAACTGAACATTACAATAGAACTAAATCATTTTCCTATTGTATCGCATTTAATATCTATTAACATACAAATTTAAATTGTCTATCAAATTCAAAATGTTCGGTACTTTTGACAAGCAAATAGTTTTAGAGGAGAGATTCTTGTAAAAAAAAAGTGTGTTAATAAAAGTTGAATCAGTACGGAGTAATGAAAGCCCGACTGGACGACGCGCGTATAGTGACAAACGCAAATAAAGATGTGGAGGCTGACATAAATGATACAGCTACGAAATTAATGATGAGTCAGAAACAACATTGTAGATTGTACTGAAATGAGTGACACTTTGGTGGATGAAAGGTTCGGCTATGCGTTTCATGGCCGGACAAGTAAGGGTTAAAATGGATTTTGTAATGAGACGACTATTATTAGCATGAGCGAACGTTAATTCGAGCCTTTAGTCGCGCGATTATAAGGCCAACAGATTGAGTCCTTGGCAGAGAGAAGCGAACCGCAAGAGCGGCAAAATGTTTTCTTGCTCCGCGTTGACGCCGGATGCAATGAAATACGAACGCGCGCGCGTGACCAACTAACGTGCGAATTTTAATTCCTCCGCGACAACAAAAATTCGCCCCTGCAAATAAAAGGTTCCATCTGCGCGCCATTCTTCGAACCATTACGCCGGCCTTTTTATTTTCTGCTTACCAAATTAACTTTTTCGCTTTCCTCACATTATGTTCCGAGTATATATATATATATACCAGCAAGCTCCGTCGCATTCATTTTTCACCGATTATATTTCGACCCACCATCATCATTCGTACGACACGAATTTAATTTCAAATAAAAAAAAAAAATTTGATTATTTATTTACGAGTCAAAATTTACATCGATATAATTATGCGGGTCACAAATGGTTACTAAATTTTGCACGCGCTGGAATCGATGGAGAAACGAAATGTAAAATAAAAAGGATTTATAAATACTCCATCTCTCATCGATTGGAAACATTTGTTAATTAAATTATTATTCGAAAATTCGTCGTATATTCGGTCGAATAAATTTCACCGTGTCAATTATGAGCATATGAATTCCCGAAAGCTCTTTCATTTTAAAACATTATTTTTGTAATTTAATTTCTTATACGCGACTTTTGAAAATATGCGTATTTTGCAAATCAAATTCGAGAAATTAATTTCTCTTTTTTCTTATTCATCGTCAGATGGACCATTTATTTCTTGTTACTGTTTCGGGTTAGAAAATGTTGCGCAATTAGCCGGCTAATTTAGTTGTATGCCGATCGCACGGCGTGGTTTAATTGGGCTGGATTTATAATTCTCGCGGCATGAGCAGTTGCGTGATGTATTTAAAATAAAAAAAAAGTGGCGTCGGCGTCGGCGGCAGTGCATATTGGGACGGTGGCAATCGTGCAACGCGGAATAAGGATGATGGTGATGATCACGATCAAGTGATCATCATCGTAGGTGCGAGTGGGATAAAACAAGCGTGTAAGGTCTACGCTTCTTTGGAGCTGGTCACGAGGGAGCGTATAGTCTCGCTGCGAGAAAGCGTGCTAGCCGGATCCTCGTGGGAACCTATCGCGGGTTTCGTTCGCGACCTCGGCTTTTCGCGACTCGCGATCGCACTGATCGCACGCTTCTTTCTCTTTTTCTCCACCGTTCACTGTGTACATGGGTCGTAGACCCCGATGTCAAACCGGGTGCACGTATAATAGGTCCACGCCGTTCTCAATATACCGCACAATACCGATCGATCCACGATTCTTAGAACCCTAACTATGCAACCTGCCTCCATCCTGTCCAACCGCTCTGCTTTATAATTATATTGTCTACTGTTTGAATTTGCTCACGCCGTAACTTTTTGCTCTTGTTATTTTATCAACAGTCCAAAAATAAAATAAGAGCAGCTCCGTTGAACAAAAAAGTTGAACATGTATTGGACTGTAATATTGATTTTGAGTTGTTGAAAAAAAAATAAATAAAAAAAAAAAAAAAAAAAAAAAGAGAACGGTTAACGAATTATGTTCGACGTTAGTTCTCACATTGATCTATACCTTTTTTTGGAAAAATTGAACCTAAAATCGATGGAGACCAAGTTACTGGCACAGGAGTTGGTACACACACACCAATCAAACATTACAAAATATATTCCCACTGTCGTAAACAAAACCTCACTCGTAACTTAATCAAATATATAGATTTCTGTTTTTCAAATGATGTAAGATTAAGGAAACAAAAATTGTGAAGTATAGTTTTGTGAATAGCGATAAATTTGGCGAACTGCGTGATGCTAGCGGTTATGCTCACACATCTCTTCCGGCTTGGTGAATCGTTCCAGTTTGTAAATGGCAGAGCTGCACGCTGTCATTAAGAGGAGCCACGTATTTGCGGAGGTAAATAGTCGCCGCTGCGTTTCACCGAATCACCGACAGTTTCATTCGACCTTTGATCGATGGTAAATACATCTTGTTATATATCTGCGTGGTTGTTTTCATCTAGAAGAAGGAAGAGTGGCTCGAGAGAGCAGAGGTTGGAGAGAGAAAGGACATCGGGAGAATAAGAAAGGTGTTTGAAGTGAGAGACAAAGAGAAGCGCGTACGCGTTGCAGCCACAAGCCGCTTATGTGCCCTCAAACTCGCTTGTATTTGGTTCAGAAACAAAGAACGAGACAACGAGCACGTCACGTGGACCGAAAATCGCCATGCATGACGGCGCTTCTTGCACGATCCGCAAGCGGATTCGTTCAGTCCGCCCTTCTGCTAAGCTCTCTGTGTATTTCTTCTTGTTCTTATGAACAAAAGGACATGAATATCATTGCGAAATAATCTTTCTGCGTAATTTTGCTCAATTTTTTCGATGCCCAATATTGTTTGCCGTCCGACTACCGTTGGGCGACGATTTCAAATATTTTCAATACTCGCAACTTTCACCGCGTACTATCTTTTTCATTACAAAATAATTCAACCAAAATGTTTCCTCAAAGTGTTTTATATTAGATGAAACAAACACATTTTCAACAAGACCTTCAATGGACAATCATATGAAGGAATTTTGCGACAAATCTTGATTCGTTCGTAACTTCCGGCTTGCGATATTATCACAATTCACTGGTACAATTAGCGATCACGCATGTATTTCGTAATGCTCTTGCGTAACCAACCATCAAAAGCGAACGGAAAGCGATTTTCTTTTGATCGTTGTCAAGTTGTTCTTTACGATTTAGAAAATTATTTTGTTCTTTGTTGAAAGGTTGAATAATTGATCAATTGTTGACAAACGTAACAAAAGAAAATTAATCATTCATTTGAGTTTGAGAATTTGGAGTTGATTTTCGTTCGTCTAATTCCGTAGGTGCGTGTCAACGTTGTTCCGAGTCGTAGAAAAACATGCGTGCTCATGCCGTGATACGTTTTAAGTAAGGTTCGTATAGTAAGCCCGCATGCACGCACGGCCGATAAAGGCCCTGAAGCCAGGGCTACTTTAGAACCAAGATAGCATCACTTTGGTGCTGCACAGCGTCGTGCGTGACGGTTCAAGACAAGTCGTGCACGCACATGCACCATCAAATGCAGTACGCCTCACGTAGCCAGAGTCATCCACTGTCGACGCCAATTTTTGCATAAAATGAAAGCTATTTCTATAACAACGATCATTAAATTCAACCCAAAAAAGTCCAAGTCATGATTGCACTTTGTCGAACCAGAGGAAAATTTGTAAATTTAATTGCTCATGGCGATAAATTTTTCACGCTTGACAGCAGCTCCCAAATAGCTTGAAAATAAAGTAAACTTTCGTGTCTCGCCTTTTTTGTTGAAATGTTATTTCATTTTTTTTTGTCGCAAGATTCGCGTCTTCTCATGACCTCTCTCTCTCTCTCTCTCTCTCTCTCTCTCTCTCTCAGTTAGATTAGTTGATTACTTGGCGTGTCATGTCGAGTGTGTTTTTGTCTATGAAATAGATTTGTCGCGTCCCGAGCATTCATCCTTACGCAAAAGCCAGGACGATTATGCCTGTGAAGGTTTTTCTACCGACGAAAAGACTACCGGCGCTAAACGACTTTCTCGCATTCACACTGGGTGGCCGTGCGCGCGGAGTCCTCTGCTTCCCTCTCGCGCATGTGATATATCTCCCTGACCTTATGGCAAACTCGTGGAATTCTAATAGGTCAACCGAAGGTCCTCATTCTGCGTGCAAGTACAGTGTTTCCTTAACGATGGAAACAAGTACTGAACAATGGCCACCCAATACTTAACTTGCGCTTCGTTAATAAGGCCCGCGCTTCCATATTCGTGCGTCAATTTGTTCGTGAGAATTTGTGCAACTTGCATTCACACTTTTATTTATTTTAATTACAACCGTAAACGTTTAGAAACTATCGAACAAAAAATTCTTCGGCACCAAAGCCTTTTTTGTCTCTTCCGTATAGTATATAGAATTTTCATCTCAAGAAGAAACGGTTTCATTACAAAATTAAAATACAATTTGTCACTGTTCGCACCAAACTACAGCTACAAGATACAAATACTAAATAATCTTAATTCGGAGCACAAGCTTTCGGACCTTCCGTAGCGTGTCAAAATTGTTTAACAATTTTTTTAATATCTTTTCTTGGAGTGTAAATCCGACCGGCATCTCCTCGCACTCTGGGTAATGCCAACGCCGGCGGTATCGAAATACATCTTCTAAGTATTTCGATATATCCCATGTTTTCTTGTATACTTCTTAAATCTCTGGAACTTTCATGTTTACAAAAACGAATGGAAATTAGCATCTGAAAACAAAAGTTTATACAGCCTCGGAATACTCATTATTTCATTTGTAATTACAAAAACAAAAGAAAAAAGTAATCAAAATATGAAATATTCTTTGCATTATTGCTTCCTGATTTATATTAACGATCGTTTATTTTCAGTGCTAATATTTAAACTTTTTTGTTACATATACTATTCTTACAGATAAAAATAAATTTGCTCAGAGTAATTTACATTTACAAATTCTTGTTTAAATTTTTTTTTTTTTTTGGAATCAGTCTAGACTTTGAAATAAAAAAATTGTTACTATTTTTATTTCTTTGATAGAGACAAAATCTTGGGGATTTCATAGGAAATATTTACCTTCGCGCTGAGTGATTATGAAGTTGGTGGGAAGCACGTAAGAAAGCGTCGTCGGGTTTCTTGCGATAGGGATATACTTTAGGTTCAGCGACTAAAAAAGTTTGTCATCGATCGGTAATATGGTAGTAGCTGGCTGGCTGACGAAAATGCGGTCGGAAGATGAGCTGGAAGAAGGGATGCAAGTTTTGGACAATGCTGTGAGACACAAGTGCGCAAGTCGAAGAGAGATGCCACTATGACAAGAATGAAGGTCGGTCGAGGAAAGAAAATTGCAGAAGGGTCGTAAGAGAATGTTAGGGCAGGTCGTGGCGACAGAATTCGGTCACCATTTTAATATTGATTTACTCTCAGCTCTTCACACTCATACGAATCTTCTAATAGCAAAGAGTGTAATCTCACATTCCCACAATTTCGCACAAACCAAAAAAACAAACCATACCTCGGCCTTACATTTTTAATCATTTAGTTTTATTCCAATTGTTTGATATTTCAATGGTGACCTCTCAGAACAAAATTTCACCAGACATTCTTTATCGATTAAATTTTTTTGTTCAAGAGTAAAAGCGTACAATTCGTCATCAGAAATATTGAAGTTGGTCCAAAAATCGGACAAATACTTCAGGGTGAGTAGTAAACATATAACTCTTCAGGAGAAAATAACGATTTCAAATTAATCTCGTATTTTTAACATTCTAATTTTTTTGTTTCAATCTTCTAAACCGAACATATTCCATCATTATAGTCTTGCCTTGACAATTTATTTCTCCGCAGCTAAAACTCACACCCTGGCTTGTCAACGTTAACGACTCGTCGATTGCAATTTCACTGGAATTATCGCTTTACATAGTTAACGGCATCTACCACATCGGAGACGACTCATGCATGCCGTTTTGCTTCTAATACCGGAGTTACGAAATCGCCCTGTAATTGGAAGCGAGGTAGTAGCTGCAATCGTACGTATATGGACGGTGGCTTCCTCTTACTAGCTATTTACGAGCTAATAAAATGATCGGGCAAAAAAAGAAGATACCATTTCTAACAAGCAATCCCCCCTTCGATGAAAAAAAAAATAAAAAACTCTCTCGACTCGAAAAAAAAGTCATCACTCTATTGAAAAAAAAAAAAAAATTTTTTTTCAAGTGAACTGATGAAAAAGTTGGAACAATTTAATGGAACGAAAATTATATTTGAAGGAATTCAAGTAATGGGATGGAAAATTGGAATTTAACATATTGACGGGGCTTTTCGCCATGCAAAATGTGACGAAGACGGAGGTAACAACGTGTGATGGTGAAACAGCACTTGCTGGTGGCACGGATGGTTAGTTTAGAAACAAAAAAAGGTGTCGAAAATATGTGTAAAAACTAAACGTAGATCTATTTGATCGTGAAATGGGTTGTGCCCCTCGTCTGTTTTGTCTCGTTGATCACGTCGCGAAGAGAAAGGATCGTGTGGCCAAACACGAGTGTGCACACGCCTAAAAGGGTTTTCGTTAGATTTCATTTCACAGTCAATTAGAGCGCGATGTACGCGCGAAGAGTTCGAGCCAAAGGCCTCCATGTAGACGCCGGCACATTTTTTTACTGGTTTGATAAAAATAATACAAGAAACGCTCACGTCTGTACTCATACATTAACATGTATGAGCAATGGAACCATCTAATCAATTCATTTTGGATCTAATTTTATTTCCTCTATAGAGTCTATTTGGATTCATTAAAAAAAAACAACATTAATCGTGTCTTAACGAAAAACGTAAATTTTACCAATTCTAACAAATTTAATACAGCCTTTTTATTTCAAACTTTGGTTTCAAAATTGATATTCCATTGTTGAGGAAAAATTCTGAGTACTGGTTGTGTTCCTGCAAACAGTTTTGCGACATGCAAGTGTGACATTTTAAACATGTAAAACTATATTCTGGAGTATGCGTAACTCACTCAAATAGAACTTAATAAGTCATCGTTTCTTCCACGAATCGCACAACTTGATGCCGAAATAATTTTTTCGTTGAACATAACACAGCACATACTGAAATGTATAATCACCTCAGAAATGGAATCTGTAATTACCAAATTACTTGGAATTAAGTTTTTAATATTGTACGACCAAAGATAATTCTGAACATCTTTTGTCGGTTGACATTCAATAAACCATTGAAAAATCATTAACCAGATTAAATTATATGAATTCAGTTTTAAACGTACATCGATAAAATGCCTGACATTACAAACTGTTTCACTCCTTTTTATATTCAACTGGATTTTTCTTTTCTAAAGATTCTTATGGCAAAGACATGTAAAAAAGGTTTGATGTCGAATATATAAATATGACACACATGTAAGGTTACGGCATCATCAGCAGTCGCATGTAAGTTTCTCATCATATATCGCTTATGCGTAGCCGGAACTCCAGAGTGTTTCCTGGAACTAAATATATGCGTTGAGCTGGCACTGCAATTTTTTTCGGTGACCTCGTAGAAGATGTATCCAATATCTTGATATTTGGTCGTATTTTGTATCTCGTATGCGTAGGATTCTTATGTAACATCTACATGCCCGTAATACGTACTAAAACAGTACATTTGATAGCGCGCATTTGCGAGTACATAAATTTTCAAGCCGGTTCAAAATCTATCTCAATGCAAAAGAATGATAACAGATAAAAAATTAATGTTTCCTAGAGGTTGATTCTTTTTCTCTGTTTCAAACAAATGTTACAATTATTTTAATCTGTATAATTTTAGCGTTGATATCATTTAGCAGGATTATTTTTGTTACATTTTCGTGATAATTTTCTCCTTGGCTTTTTCCAACGCACTTAAAATATGCATACATTTTATACTCGCGACGTATGATTAGCAGTGAAAGCTGCGCAATCAAGAATATTTCGCGTTGCAAATATCAGCTGCGTGAAGGGCATATCAAGTTGCGTGTGTGCGTTAAATTTAAATTCTCACTTGACTAACATTTGAAAGGTCAACAAAATTGTTTCAATAAATTTTCGTTTGCAACTCAAATGCTCATTTTGTCATATTTCCGGGAATATCATTTCTTATTCAAGATGCCCTGTCTCATGCAAAACGACGACTATACAGATAAGCGATATTGTTTGTTAAAAAAAAAAAAAAAAAAAAATTGGCGATGGAAAAGAAGTAAGATGCGTTGGATGCGTTTTGAGGAGTACGCAGCTCCTGTACTGCAGTGGCTCGATATTCGGGGTGCGGTTCCTAGGTTCGTAAGTTCGTAGGTCCTGGGTTTTGCGTGAGAGACTGAAAAGAGGAGGATGGCGTATGGACGTGGTACGGCGGTGGTAGTAGTCAGGGCGGAAGAGATTTGAAGGCGCGTAAGGGGTTCTGTTCGGTGGACGAGAGAGCGGTGGGATGGAGGCGGAGGTGGCAGTTGGTGGACTGGTGGCTGCTGAGGAACAGGCGGGGAGAGACGCCGGCTTAACGTGGTGGCAGTGGCTAGGTTGCACGCGTTGTGCAGCATGGTAAACGGCTTGTGCGTTACGCCGACAAGCAACGCTTCCAAGTCTGGAGTCTGCCGGGTGGCGCAGAGGACTGGGGGCAGCCGAGGATTAGTAGGATGAGGAAAATGCGGAGAAGCCAGCCACGATGGTGTACACACGCACACACACACACGTACCCTAACGACGACGACGACAAAGACGATGAAGTACGCCGAGTGACGGAGAACCAGAGAGAAAGAGCTCGAACTTAGTCCGAGAAGGCTGAGGCTGCGAGAAACAGAGAGAGATATTTCCACCCGGCAAGGGGGTCGTATAGGACGCGGCGGTGCCGGCGGTGGCGGCGGCGGCGGGCGTCTCGGCTCGACGTTCTGGCAGACGAACGCATCGATCCCAGGCGGGTCAAGCACGGAATCTCCCCTTCCAACCCCCGAAGCATCGCCAGCCAGCACCGGCTCTTCGCTTTACCGAGCGTTCGCCCCACCAGACAAAGACAAATTACGCTGCATTTTCAGAGCCCCAAAGAGTCACCCAACCCAACCTGCGCCACTTTCCTTATTCCTCGGGATTGTTATACCCTTCTAGGCGTTGTCGTCGATCTTCTGACGTTATCCTTCCATCCTTTATTTTCACTCTCCTTCTCTCTTGTCGCTTTGTCGTTTCGCTTTTTTTATTCTCTACTTCGCTTCAATTTTTGTGCTACATCCTTTTCTTTGCTTTTTCCTAACTCAACTCGGTTTCCAGAAAGCATTTACTTTCCTATTCCTCTGCTTTTCTGTCTATGCGATTTCTGTTCTTTTCAAATCACGAACAAAGTTTTTTCATGCCGAACGTTACACTGCTGATAGAAGACGATTAATACAAATCATCAGTCAATTTTGAAGACAAAACAAAAATCATTGTTTCAAAATAAAAACCATGGGTCAAATTCAAATTTGATCTTTTTTGAGTTGACCTTTGATCTTTGTATCAAACATTACCACAAATTATAACTATATGGTTTAAAGTGTAAAAACATTCAAGGTCTTGATAATTTCTTGAAGCGCGATAAAGTCTGCAATTGTTCCGAAAAAAGAATAGAGAAAAGAGCATAGGTGACATTCGTTTGGTCTGCTTACGCGCTGGCGCACATAACTTTATCCAAAAGTTGAATGTGTGTGTGTGAGCGCACTGGTCGAGAAGGTTATAGAGTGGGTTTAAGGGTTAGGGGGTGGGAAGAGATGAAGGTGGCAGCAACCTAGGACTAGAATATCCCTGGTAAAAGGCGAGTGAAAATGTGAAAGACAGCTTACACAAAAAATTGTTTATTGGGCTAAAATATCTCTTTGACTATTCGGAAAATGCCTGTTTGAATAATTATGAATTATTTAAGAGAAAACCCAAAGTGAACATCTTATGTAGAGAGGCAGAATAAACTCCGATTACGTAATGAAGATTAATTAATTGAGACGAAAAAAAGAAGCTCCTTCTTCTTTTGGGGGCGGGAAAGTTGAATTAGTGGAGAGGGGGCGGAGGGGGGCGGATGATGATGAGAGGAAAAAGTGGATGTGCGAGTGAAGAATAAGCAAGCAAAGAGAAGGATCGGCCATAAGGCTGGGTCGGCTTGCACCAGTAGCACCACCGACAATGCTTCGAGCAAAGGAGGATGAGGCAGGATGGCCGGGCCTGCTCGCTCGATAGAGGCGCGTCCCGTCGTCCCATGATTGGAAACCAAATCGCCGCACATCCTGCTGCACCCCCAGCCTCCGTCCCATACCACCTTCAATCCGCCTATCGTCGAACTACCCCCGGATATATCTATCTGTCGTTCTCTTTTCGACGTCCTTCTCTCCGCACTTACGTTTCGTTGACCCCGGCCCTATCTAGTGCGATGCGTTGCGAAACGTTCCACCTTTCTTATTACCGCTCCAAAATCCTCCCCCGTTCGAGCAAAAGAGAAGAAAACAGGCCTTGCCACCTCACCCCAACTTAGTCCTCTCTCGGGCTTTTGCTGTCAAACTCCTTTTCTCTGTCCTCTCATTTCAACAACGTCAATGTAAAGTCAATTCCTCAAAGAGCAACTATTTTTACCTCTCGCTCAGAACAAAGAACAAGTTCAAGTCACGTAAATAAATGATCACGCTTCAACTCTTGTTTTATCTCCCTCGATGATAAAAATCGAGAATCCTTAATTAAACGCTCAGACTAGACGAAACTGATAAGGCTAGATTAGTGAGTACAAAATATGTGCTGTTTTTTTTTCAGTTGAGTTAACAGACAGAGTTTAACGGTAACAACAATTTGAATTGCTTGTGTTTAATTGCTAAGATAGAATTGGATATAAAAAAATTGTAAAGTTGGTAGAAAAAAAAAAAAAAAAAAAAATCAACAAACTGATCGTCATGAGTGCGGCTTCGAAAGTTTGCCCCTGTTACGACGTCGTCGGCACTTTCGCTTTTGCTCTGCGGGACGCGAGACGTCCTATCCATGCTCTACCGCGGAGAAACCGAGAAACTAACCCCGTTGCTTTGCAAGGTTACGCGAGAACTTGAAAGTATGTATTATGCATATATGTTATATACGATATCGACAGATGTTGCACGAGATCTCGTACATACTTATGTTATCCACGTGCTTCAGAATGAAAACTCTATTGAACTTAATATACACTGTTTCATACCACCAAACGAACACCAAACATGCACTCAAAGAAGCTTATTAAAAATGTGAAATTTTGTTTCTTAAAATGCATCTCAATATTGGCATCGCTCCAAAACGAATGTCAAAACAACTGAAACAATGAAGAAATAATAAATTGGTTCAACGATTAATTTGAATTAGTTCCAATACATAAACTCTTAGTAAATTTGATATATTGATTCTTCTGAAAATTTTCAAGTTTCTGCAACTTTGAAAAGTTATGAATTTATAAAGAAATATAAAAAGAAGCTTATAAACCGATTTTTAACTTTTTTTTTGTTTTAGTCACTTTAACGTCAAGGTCGTTTCATCGTGTCGTTGATAAGATCGCTTCAATCCCCAAAGTCAAAATGAATCATATGTGACCCATAAATGTTGCATATTTTATATGACATCTAAAAGTTTAGGTGAGTTGATTGCATATCGATCACTGCAAACTGTTCGCATAGTGGTATGAAGTGCATTGACAAAATTTATTTTAATATTCCTTGAAAAAGTATATGCTTAAAAAGCACAAGTCAATTGATATTAAAGTTTCTTTATATCAAACGAGTATTAGTGTTTAAAAATTAGCTTCTGGAAACAAATGTTTAAGTAGCTTAATAATACTCGGAAATCTCATTATTTCATTTGAATCATGAAGACAAAAATAAAAAAATGAAATATTTTGTGTATTACTTGTTCCTCTATATGATGTAAATATTTAAATGCATTTTCTATTTCATAGGCTGTAAACTTTATAAAACATAAGTAAAAAAAAAAAAGTTAAAACTGCCAACGATTTTTGTTAGTTTTGCCTTAGATAAATTTGTTCATTCACATCTATTTATGTACGCAATTTTTAAATGCGTTATAATGGTTAAACATACATTCTGTATATACATTCTCACGTGAATCTTATTTTTGATTCGAAACCGTTTTCACTTTAAGAATTTCTGTTTAAGCAAGTAGCTTATCAAAAAAAAAAAAAAAAAAAAGGACTAGCGATTTTTTTGACTCAACTGACGAAACTTAAAACTTGTTTTTAAAAAGTTAAAAAAATTGTGCAACATTAAACGAGCTCTTATAATATTGATCCTTCGATCTGTTACACGTTAACGCGCTCATTGGAATCGCTCGCGTCCGGTCAATATGAGATCGCGGCATGGATCCGGGAGCACATATACACGTAGATGAAGTCAGTGTACCTCTCTCACGTTGTGTTGTACGCAAAGCGACCTTATCGAATCCTTTCGCGTGAACCAGGTTTCTCGAAAGCGATGATTCGCATTACGATTTTTGTAGTGCAACGAACTGTTAGAAAAATCGGTACCGATTTTGTACAATATGTTCCAATCTCATAAAAATTAATATGCAAAAAATTAAATCACCGTAAAAACAATATACAAAAAGCATCTTAAAATTATAAACTATTCTACAAATTTTAATACATCTATGATTGAATTTCAATTATATCATTTTTAATGGCAATGCCGACTCCTTTGAGCTTTCCAATCGGAGGAACTTAAAAGACCAATATTTTACGAGTGATGCGCGAAAGGTCACTTTTTGGTGAACTCTTCTTGAACGTTACTCGTTGGATTGACTTTAAAATTAATCGATGTAATCTTGTAAAAATCATGACATGCATACGTTCAGACAAAATTGTTCTCTGTCTAGGTGAAAATTTATATGTGCCGATGATTCATATTTGAAACGTTAATCGATCTTTGAATCATCGTCTCTAAAGATATTGAGACAGAACGAGACAGCAGTAAAAATGAAACATTTTTTAATTTGTTACAACGTTGATCAAGCAAATTGCAATTTCTCAAAATTTTTGTATTTAAGATTTCCGGTGGCTTGTGATTTAGATTTCGGAACCTCATTGAATGATTGGAAAAACGAGTTCGCAACTTTTACGCAATATATGTTTATAATCTTAAGACTTTTGAACCTTCCGTTATTTCGTGCCATCTAATTCTTGCAAATAAATCAAGAAGGCGTACCGATAGTCACGAACGAGGGACGGTTGATTGTTCGAACACGGAGCTCCCAGTTTGTATGATATATAGACGCCCTATAGGTATACTACAGCCGTAATTATATCGAAGGTACAACCGATTTTGAACATATATAGCTTATAACTAATGACAAACCCATCTTTTCTTAGTCTAACTGAACTAATTTGAACACAGAAACAAATTTTTGAAAATTGACATTTTCGATTAGAAACATCTTAAAAGTTTAATCTTAAATCTTATCACAGCATTTGTCTACACAGATGATCTTTTTGTTTGACAATTGTAACACGAAATTCGAGACTTGCAAAAAGATTGTAAAAGTAATGACTTAGAAATTGATTATCTGTTCATTTTTTTGTATCGCAAAGCGGTTGGATAAAAAATATTGTATCGGGTAGAACAGGTCGGAAAATATACTTGCATAGATACGATATCAGTATCACATTATTTAAAGGTAATTTTTGCGTAGCATCTTAGTCTGTGAGCGTAGCAATTGCCGCGATCCTGTTGTAATCGCGCGTACACATTGAGTTTCTTATTCCGTGTAGCTTGGAGCGTCGAGAGTCGCATCGTGGCACGATCGTGGATCACGGAGGACCGTGCACCCGAGCTCACTATCCTCGATAAGGTACGATGGGCAGAGATCATTAGCCGTGATTTGTTGTCGAGCGAGTTGCCCAGAGTGACCCCAGAGTTGGCCGCGCCGATGTTACGTCGTCAACTTCGTCCTGCAACTATTTTCAATAAGACGCGTGATCCAAGGTTCTTAAACTGTCTTGTTAAACTAAATGAACGAAAAAATTCTCTTTTTAATTATAATAATACATCAATTATACTTCGTTTTTACATTGATATTATTTTTAATGCATCATTTTTCAATCATTTGTAAATATAACAATATTTTTGAACAAAACAATTTTCAAAATAAGTATCATTATTTACTGCAAAATAATTTTTCTTTTATCTCTGGACGTCAATCATCCTCACATACATTTGTTCGGTAACAACAACAAATTGTGAATACTTACTAAACAATGAGCAATTTTGTACTTTCTTCTGCTAAGCTAAATACAAATTTTACTATAGATAACTTGGCGTTTACTGAAATTCCCACATAAAATCAGTATTAAATCATTTTTTATTCGCGACTGCAATTAAAACGTCAAAGAAAATTTGTTAACTTGTTCGTAATTTGTAACTATAAATTTCATGTAACATTTTTTAGACACGCTCTACATAAAATTAAACAAAAAAATTTTCTGCTTAAGAAATTATACTATTAGTCAACCGTTGAATCAATTTGTGAAAATTGTTGTAATGATAAAACGCGTCATTATACCTATTACATAACGTAAGGACGCATCTCCAGAAAACGTAAAATGTAAATCAGGGCTCGTTGAAGTGTTGAAAAATTGTTGACCGCGTGTGCAAAAAATGATGATTGGTAAAGAGCCGATAATTTAAATTTTTGCCCACATACGTTGTGACGTTGTTGGAGATAATCAGCATAGCCGGCAGCGGGTTGATGAGATACTTATTGTATTCAGGTAACATGCAGTGAGTCGGACGTCTGGGCAGGTAGTTTAAGTCAAGTCGAAGCTCTGTGAGAGTAGCTAGCTGTACCGAATAATTCTCTGCTCGCAATCCGCGCTTTCGATGACTTTGCAACGGGGCTTCGTGCATCTATCTTTCTTTCTTTCTTTCTTTACCTCCTCCACCTCAGTTTTATCTCTTCTCGTCTTCTTCTTGTACTTCTTTACGCTCACTCTGGTGCGCGGGACGCTGATCTGTCGTGACCCGGATCCTCCCTACCTCAACTTCTCTTCGTTTTTCCTCGTCAGCTACCTTCCTCTCTTTCTCTATACTCTTACTTATTTATTTTGCGTCTTCTATTTACCTCGACTTTCGATACCATTACAAATACACACACTCAGCACCGCACATCGCCACTACGAAATTTTCGCTACGCATATACATCTTATCTCATTTTCACAACAAACTTTGTTTTTAAAGACATTGAACGATTTATAACTTTCAAAGAAAATGTATTAACCAAAACCAGATTGAATAAACAAAAGGCAAAGAAAAATATGTACAATGTTTTTTTGTTCGAAAAATTGCAAAGAAAAAATTGAACATCAATTTTGGTTTGTTTTTTCAATCTCAGTTGTAAGTGTGAACGCTTGAATAAAGCTCGCAATACGGAAATCGACCAGCAAAAGTCTTATCTAGTAGCCAAAATATGTACGTTGGATATGAATGTAGAGAAAAAAAAAAAGTGAAACGAGTGTTGTATCATCGAGATAGACGGCGGCTGAGCAATCTAGGTGCAGGACATGACAGAAAGCACGCGTGTGATGTATGCATTGCTGTATGTGCAGAGCATATCAGGCTGTCGCGATCCGCGCTTATATTTTTGTAATACATGTAAATATAAAAGTCTCGTGCATGAATGTGGCACAACGTGTATAACGATGGGCCTTCTTGTTCGTCTCATGGATATAGGGTGCTGGTGCATTCTATATTATTTGGCGCCACTCCAGCGAGCCGGGAGGCTCTCTCGATTCGACTTTTTCATCTTAGCACGAATTTTTTCTTCATCGAACAAAAGCCAAATATCAATGTACCATTACCTATGTTCATCATAATACTTAGGCTTGTAAAATATACTCATAATATCCACAAAGAGTAGACAGGCGGATATTGAAACCTGCAAATGTGTTTCTTTTTTGTTAAAAATATACAGTTGTTTTTCTTTTTTTTTTATTTCTTTTTTTTCAGACGGGTTTAATGAAAAACATCGGGTAATTAATGATGTCTCATTAAAGAAGATAGAATATATACATTGAAATTGAATAAATTTTCACTAAATGTACTGTCAAAGCGGGCCTATTATAACATCATGTCACTAATAATTGCCTATTTTGCAGATTGTTCCTTAAACGGACTATCTGCGCTTCCTTTATCAGATTATCAAGATCCACAATCATCCTCTATTAAGATCCAGAAGATCTTGGTTGAAACAAAAATATCTTTTTAATGATGGGACATTTTTGTTTGCACAACTCAGAGCTGTCAACTTGTAAACTGACCTTAGTTGGGAAAATATTTTAATCATAAAATTGATATATTATTTGAGACTTCCTAAAACATTAATTTGAAATGAGAGAATTTGCAGTTGAACGAAAGGAAAAAAAAACAAACATAAAAAAGAGAAAAATGTATAAAATCATAGTGCAAGCTCAAGAGACAAACGAGATGATACTTAAGAGAAGGAGGGTAGAAGGAAGGAGAAGACATAGAAGAAGAACGAGCTCAATGGTCACGATCGTCGAGAGATCGGCTCTTCCGGATTAGGAACCCCTCGCGATTCCGACTAGCTGCAGTTACTGATAGCATCGTGCCCGTAAATACGGTTATACCGAGGCTGATGGTGCATACGACCAAGTATGCATATATACACACAACAAGAGTCAGTGCAAGCGATATTCTCTGTAGCACATATATCTACGTGCGCCGCGTGGGAATTGGAACTTTCTGCATAAAGACATGCACGCGTTTACAGACAATTTTTGCTCAAAAAGTGGTTTCCATTCATAAAATAATATCTTTAACTCCAATTGTCCTAAAGTTTAATAAAAGATCACCATCAGAATGACAAGAAACGAAATAAAAAAACTTGATAATTGATTTTTGCTGTTGCAGAGAAGATTAATTGCAATTTTTTACGACTCAGATTTGCTGGAGGTGATTTGCGCGGTAATTTTTTGATTCCGCGAATGCTGCGCGTTAGAAAAGTGATTGCGTGAACGTCAATGGTTACGTCAATTATAGGCCAGTAGCTCTACTGACTGATCAATGCTGGAAATGTAAAGCTGGTTAGTGCAAAACTCTTGAGGAATTTCGTAAAGGTAATACTTTAACGAGATGACCAGCACACGCACTGCGAATCTTCCCGTGTGAATTATTTATGCATACTGTACACGCAATTGTAAACTATGGAAAAAAGGGGGGAACAAAAAATACACCACACATACGAGGAAGAGTGTTGTTGCACGAAAAGTGCACCTGCAAATGGCAGTCGGTGGAATGTGCAAAACTCTTTCATAGAGGTGTTATGCCTAAATTCCCGAGTATCGATAATAAAATATATAACACCTGAGAACAAAACTGAATCGTGAACCAAATAAATTTACGTATAAGAATAAAAGATCAACTTGTTTGCGTCTGTAATGCGGAAGACAAAACGAAAAACGTAATGGCTGAAACAGCGTGGTCATGTTCGAGCGCAAATCGTGCTCTTGAAAAGCGTCTTGGTACCAACGGGCCGGGGGTCTGTGTCCAAGAACACAACACTACGAAAGGAAATAAAGGACTACGATGTCGACTTCGTCGGAGGTAGCGCGCAGGAGGCACGTAAACGAACCCGTGCTAAACGAAGCTCCAACTGTGCCACGCGCGTCGTTTGCCTAAACGTGACGTTATATCGCTTTTGCAATCCGAATCTCTACTGGCCAATCACGGCTTCCTAATTCTTTTTCCCATCTTGTAATCGTGTTTGCCGTGTGTCTTAACTCCAAACAAATCTTACAAACTCACGTGCTCTCACCGTCCTAGCCACTATTTATAATTACCAAACAAATTTTGGCAAACAGTTTATATTTTCTTTTTTACTATTTCGTTTGCAACAACTATTAGCTAATTCCAAAAGAAACATCGTGCGTCATTTGTAAATCAATTCTGGTTCGCCTCCAAGAAAGTGCGCGGACAAAGTATAATATCGTCATTATAAAACTTTTGCAAACAGACTCGAGATATAAATCATATCTGGGCAACAATGTTCGAACCAAAATCCGCGCTTTGTCTATTTTTACGTTTGCCAAAATGCTTTAGATACTGCTGTTTACGAGCGTTTGTTTACAAAATGAATCAGACTGTGATTGGCTGTGCTATGTGCGACTAACAGCTAGATTGCGTACAGCATGATGAGAATTGAGGAGCAGCAAATTAGAGCATCGATTTAGTTTAGGACGAAGAAAGAGAAAATAAAGGAAAAGATAGCTGCACACACAGAGAGAAAGGATGAAGGAAAGGCCGTTCTCATGGTAAGCGATGAGAGACGGGAGAGGGGCGCGAATACGGGAGCAAAGTTCGAGGAGGAATGGGGAGAAACGGGAGTGAGTAAAGTAGATAACCCTGCATCCTAGTGTCAAGATAACCCGAGTCGACCCAGCGGCGTCCTCCTTGTTGAATAATTACGGGTAAGGCGTACAGACACGAGCGCGCACATAGACGAACGATGCGAACGTATAACACGGGATAGCAACGGAAGGCCCGAACCTGGTGGTTCTTGGCGATGCTATCGACCTACGGACTCCTTCTTGGTCTTCTTCTCTTGCCCCGTCACCCGCTTCCTTGCAGTTTATCTCGCCGTCTCCGTCTATCTGGCCATCCTTCTCTGTCTCTGCGTACATATCCGTCTTTCCCTCTTGACACTCTAACGTGTATACCTATATACCAAGTTAGAACCAACTGATGCCAGCGGCGTGTCCCGGTTAGCTAGGCTGCCTAACAGGGCCCTGCCTCTCTGGCTTTATCTCTCCCCTACAGTATCTCCCAGAATATATGTCACTTGTCATTTTTCGGCCTCAATCATTTGAGCAGTATACAGTTATTGATCCCATCGGAAAATGGTAATAGCATTATTTCAAGTTTGCGCCAGAGGTATTAATTAATTGCGGGTTTTCACGTTGGTTGAGAAAAAAAAAAGGCGCGTTAAAAATGGTCTGTCAGATATTCGAGCAAGTTTTGTGTAAAATTAACTTTCCCATAACCGTTCATCTAGCAGGTCTAACTTGTACTTGTCTAACTATTATCTATTATTTGTTGCGGTGCGTTTAACTTCCTGCGCGCCTTTTTTATACAACTTCATAGTCGTGACGAGTAAATTTCCTCAGACTATTATACATGTGCAGTTTCTTCATGCAACTTACAAGACACTGCTTTAACAGCCATTTACAGAGTGTATTTTTAGTGGTACGCCTTAAATTATTATTGTAAAGACTGAAAAAGCGTTCCCTCGCGGTTATATCCTCGGCGTATATATACTAATCTTTTGTTTAGAAAAAAAAAAACAAAAACAAAAAAAGTTGTCAAACAGATCCTTTTGACGGCGCCTGTTCATATTATATATCAAACCATACAAATGTCAAATGTTAAACTGGTCCAGGGCAAAAAGCTACTTTATGCGACGATTCAAATGTTGAACAAAGAAGTGACTCTTTTTTTGTTTTGTTCGGTGATCTTAATCCTTATTAACGCGAACGTGTCACACGCGATTGACGCGATACGCGGTAGACGAAGAAAGGATGCAGAGACTAAAAGAAATAGCGAAAAAGAAGACGAAATGGAGTAGAGAAAGAATGAGAAGAGGTCGGCGCGGCTAAGCGAATGCATACAGTCGCGTTCGGCCGAACGCTCTCACACAATTACACGGGCGCAGGAGAGCCCGTATCTCAGCTCTGAGAGCGGCTTAATTGACACTCAGCGCGTTTCTAACACGTTGCGACCCCCCTGCAACCTGGTACCGCATGCGGAATCACGGCTCTCCATCTGTCACCGGCGTCGCCACCGCCAAGATTTCTCGCACTGGTCGCCGTTTGGCGCACTCCTTAACTCTTTTGCCCCTTAACTTGTCCGGTGGAAATGGAAAGGTTGATTGCTGACGCTCGTTGACTACTGAACTGTCGGGTCGCGGTAACTGCTGCCTATCAGCCTCAACTTGTCCGTCTTAAACCTATTGGCAGCTTTAAGAAAACTAAGTACCGCGAGAGAACTCTGTCCGTTTCGCTCGGCAGGGCCTTTAATCTGCCGCAGACAAAAATTGCGACGCAATTTATTCCAAGTATTGTCTTGTCACGAGTGTAAATGCCCTAAGGACTTTTTCTGCCTCGACGCTGTCAATAAAAACTACGATTCCTAATGATTATCAGCAGCCTTATGTGATTCCTCGTGATGAATTCAGTACGTCTCAACTTTTATGACCAACCGCTTTGCCAAAATTAAATCCTCCTGAAATGACCAACATCTCATTATTTCAATTATAATTTCAATTTGTGTGTCAATTTATAATGATATAATGTATGATTGAATTCTAAGCAACTGAGTTAGGACTAATAATGCTTTGTGTTGACGCTTGTATGAAATGTTCGTTCTTTGTTAACAACAACAACGGACCAGTTATATGGATAGAAAGATCAGGGGGGTTAAAAAAAAAGGAGCCATGCAAAAGTAGAAGACGCTTAGAAGAGATAGAAAGAAGGTAAGAGCGAGTTATCAGATGTACACAGCGGTGGTATTGGCAAGGTATAGGAATGGTGGATCCGGTGTCCAGAAGAGTACCGTGCGAGGCATTCTCGTCGCTGAAGTAGAAGGCAACCTCTGGAATAAAGAGGGGATAGTTTGCTCTGAATTCCAAACGTGACCCTGCACGCTGACCCGGCGAGAACATCTCCGTGCATCTCTTCGACCGGCGCAATTATATCCCCGCTCTTCTTGTGCGATACTTGCACGACGTCGAGAGCTCTATTACCTTACCCTGCGCCTTCCCTTACTTTACCTCACCTCAAGCTAAAATGCGCTACATATTTTACGTATCTGCTCCGCGAGCAATTACGTGCCGAGAATTATATACCTACACGTGCCATTCTGTTTATATCTACAATATCTAACGTGTTTCTCTTATATACGTTGAACGATGTATGATCAACTGAACCAATAAGTATTCTCAAATTGTAACAATTTCATAGATTCTACCGACTGATTGCTTACTATGTTTTTTCTTTCTTCAAATTTATGTATGTATATATTATTATATATGTATATGTATGTTTTAATTTTTATAACAATTATTATTCCAAATCGTTCACAAGAATAAAAACAAATTATTTTATAGAATTTAGTTTATGTGAAATTATTATTCGTACGATTGTTCTTATTATTTTCATTTGAAATAAGGTTACGAAACAATGCAATGTACAACCTTTGAGCCAAACCGTATAGATTCGACGTAGGTATCGAGTAGTTGCAGAATATCGAGATCTTTCTTTTTCTCTCCCCTTTGGCCCGATTCGCAATCGGTCACGACTCTTGGGCACGCACGCTGTCAGAAGAGACCATCCACCAAGTCGGTCAAGCAGACGTGTGCTTTTATAAAACTCCTTATACCTTAAAGAATACTGATGATGTCATGAACAAGAAAAAAAATTAATTCAGCGAGATTGAGTTCGACACTTGAAATAATATCAATAGTAAATTCATAATTATTATTGATTTTTGTTTAAATAATTCATTAAAATGTTAATTCAAACTAACAATATCGACTAGATTGAATAAAATATAGAGTTCAATAGAACAATCTGATTGGTCGATGACGGCGTGAGAACTGCAACTTCAATATGTGCAATTTTTGTGTTTTCTAAAAGAAAGTGGAGGAATTCCATCAGGTTCAATACCCCAACTAGAAAAATACTAAAGTGTCATCTTCTAAAAAAAAGACAAAGACCTTACAGGAAAAAAAAACAAAGACAGAGAGAGAGGAAGATAATTGTTTTTTTTTTCCTATGATGGTATTAGATAAGAGACTGAGATAGAAATAATGAAATCCTGTGCATATTTTGGTTTTAAAGCCATGGTAATAAAATCGAGGGGCAATGGGAGTTTGCGGAGCCTGTGGAAATGCGTCCGAAAGTCGACTAGCCAAAAGCTGAGCAGGTTTTCGGCGACCGTGTGCGTGTGCGAGACGGAAAGGGAGACAGACAAAGGTGAAGAGGTAAGGGAAAAGGAGATGGCGAGACGAAAGGGGTTGGTCTGGGATGGCAAACAGAACAGCGGGGGAAACTTAGTGGGCGAGTGGGTGAGGTTGTTGGCTGGGGCAGAGGTTCTGGAAAAGCTTCAGGGAGGGAGGGATGTTCGTTTAGGGGATGGGTTGCGTCTGGTGGCGCGACTTGACCTCGGTTGACCCGAGACTGGCTCTGGTCGTCTCCGTTGCTCCCGTGACGTGACTCTCTCCGTCGCTTCAACTTCCATCTACAACTCACCCACCTATCCGCCTAACTACCCCTGACGCTCTCTCCGCGTCTTGCCATCCCGGCACAGCCGTGGGTAATTATTGATGTGTCCGCCACCACTGCCGCCACGGCCTCGGCCTCCTACCGCCTCTCTTTCTCTCTCTCACTCTCTCTCTTTCTCTCCTACCCGAACAGAGAATACTGCAAGCTGAGGAAGAGTCCAAAAAAGAGAGAACGACTAACCAAACTCGACTCGATCTGACGAAGATGGAACGCCCGCGGGGAATGGACAGACAACCAGACCACACGAATAAGCACAAACAAACGCCGATGATACGAAAAGTCTAATGATGATGATGACAACGACGTCGACCTGCATCATACATTTGACAAATTAAATGCTTTTATCAGACATGTATATGCATTTTCGCTCAGACTAATCACATCAATATCGCAAATCGTTGCTAAAAACCGCGTTACATTCTCAATATCGTCAAATATCCACCAAAGTTGCACGATAGTTTTATATTATCAACCGATAATTTAGTTCAAGCTTTTTGCAAAATATCATTCAATCAATGAATATCGTATCAACACTAGGATTTTGTTATTACAATTTTACTGAATCCAACTGAACAAGATCTTTAGTTGAAAAATCTTTTTTTTTTATTTTTATTGTTTTGTTTTGTTGTTTCATATAATGTATAATAAATTATATGAAAATTGAAAATGCATTATGAGCGTGTGTTTTCAAAAGTTAATAAAACAATACCAACGTTATTCATTGATCCATATTAGTCAAAGGAATATAATGGAAGATAAACGCTCTTCTTTTAAACGATGATACTTGCAAACTCCCGACTACTTCCACAAACAGAAAAGTTCCGAGTTTTGAGTCTAGTTTTACTTTGTAAAACGGGCGTAGTGACGCTCTTCTTGAATGAAGTAACTTGTTTTGTCAAAGTAACTCGATGAATATCTCTTTTATCATTCAAACGAAATTTCACTACATACCAAAAGCACGAATAATCGTATTTAAAACAAACCTGTATATTATAGTTATATGAAAAATTGTTTTCAAACAATTTTTCAACTAATTGAAAAAAAAAAAATCACCAATAATGAATATTAATAATTTGTATGATTTTATACTTTAAAAAAGTGTGAATGATAAATGTCAAGTAAACATTAAAAATCATGTGCTTTGATCTTCGATGGGTAGCATGAAACTTGAATTATACCTACTCAATTAGTCTGGGGGCATGATATACCAGTGTGAAAGGATCACACCCTAACCGGCAATCCGAACCCTCACGACACATGGGGAAAAACATAGTCTACTCCCGTGAAGGATGCTTTAAATACCTAACCCTTCTCGTACGACCCACTGACATACTGCAGTTCCCATGCAAATTGTGTTTACACTCTCAACGAGTAACTGTTTAGAAGACTTTGTCAATGGAAATTGTATGAATATATTAATTTCCTTTCAATATTCATATTTTCCGAATTATACCCTTAATCAAAACTTCAAGTCATTAGAAATTATAATAAAAGGTATCAACACCTTAAGGGAAACTAAAATTGAAACTTATTGTAATCAGTTTTTAAAGCTGTCAAATTAATTTTCTTATTAGAAATGTGAGTTTTCTAATGCTGAACTTATTTTTTTATATATATAAAAAAATTGTATTGATACAATTGATAAATGTTCAATTGATGCATAAAAATTGAATTTAGTCTTTTCAAAGATTGCTTTGTTGATTCATCCCCGTTACATATTTAATCGCATGAAAGTCAAAAATGTCTTCTAAATAAAAAAAAAACATCAAGGAGTATGAAAGTTTTTTAACAGAGCGTAGAAAGAAAAAGTTAAGTCCATGTGTATAAGATGAACGTACGACAATATCGACCGCCCGGACCTGCCCTACGTCTCCATGCTCCGCTCAACACAATCGCGCACATGCAACCACCGTTTACGGTTGCGCTCATCGTTATCCACGAAAGTCTTTGCCAAACGTCGTCTCACCATCTAAAAAAGAAAAAAAAAATCAAAAGTTATTTTCTAATAACTAAGAATAAAAAATATTTCAAACGAATGATATAAAAATTTGTTTAATCATTATCTCATTGATTTTTCGATCATGTTATCGAATCTCAACGTTATTTAAAATACGAACGTTCACATCAAGTGAGTCCAATTTCTAGTCTAGGTTTTGTCTGGTAATGGAAAAATCTGTCATGAATGATTTGTCATCTTCAAAAAAAAGTGAGGAGATAATAAAAAAGCGTGATTTTGGTTGATCTAAAGCCTGTAAAAGCTGAAAAAGAATAACGTCGAAGGCGAAAAGAACGATGTCGGCATTGAAATAACGAGGAGTAATAAAGTCCGTTTCACCCCTCAATATTCAGTCGTTAAACGGGGCTGCGATACGGGCCAGGGTTGTGACGCAGTCTCTAGCTGGTCTAGACGTACCCTTTGCACAAACACACGAACGTACAATACCGTTACCAACGTATCCATTACCACCCTCGCGCGCAAGAATTTACTGCCCTGACGTTAACGCTCGCGCTTATGTACGAGTACGAATATATACGACAGAGTCGTAAACTTGTGCGAGCACGCCGATGTGCTATTATACACGATGCGTCGCGACGTGACAACTGATACATACGTACACCCGCTTTAAACAGACCTACTCGATTGCCTGAAACGACCATTTTTGCCAAAGTCTGATTCATGTTTATTAAACAACGATAAAAAGTCTGACAATCAAAATATGCCAACTTGATCAATTTGATACCTTTTTAAAGTCTGTCGACTTGGACAATGATGAGCACATTTGTTAAACAAATTGTGCAAACTGATAATTTTGTACTGATCAAATGAAAGATATAAATTTGAGGAATTCCTTTGAAAGAAGTTGGTTCAAGATAAAAGAATGAACATTAATTCAGTTTACATTGAGGGAGCGTCATCATCAATGGACCGTTGTTATGAATGGGCTTCTGAGATTTCTCCCCAGCTACTACTCATAGCGCGTACGTAATAAAGTTACCGGAAGTTAGTTCAAAAAGTCATTCCAACAACTTGATCATTTCAAGAGCCCCTTCGCTGGATCAATTTTTTTGTACTCAACTATTTTTGATCAGCTCTCAGTTTTGAATGCAGTTGTAAAAGTTTTGTAACTTTGTTGATGCTGAAACTGGAATGGTTACGATTAGGAATAAAATGGCACCAAAATGCGGATTTAGAAGGTGCGGTTTTGTGAAAAGGGTCTGTCTGAGAAGTGAAATTTGACGAAAAGCTTAAGAACAGAGCAACTGTTATGCGCGCGGGTGCATGATAGAGTAAATAGAAGCTGAGTAGTTTAAGTCGTTGTAGGATGAGAGTCGTAATCGGGGTGATACAAGACAGGAGGATAGTTAGACAAGACGGATCGTCGGTTGATTCCCCATCCCTTTTCGTCAAAACGCGTTCGGCCAAATCGCGGCTTCTTCTTGCAAGGATGAAGACTGCAAGGGGATACTAGGGACTATCCTAGGAAGGCGGATCAATACGATCGCTAATCCGGTGCATTGTGTGGCGAGGCGTGGCGTAGCAAAGAGGCGAGGGTAAGCTAGTGGTCTCGCCACTGCCAGCCTGCAGCCTTCCTTCCTTCCTTCCTTCCTTCCTATTCCACATCCCTGCTGCTGCTGCTGTGCCGCTGCTTGACAACCCCCCTCCGCCTTTCAACCCTCTTCCGCCCATTAGCCTTCTTCTCTTTCTTCCATCTTTCTTCGTTCCGACTTTTCTTTCCCTGCCTTATCCACTCTTCATCTTTGCCATCTCACACATGCCATCGACGCCGTCACCGACCACGCTCGCACCCTCCTGCTTATTTATCTCATGTCCTATACACATTCCAAATATATTTTTCAACCTCAAAAATCTTCTTTGTCAATCATCCATGTTATATTTTTTGTTGTTTTCTTTTCTTCACACAAATTTGTTTTACATCTTGCGAATGAAAATTTTTCATCTAAACTTAACCCAGAGTGCCCCATATATACGTAGTTGCAACACTGAAATCCCAATCTCTTGTCATCAACTTTGAATAATGTGTTTATAATTTGTTTATCAATGACATTATTGTTGAGTGAATTGAAGATTTACCTTTTTTTTCCTTTGTGAAATAAACTTGTTTTTCTTATTGGATTATTGAAAACTTAAAAATAGGTTAAAGTATCACGGCACGATTTTCTACACACCAACGATTAAAAAATGAACAAGAAAACACTTTTGAACTACTGCCTGACACAGTGTTGTTGTTTTTTCAAGTTGCACAATGAGAAGCAAAACAGCTGAAAAAAACAAAACCAACTCGATCACCAAGAACAAAAGAAAAGCTCGCGTTTTTATACACACAAGTTATTTTCATGATTGAATATAGACTTTATCGGATTCATATTTTTTTTTACATTGATGAAACGTTCTCGCTACGCTCAACCTTTCGCAACTAATTTGATGACTATACGTTTGCAAACATTCATTCATAGAAATCGAGTATAATTTTGTTTTAAAATGAATCAAGTTCATTTCAAGTTCACTTCAGCTGAATTTTTTGTTTTGAATATTTGTTTGCAGCGCCATCGTTGAGCGCCACTACGGAATCTTGTTGAACTGCTGTAACTTCACAGAAAAGATACCAACAAGCGAGAGAGCATTGATTGAACAGAGATCACAAAAACTGAACGACAAAAGAATGAATTTGCCTTTGACGTTTCAAAACATCTCATAAAGTTCAAATCTTGACCATTCGTGCTTATGAATTAAGAGTACAACCAAACATTTGATTTGACGTTTGAAATTCGAGAAAAAAGTGAGTAAGTCAATCATAATATAACCTCTCAATTTTTATATTTTTGTTTTGATTCTTTGCCCTAGCAAAACCTTTTCTGGCCAATTGTAATCAGTAAACTATTCCAAAAATAATGATTTATTTTAAAATACATTTTAAATGAATTTAATTCTGTCAAAATGTTCAAACTTGGTTTCATTTTCAGAAACTGCAATAAATATGGGTAACTGGATGATGGAAGTTGGAAGAATGTTTCTATATGTAACGTTTCCAGTTTCTGTCTTTTATTATTTCAATAATCCCGAGTGGTATGAATCAGGCGTGGACGAGATGCGAAAAACATTCGAAACAGATGAAGTGAAACGCTCATCAGCAGAATTTCTGTCACGGATACAGCAATATCAAAGGCAGGAACAGAACAAACGTTTACAAAAATTAGAGAGTGGACAGTCAACCTTCCAATAATTGATTTAGTTTAGATATGTTGATGTAACCTGATTTTATCATGTTATTATGTTATTATTCTTGTGTTGTAGTTAATTTAGGTGAATACAATTTATGTAACCAATAAAATTTGTTCAAATTAATTACTAATTGTGCGTTCAAAACATTATTTTTCTTCTATTACAATACCTTTAATATTTGTTGGTGTAATTCATTTTTGGCGCGACACAAGTTTGATTAATCGACGTAGAGGTCGCTACAAATCAAAACAAAAGCTTGTAGAAGGCGGGTTAAATGAAGTGGTCTCTTAGATGTGATTTTTCATTAAAAATATAATTATGGATTCTATTCAACTAGACAGGGTAAAGGCGGCTTTGAATGCAAAACATTACACAGTGAATGATTCTTGGTTAAGAGATGGTATTGAGTTTTACGTCAGTGAAAATGGACAGGTAGGTTATGTTTTTGTGTATCATTCCTTTTGAAATAAAAAAAAAATGTCAATTGCAATTCTTGTATTAAGAAAACAAATTTTTACAGACGTCCATGGATGCTTTATTGGCATTTATAATATCACAATGGCAACTATGTGATTTAAGAGAAATCAACAACTCCAAAGGATGTTTACCCAGTAATCTGGTACAACAAAAATGTGTCACCCTTCCAGGAAAATATATCCTACAGGTACAACGACAAAAAAATGAATCAATTTCTTTTAACCACTTCTTCATGTAAAAAATATTTTTCAGATGGACTATCTTTATGACATCTCTGTTTCTAAATACAAACAGCTTGAAAAAATCCGAAACGTCTCAACTGAGAACGTGGAAGCAACTGAGTTTGATAATGCGACCCAAATGAATACCCAAGGTCCACAGTCCAGCGGTTGGGAACCGAAATCAAAAAGGATGATGCAGCTCAAACTCACCGACGGCAAGCAAGACATTCTGGCTATTGAGCACAAAACAATCCATTTTTTTAATGTGAACAATTTTAAGAAATTATACAGTTGCAATATCATAATTTGAAAAACTAAGCTTCATTGAGAAAAATTTTCATTTTTTAGGATACGAGTAAACTACTGCCAGGGTTCAAAGTTATGATTAAAGGGCCGGTAACATGTAGAAGAGGCATTATTTTACTTGAGGAGAATAACATTTTACCCATCGGAGGAGAGGTTGAATCGTTCCTGATACCTTTTGCCGTTGAAAATGTATTTGCTCGAGCACTGTACGTTTTTGCTTTAATTTTAAAAAATGATTAGTAAATCCAACTAATTATATTGAATTTCATTAGGTGTTACTTTAATTTTTAGCAAATTGGAAGAAAATTCGAACCCTTACGATGATTCTGCTGATTCTCAAAGTGGCCTTTCTAGATCTGAAACCACTACAACTCATAGTAGTACAAATGCAGCTAGTGGTCGTCCTGATAACAGATCTAATACTCTCTCCGGACCAGATAATTCAAATAATAGAAATCAATCAAATGGCAATTCAGATAATAGAATTCAACCAACGAACACGACAAACGCAAATTCAGTAGACAGTATAGATGATTTTTTTCAAGATGAGTTTAATGAAATTGATTTCAACGAACTGGACAGACAAGTCGAGAGGGTGAGTCAAGAGCAGGCTCCTAATACATCGGATAGTTTTACATGTCAACTTAAAGTGAAAGTTGCAAACCCTGCGGTTATCAGAAATACACAAGTATCTGAAAAAGTTGAACGAAGAAATGATAATGTTAACCTCGATGATCATTTTGGTGAGGATTTCGAGATGGAAGAAATTGAAAGAGTCTCGACTAATTGGAACAAACCATCAACGTCGCTGGAAAGTGTACCAAATAAATCTAACAGTGTACAAGCTTCGAATGTATCGCTTGAAAATGATGTAGATTTTGAGGTGGATTTGACAGAGGATGATTGGGATAGTTTCAAAGCTCCTGCTAAATCTGCTACCAAAATGAGTTTACAAAACACAAGCAAAAAACAGAGTGAAGCTGCGGTATCTAATTTAAATCCAAAGCGATCTATTGTAAGTGTTGAGAATAATTTAGTATGAAAGAGTATGAAATGATATTCATGATTATAATTGACTGATGAACAAAAATTTGATGATTTATTTAAGGATAAAATTACTCCACCTATAGAAACAAATCCTACCAAACTAAGACGTAATTCCGAAGTAATGACAAACGTGAGGAAGATCACAGACTTTGTTCAACAAAAACCAAACAAAAGTTCCTTGGGTGTTCAATTTTTATGTGATATTTTGCAAGAGCCTGTCACAACAACACCGACGAGGAAAAAAATTCGTGGCAAGGTGGTTGAAGTTTCAAAGTTGAATGTCAATCAATCTTGTTGGTCGTTGAATGCCACACTCACAGATGATACTTCAAATATCGACGTGGATTTTTCTTCGCAGGTAATTTATGAACAACATTAAAATTCTTAATGACTTTTAATCATTTGCTGGAAATTTTTTAGGCTTTGGACAGACTGTTTGGCTTC
Organism: Trissolcus brochymenae; assembly: GCA_030523145.1. Lineage (NCBI taxonomy): Eukaryota > Metazoa > Arthropoda > Insecta > Hymenoptera > Scelionidae > Trissolcus > Trissolcus brochymenae. Next base: position 110,246 of record JAQQRF010000005.1, read on the forward strand.
ACAGTAATAGATTTCAAAAAAAAGAAACAGATGAAGAAAATCAATCCTGAAATTATGATTTCACTCACACAAGTTAGTAATAATTCATCTAAAGTAATACAAAATTAATTAATGATACGAAAATGATCAATTACCACATTTAACTTACTTACAGGATATTCAAAAGGCTGAGCAGAAAATAATTAAACTGGATGCTATGGTGGAACTAGAATTTGTCAAAGATAAAAAACCTCTCGTCACTAATATTTCTGAACTTTCTGCTGAACAGAAGCGGCAAATCTCCGAGGTGGTAGCTAAATTAAAAAAAACTTGATCCTGATTTGATGCCGATTCAAAGATTTGGAGATTGAAAAGATTCAAACGAATAAGAAAAATGCTGCAATTATATTTATTATTTTTGTACTTGTTAATAAATTTAAATCTTACACTGTTAATAAAATAATAAATTAAATGACTCAAATAAAAATCTTGAAAAACGAAAGAAACCATGTTAAATATTTTGGTCTCTGTATAAAAGTTTTAATTAAAGCTTTCCTTTCCAATTGACCTACCAAGGTGGTTGCATATTAATAATCGAACTAATACTTCCGCGAGAAGATGGAATTTTCTGTTCCTCAATTTTGCTTTGAACGTCAGTTTCAGAAACAGTTGAACATCCGCATCTACTAGATGCTGATGATGGTTTCAAGTGATTAACATTTAACAGCTCAATGTTTTTCTCTGATAATAACTTTTTGACATATGCCTCTGCTTCAACGTGACGTATAACAAATTCTGTGAGCCTTTGAAGAGCTAAAGAATTTAGTTCGTTCAGTTCTTTTAGATTAATGTCATTCTAGAACAGAAAAAGGTTTATGAACCGTTGTGATACAAGTTAATGTATAAAATCAAACTAAAATATACCTCTTGGACTGACACTGTATCGTCACTTTTACACGCGCACATGTCATGAATGAATTTTAATAATTTTTTTATATTTTTCATAGCTCGTGAAATTTTGTTCTGCTGGTCCATTATTTGTTTGTCCAATGAAATGAGATTTTCGCTTTTTTTCTCTCTTTCCTCTTTGATTTCTTCTAACTCTTTTAATTTCTTCTCGTAATAATGTCGAATTTTCTATAGAACAAAAATGAAATTATTATATTATCAAGGAATGATTAAAATTGCTTATTCATACTTCTAAATTTTTTTGTATCTCTTGTGATTTTCTTTTGCACTGCTTAATTTTTTCCACGCAGTTGTACATCTCGTCGTTTAATTTATTTCTCTCCATTTTTTCAGGACCAGCGTCATCAACCAAAGTAAAATTTGACTTGAACTTGCTGTTGCAAGCGTTCACAATTTTCAAAGTGTTCTCCATGCTTTCAATCTCATGTTCACACTTTCGTATAGCTTGATCCAAAAGATCACCCTGTTCTTTGAGGAAAAACTTTTCCTGCGCCTTTTGAATTTTAAGATACGTCGTATCAAACAAAGTTTTGTTGCCGTCCTGATCGTTTCCACAAGTTGAGACAAAATTGTAATATCTTGTTTGCAACTGCTGGATCCTTGTTCTTCTTTCGAATATTAAATTGTTCATCTCTGCTATTTTAGACGAATGAAGACGTTTTTCCAAATTTAGGGAATCCTTCAGAATTGCAATGTCAGTTCTTCGTTCTTGCATTAGCTAAAACAAATAAATACAAAATTAATTTAAAATTCAAATTATATAAAATGTTTATTCACAAATCAAATCTATTGTACCGCTTCTATCTCGAGTTTATATTTTTCCAAATCATAAACATTGTCGTTAATCTTGGATAAAAGTTTGTCGGCCTTTGCAACTCTCAGTCTGAGAATATTTTCAGCCACCTGTTTGTCTTCTGTGTTCGTTTGCTCAACTATTAATTGTTTCTCACTGCCTTCCATGATCAAAGTATAATCATGTTTCTTGCTGCGTAGAATATTCAGCTGATCGTTTCCTTTATTTATACAATTTGTCAACTGTCTTACATCATTCTAAAAAAATTATAAAAGTTATGGAAAATGAGAACAAAAATATATTACACAAAATTAACTTTGCATAATAACTCACTTCCAAAACTACTATCTCAGAATGCAATCGTTTCGATTCGGCCAACTTATCATGATAAATTTGACTTAGTTGCTCAATCCTTTGTCTTTTCCTTTCTATTTCCTCCATGTCTTCATCATTACCCTTAATACGCTCCAGTTTTTTTTCTTGATTATTCAATTCTTGGCAAAACTTTATAAGTTCATTATTTTTAGCAACCAAAGTTTTTTCTGTGTCGATCAGCAAGGCGTGCAGATTTTCTGATTTCTTAATTTCAAATGTTTCTTGGGAATTGAACATTTTAAGCTGTTCTTCGAGAGCAACGACACGATTGTTCGTTATCAGAACTTGATTCTGAGTCAACTTGAGTTTTTTTATCATTGATTCTTCTTTTTTCATTTCATTCTAAAAATGATTAAAAAATGTGAATTAAAGTTTGTTCTTTTAGCATAAAAAATTAATTGAATTAAATCAATCACCTCTATTGTATTTTCCAACTGGCGCGTTTTATATGAAAAATCACTTCGACGATTTATAACTTCCGACAATTTTGATTTCAGTTCCCAAACTTTTTTATTGCACTCGTTCAGCTTGAGTTCTTTCTTCTCTAGACTTTCCAGCTTCTGTTTTACATTATTTCGCACTTCTTGCGTGTTTCGGGTTACTGTACGAATTCCTTTTTCTCGAATAATTATCTAAAAATAAATATACATGTTATTTCATAATTGAACATGATTTTAATGCTCTTAGACTAAATTACCTCGGTTTGGCCCGCTTCATTGAATTCGACACATTTTTGGTACTCTTCTTTGACTTTGCTCAAGTACTTCTCCACTTGTTTTCCACTTAGTTCCAAAGTTTTGTTATCAAGTACAAGATGTTGCAAAAAATTATCAGTTTCTTCTATCTCCTTTCGCTTGTCACGAGAAACTTCTTGAATTGTGTTAATCTCCTTGAATGCAATTCATGAATTTATCAAATCAGCCAATAGGAAAATTGATATAATTAAAAAAAATTATCATTTTTAAATGAATGATTTTACTTGTGCATTCAACTTGTACAAGTTATAACAAAATCTTAATTGAAATTTTTTATATCCAAACGTATCTAACTTTTATTGTTTCTTCAATGTCTTTATCTCGTTTTTGCAAGACATCAACACTCTGTGACCATTGTCTTATCAATTGCATATGTTCTGCAAGAGCTTCAGAATGTAATTTTGTTGTATTCTCGAGTACAATTTCCATCTCATTTATTTCATCTATAGTTTTTGTAACCGTCATTCTTATGGCTTCTAATTCTTCCTTAGATTTCATCCTTTCTCTTTCACTATCCTTTAAAAAATAAATCAAATTAGACATGTATCAAATTAATGAATGCAAACATTCATTAAAAATTCGATAAAACAGACAAATTGTTTCAAATCTCACTCTAAATTTCTTCTCGTCCTGAACGCCAATGTCTTCGATCAACTGCATACGCTTTTCCTTCTTATCAATTTCCTCCTCGCATCGCAGCAAGTAGCTATGTTTCTGTTTGATTTTGTGCTTTGTCGCTTCAACTTTCTTTTTCAGAATACAATATTCATCTTCCAAATGCTCCGTCTTAATGTTAATTTCTTTCTTATTTTTATTAAACATCTGAATTTCCTTCGTGATTTTTGAATTGGAACTTTGTGCCAAATTGTATAAATTTTTTTCCATCTCAACTCTTGCGGAACAGGCAAAGATGAGCTTCTTATTTTGGTCGTATTCATTCTCGAATCTTTTAATGTTATCTCTCTCGGCGACAATTAAATTTTCCAGGCACTCTAATTCAGATTTCAGTTCAGACAGCAAATTTGTTTTCTTCTCGATCTGAAAATATTTCTCTATTAATTACATTCTTATGATTAACCAAAAATTTTATAAATCATTTGTACAAGCAATTTATTTATAATGATCTACAAAATGATTGTTTATTTATTAAATAAACTTTTTTAATCGATTAAAATTATTTGATTGAAATTATACTTGTTCCTCGAGTTGTTTGTTTTCTTCATTGGCAACAGGAATTTTGAAACTGTCCGATTTCCATCCAAGTTCGAGTAAAATATTTTCAATTGAATTTTTCATGTTTAATTCACTCAAAGAAATGATCTGCGATACCTATAACCTGTCTATTAGGAGATAAAACGTTGCCGACTGTTGAATCAATAAACATCAACGTCCCAATAAGAACTTCATAGTAACCTGACTAACAAGTTGACTGTTCGCGTCAAATCAAACAAAATAGAACCATCGAATGAATGGTTTTTGCACCTTTAACATATAATTAGTCTTTATTTCAATTGTCAAAATTGAGTATATGAGAAGCGTATTAAAAGAACTGTTTGAATGACAATAATATTTTTTTGAATCATATCTAGTTGAATTATCTATTTAAATGCACGTTATTACTCTTTAATCGCAAGTTTTCATACACAATGTTGCAGTTCACGGATAATTACGAACATTAATTGCAGATAAACTTGTCTAATACTTTTCAAAACAAAACAATATGTCTCCTTAACAAAACTTTTTTATCAAATTTTTTTTTTTGTGTTTTATTAATTTTCCATTCAATTTGTTTTATTACAAAACAAGATTCCATTTGAAATGATTTTTCATTCATCAGCGTGTCCTCCCCCGCCTCAAAGATCCACCACACCTGATATGATAAGAAAAGTTCGTTTATCGTTCAAATTTACGTACAAAATTATAATTTATAATTGACAGAAAATTTAGAATATGCTTTTGATTTCTTAGAACTGATCAAATTATAAGTTGAATTTGAACTTGTTTTAGTGAACAAAATTGTTCAAGTGTGTAAGCAGAACATTAATTACAAGTGCTTACGTTTTTATTCAAACTCATATGGACGATCAATGTAATCGCCGTTTTTAACACATTATGTAGAAACCGTGTCACAGGTTAACGAGATTAAAAGTTTAAATATTTGGTATAAAAGGCTCGAACTGCAGTGTCTGACACAAGTTCTGCATCTGCCTGCATCTGCTTTTTTTTATTCAATTGGATTGGAAGCAAATTAATATGTGGAGGTGGAGCTTCGTGTTGGCCTTGTCGGCTCTATGCCTGGCCCAGGCGACACAATACAGGACATACACAGCCGACATGGATTTCCTTCATCGGCAAAAGAAAATTTTCGAGCTTTTCTTCTACATTGACCAGAATGCAATGATGGATGCAGAATTCTACGAAATCGGCCGCAACTTTGACTTAAGAAACAACATGGATGTGTACACCAAGAAGGTTGACCATTTTTTTGTCGTTTAATCTTAATTTATTATTTCATTGTTGTTACTAATTAAAAATTTTGGAATTTCAGGATCTGTTCCAGAACTTCATAAACATGTACAGAGCTGGTTTCATTGACCGCGAGGCTGTGTTCTCTCCGTACTACTGGGAACACCGTGAAGAGTGCAAGGCCCTCTTCTACATGTTCTACTATTCCAAGGACTTCACCACCTTCTACAAAACCGCTAGCTGGGCTAGACTGCACATGAACCAAGGTACCTTCATCTGTGCCTTCACCACCGCCGTCATGTACAGAAACGACACCAGATACATGAGACTGCCAGAGATGTGGGAAACCTACCCATACTTGTACTTCGACTCCAAAGTCATCCAGGAGGCTCAGCGCATCAAGATGACCAGAGGTAAACTCTCAAGCTTATTTTTAGACATCTAACTTCCAACAAATCATGATCTATAAATTTCACTTGCAGGCAACACTTTCCGCAACTTTGAATTGGGCATGAAGCGGTCCTCCATGGAATCTGCTGACTCTTATCTGATCTACGCCAACTACACCGGCAGCTGTTGCAGACTTGGATGTAACTACGACTGCGGCGAGTACCAGCTGGACTACTTCTTCGAGGACATTGGTCTCAACAACTTCTACTACTACTTCCGTATGGCCTTCCCCTTCTGGTTGGACACCAAAGACTTTGACTTCCCAAGGGACTTCCGTGGTAAATTCTACATGTACATGCACCGTCAGCTTATGGCTCGTTACAACTTGGAACGTTACTCCTACAACATGGGAGACGTTGAGTACACCGACTGGTACAAATTCATGAGGCCTGGATTCTACTCTTCGTTGACCTACTCGAATGGAGTGGCCATGCCATACCGTAACATGATGTCTCGCATCCCATACTTCAAGAGCAAATACGTCAAGGTAAACTATAAAAAATGATTACTGTGAAAACTTTCATTCATTTTTTTATCATTGATTCTGGTTGTAGGAAGTTGAAGCTCTCGAGTTCCGCATCATGGACGCCATTGATTCCGGATACATCCGTGACTCAAATGGAAAAGATATCGCCATCTTCACCCCAGAAGGTCTGAACTATCTCGGTAACATTATCGAAGGTAATGGAGACTCTTGGAACATGAAGTACTACGGATCCTACGAGGCTCTTGCCAGAGACATCTTCGGTGTCAACTTTGACAGAAAATGCAAAAACTACTTTATCCCAAGCTCTTTGCAGACTTATTCCACCAGCATGAGAGACCCAATGTTCTACAGAATGTTGAAGAAAATAATGATGTTCATGCGCAGGTAAGCATGATTTTTAAATTGTATCATATAAACTAAATTCTCAACTGGACTCGAGTTCACTGGAGTGTCACTTTGTAGATACCAAGAACGTCTTCCATTCTACCGCAAGGAAGAGCTCGTCTACGAGGGAGTCAAGATCGAGAGCGTGAACGTGGACAAGATGATGACCTACTTCGAATACTTCGACGCCAACATCAACAACGTTGTCGCCGTTGAGAACATGAAAGACGGTCGCTCTTTCAACATCAAGGCCAGACAGTACCGTCTCAACTACAAACCCTTCACCTACAGATTCAACATCAACAGTGACAAAGAAACCAAGATGTACTGCCGCATCTTCTTGGGACCTGCCTTCAGAGAGGGAGCCAATGACTACAGCTACTTCTACAAGAACTACTTGAACTACTTCGAACTTGACAACTTCGTCGTCAACTGTAAGATTTTGTACAGAAATTGGATACAAATTGACATAGACTGATTGAGCTGACTGGTTGATTTTGATTACAGTGAAACCAGGAATGAACAACGTCGACCGTCGCAGCTCTGAATCTAGATTCATGCGCCAGGACAGAACCCCAGCCGACACCTTCTTCAGGAGAATCCAACGTGCCATCGAAGGAAGCGAACCGTTCACCTACAGCGACAGACAATTCGGTTTCCCCGAACGTCTAATGTTGCCAGCTGGTAGACCAGAGGGTATGCGCTACAGACTGTTCGTCTACCTTTACCCATACAGCGAAAGCAAATCCTTCGACGTCCCTGCCTTCGGCCGCTTCTACGACGATGGCAAACCCATGGGCTTCCCACTGGACAGGCCAATGTACCCATGGTTCATGAACATGCCAAACGCATACTTTAAGGACGTAAAGATCTACAACGTTAGAGACGAAAGAGAAATGAGAGATAACAGAGAATCGCGCGACTATTATATGTAAACAACTAATGTTGGTTAATTGACTATTGTATATAACTGATGTCTAGTGATATCTTAATTTTATATGCAAGTATATAATAAACGATCAAACTGATCACAAAAAAACGTTGTTCCATTCCCTACCAATAAAAGATCGAACATTTTCATTGATAATTAATAATTATAGAAATGATGCAAAATGTCATTCCACGGTCAAATTCGAGATATAAAGAATATGAACATTGACACAGCTATCAGAGGACCTCAGAGGTAACACTGATACGCCGAGATGCTTTTAATCAAACAGAATGGCACTTTTATTTTGACCTGGTTGAACGATATCCTGATAAGTTCAAAAGTCACAGATATCGTGATAGAATTTTGTAAATAGTTAATGTCCAACAATCAACAGTTTTATATACAATTTATGGATTTTGTGAAAATTTATTTTCACAGTGCATCTGTGCTTGTAACACGGTTGCAACATTTTGTGCACACAGTCTCAAGATTGATTGCCGACAAATACAACTTTATCGTTAATAAATTTTTGATTTTTTCGTAACCGGCGGTGTACGATCGAAAGGGAAGATACGTTTTATCCAATAAATAGTAAAAAGTTCTTCGTTATAATCGAAGGGGTCACACTTTTCAGCGACCCGTTGATTAGAAATAGCTATATAAAACTGTGCAAAGTATCAACTCGTTCTGCTGCTTTCATCGTTTGTCGTATTGCCTGTCATTGCCTGTGCATCACGATGCTCAGGCAAGTGGTCATCCTGGCCCTATTGGCCTCGGCAAGTGCGTTTTATTACACCGAAGTTAAAACCGACAAGGAATATCTTTCAAAACAGAAGAAAATTTACAACCTGCTGTTCCACATTGCCCAACCTGAACTCACACCTGAATTATTCAAAGAAGGCACTTCCTATGACATCAAGGCGAATATTGATTCCTACTCTAATAAGGTAATGATTAAAAATAAAGTCTTTTAATATTAAACAAAAAAAAATTCTCTGCTTCACAAATTTTTTTTTTCTTTCAGGAAGCTGTAGAAAATTTCCTTCATCTTTACGAACATGGATTTGTACCACGGGACGAAGTTTGTTCTCTCTATTATAAGAAACACGCGATACAGGTGTTATCGTTGATACGTTTGTTCTACTATGCAAAAGATTTCGACACTTTTAGCAAAACGGCTGCTTGGGCTCGTGCAAACATCAACGGTTGCATCTACGTCCAAGCGCTGTACATGGCCGTTATCAGGCGACCAGACACCATGTACATACAACTTCCCCAACCTTACGAGATTTATCCATTCCTTTTCTTTAATTCTGAAGTCATGGAAAAAGCACACCATGCCAAAGTTTATGGACAGCCAGGTATACGATTTAAGATTATCTTCCACTCAAATTCATACACAAGCTTCAAATTAATTTAGAAGTAAAATTTTATATTTTAATTAATAATCGTATTTTGTCAGGCAATTTAATTTTGAAATAAAATGTTAATGTAGGACAGGACTACATCATCCCTGCGAATTATTCTGGTTGGTATTTGACCAGAGGGCATGATCCCGAGCACAAAATGAATTACTTCACCGAAGACGTTGGTTGGAACGCTTTCTATTTTTTCCTGAAAATTGACAGTCCCTTTTTCATGAAGAGCAGTGAATTCAATTTGCCTGAAGGGTACCGCGGTGAAGAGTACTTGTATTCGCACAAACAAATTTTTGCACGATATATCCTCGAGAGACTTGCCAATGATCTTGACAGGGTTGAGGAATTCGATTGGCACGAACCTTTCCATTGTGGATATTACCCAACCATAACTTACCACAATGGATTACCATTTCCACAAAGACCACACTGGAGTCGGTTCCCATACCATAAGATCAAATATATCAGAGTCTGTATATTCTTCTCCCCTTCGCCAAATAATTAACTAGAAATAATTATTTCAATATAATTACAATTTATTGCTTTTGTTAGGATATTGAAGAGTATGAGTCCCGGATATTAGCAGCTATTGATTCTGGATACGCCTATTGTGACAACGTCGGACCGACAAAACTTTTCGAAAAAAATGATGCCAATTATATTGGAAATTTGATCGAAGGAAACGCTGACTCATGCAACAAATATTTCTATGGAAGTATAGACGTTTATAGTAAAAAAATTTTGGGCTTCAATCAAGATTCAAACTATGATAACATGGTTAATCCGAGTGTTCTGGAACAATGGTCTGCTTCCATGAGAGATCCAGCTTTTTATAGGATCTGCAAGAGGATAAGTGATTATTATATAAGGTAGTACAAATTTTGCTATTCATTTTTGGAGTAAGATTTTGAATTAAGTATGAATTGTTGTATATCCCTTAGGTACAATTCTCGTTTGAAGCCGCACAAAAAAGAAGAACTGATCTATCCAGAGTACAAAATCGATACAGTAGAGGTGGACAAATTGCAGACCTTCTTCGAACAGTACGATTCCTCTATCAGCAATGGTCTCATCGTTGAAAATTTCAACGAAGCTGAGAAATTAAATGTAAAAGTCCGCCAGTGGCGTCTTAATCACAAACAATTCACTGTCAACATCAACATTAACTCCGAAAAGGCAGGAAAGGCTTGTGTAAAATTGTTCCTCGGACCTAAGTACGATTCGCACCACAAACTGCTCAACTTTTTCGACACCTATAAATACTATTACGAAATCGATAACTTTATAGTTACTTGTAAGTAACTTTTGAAAAAAACAACTTTGATCTTTATTGTTAAAGTTCCAAATGACTGATTATTTAATGTTTTTTTTATTTTCTTTTTAATTATTGCAGTGAACACAGGTGCAAACAAAGTGAAGCGTAACAGCCGTGATTTTTACTTTTCCGTGCCTGACCAGATGCCAGTTGAAAATTATTACAAAAAAGTGACACAGGCCCTAGAGAGTGGAGAAAACTTCAGTTATCAGCAACGTCTTTTCGGATTTCCAGAACGACTTTTGTTGCCCAGGGGAAAACGCGAGGGCCTGCCACTGCAGCTGTTTGTCTACGTAAATCCGGTGGAAAAGGAGATAACATACAAATCACGAGTTTTTGGTGATTACTCGTTCGACAATAGGAACTTTGGATTCCCGTTAGATAGGACTCTAAAAGAAATTGACTTCCACGGACCAAATATGTTTTTCAAAGAAGTTATGATTTATCACAAGGATGAGCACGATATTAATCTCACTCATTGAAGATACTCGTTTTTTCATCAATTCAAATTAGTATTCAATAAAAAAAACGATCTAACAGTGAAATATTTATTGTACATTGAGATGTAACAATAATTGACTACACAATTGTCAACTCTGAAAGATTAATTTTATTTCATTCGCAAATTGTCCAAGACAATCAAATTTAATGAACTGAAGAATGCAGTGTATTTTGCTTGTGAAATTCCAGTCGTGATTAACTGTACATGACCTAACAGTATATACATGCAGGCAGTGCTAAATATATCTAGGTGTTATTGCATTGCTTATAAATAATTTACAACCTTAATCTTCCACTTATCCCCACCCTTCCCTTGCTTACCAATCAAAAAAAGTACACACAAATTGAAAAGGTTGTACTAAAATGGTAAAATAATGAGTACGAAAAAATGCAATAATTGGCGTGTATAATTAAAATATGACAAAGGGTTGTAAGGCTTCGAAACTATGACGTCATTGACCTCTTGAAGAATGTGATGCAGCATGCTGTGTTGGTCAAGGTCATGTGCATTTGAAGCAGCCACTCAAAGGAGAAATGTGGAACATTAACCTGACGAGTGGAATAACAAGAAAAACATGGAATGGTGATGGTAAAGTAACTACCCGTAGTCAGGATGAAGTTCGAAATCCTCAGTTTTGCTATAACCGTTGCTGAGATTACAAAGTGCCTTCTATTGGATTTAGTTCAAGTTTAGGAAAACAATGGATATCAGAACTTTAATTGTAAGTTCCAATCGGGAGTTTTATTAAAGTCTTATCAGTCAATTTATATTTAAAATTAACGAAAAAAGAAATGGAAAAGTGCTGCTGATTTTTGTTATTAACTATGTTTGATACACAAGCTGTGGTTGTATTTCAATTAAAATGTTAAACAAAAAAAAAACGATATAAAATGTAGACTTTTTAATTGAGTTTTTTTGATTGACTTTGTAATTAAAAAAAAATAATTTCAAATATAATAATCATATAAGAACTTTCTCTGATGTTATACAATCGTATTAATTTATTAATGTCATGACACGTATTGGTAAAAATTTAAATGCAATTATATAAATTCCAATGAACATTCAGATTAGTTGTATATCAGTATTTATTATTTATTAGTGCTTCACTCGATTTGATCAAATTTTTACAAAACAAATTGAACGTGAAAATAATTTTATAAAACTAAGTACAATCAAAGAGCGGAAAATTGCTCGAAACATTTCCGTCATTTTTTTTTATGTCTTTGTGAACAACTTTTTGTATATCTAAAATAATAAAATTACCATGAGGAAGAAGGTAATTTTTTTATGCCATAACATTTGCAATACATAAATGTAAATTTTAACACGGGCTCAGAAAATTCTAACGATCCAAAATTATTAAATAAATAATCGGTCACATTTGCAGCTTGAGATCACTTTCGTTACAGACGAAAGTAATTTGTTATATTTAGTCCTTTAACAACTAGAACAGTTTTTTACTCAGCGCACTTCCTAAATTGCAATTAAATCATCGCACTTTGTAAGAACCGTAATCTTGAGAGTTTATACGTAACTTATCCATGTTACAACTAAAACCGGTTATAGAAGACGTCTTCGTCATCGTAACTGTAACGCACAGTGTAACGTTTCACCGGCTTTCCTAACACTAGATAATCGCCCTAGTCAAGTAGGTTAACATCCTCCTCATATATCCGCATGTTTTTTTATATCTTTTCAAAGCCAAATTAAAAATAAATCAACAATTCGTAACCTAACAGTTTAAATCTAATAAAAACTTGATTCAAGAAAAATTTGTCAAGTTTGTTAGTGTTGAATCTGAATGTCATTAAATTCATATTGGAATATTATTTTGAATGTTGAAGTTTGATTTAAATTCAGTGGTCGTCTCAGAACAAAAATTTGAGTGTCGATTCTTGATCAATGCGCAATGTTTTTAGATTCGTAACGCGAGTCGTTAAAATACAAAAGCATGTATGGAGCGTGTACGACGTCTCTTGCATTAATACAGCCACAGTGGCCCGGGTACCGTTACAACCAAACGCACCGGTATACGGTGTTGTGGCTTGCTAACGGAGAACGCCTGATACCTTGGCAACAAAATCAATGTGCATTCTTCATTCCGTAATATCTACGAGGAATCCACTAAACTTAACTTTGATGACAGTTATTACCTTTCTAATAGCTGTATATAAATTCAAAACGAGCATTTATGACACAATAAAAAGTCAAAATCACCTATAACTGTACATCATTTTTATCAAAAATTACAAATAACAAAAACGGCATTTTTTGTTAAACAATTTGTTCTAAACAATTTTGTCTAATTAATAAATGTAGAAAAATGTGATGTTTGCAGGTATTTGTATTAGCCAGTGTATGTTTAGCAGAGGACGCAAAACAGAAAGAAAAAAACACAAAAATTAGCAATGCAATAACTCAGGACAACGTGATAGAAGAAACTGAGCCGCCAGAAGGTTACTACGCTTTTGTCGAGTCTCCGAACGCCGACCCACCAAAGGTTCGACCACCTCCTTATGCGGAAAGTGATAAGGAATGCTTTGGTAAGCACATGAAAATGACAAAAAGTTTCCTCTTTCGACATAACATTAACCCACTGACACTCTCTTTGAAAGAAAACAGCAAACAAGTTAATGATAAAACATATATATATTTAGAAAGAATAATATAAACGAATATTTTCAGAGACTGGGAAACAAGGAAAAGGATATGTTTCCATTCACAACATCTGCGGCGACCTCAACAAAGGATACATCCCACGAAATCCTATGAAACAAAACGTCGGTGGTTCCTCGTATCCCTTTGACATCATAAAGAATCATACACTCAAATTCTTAAGCCGAGCATTGCCAATTTTAAAAGTGGATGATTCTCTACCAAAAGTGGCAAAGGTTCATCCGTTCTCGCAAAACTCGTGAGCAAACATAACAAATAAAATTACAATTCGATTCATTGTTCAAATTTCATTCCGAAATAACCAAGTCTTTTAATTTGTTCTAGAGTGGACACTGATGAAAAACGTAGCAGAAGCAAAAGGGACGTTGACCTAGATGACCCAAATTCAAACCGTGCTTCTCGTAAATTCTGTGACCAAGGAGGAATGTAGGTTTAAAACATTGATACAAATTAATGAATTGAATTGTAGACATTGAATTTTAATTGAACTTGAATTTGCAGAATGTGTATGTTGTACAAGGCCATACAAGGCGAACCTCTGAGCTCGCAGGCTGCCGAGAGGAGAGACGATCCGGCAGCGTCTCCTGAATATCGTCAGAGAACGCAACCTCCTCAGACTGAAAAAAGTGTCGAGTACTCTGGGCCACCGACACCTTGTCCAGCCAAGGTCGAATATGCCACACCAGTTTTTGCAAAAAATTATCAGGGAGTTTGGCGTTACGTTGTGCAGATACCCTACGAGGGATATTTCACACAAACTATTGAAGTTACGAGATGCATGTATGTGTGGAAAAAATAAGTTGATTAATTTTGTTTGAAAAATTGAATTGCTAATGAATAATTCATTTTGCGTAGGCAGAGCCGTTGCCATTACTTGGATGGCGGATGTCTCTCGTCGCCAAGATGGACGAGCCTTTTAGTTGCTGAGATTTTCTATCCTGACACGTTTTTAGAAGACAATCAAAACAGACGTTTCCCCGGTATAAGAGACCCCGTGAGTGGATCGCCTCCACCGGTTCACGATTTCCAAAACTACCAGCAATATCTGCAGAAGCGAGCAGGCGAAAATGAAGGCCGGAGTACTGGACCGTCCAATTCTCAACAGCACTGTGACGGAGTCGATGAGATGGGATGCTTCCAAGTAAATATATGATCTTGAAAATTAAGTCTTAATGATCAATATGAATTTATTTATTAACAAATATTCTTTTTAATTTCAGGTTCGACTGTATTACGATTGGTTTTTAGTACCCGGAAGTTGTAAATGCTGGCGTCCTGATTATTTCAACCGTTACGTAAGACGCGGTAGCTCGAATCCGGAACTCTAATCAACCCATTTTTTTTGTTTTGTTTTATTTTAATGAAACTTTAAACATCATTCCAGTTGAATTCGCATGTTCGAACGAGAGATTTAATCTCTGCGATAAAAACAATTTTCATACCATGGACTCTTTTTTTAAAATTGACAACACAAACAGTATTTTTTATGGTAGTTTAGCTATGTGATAAACAGATCAATTTTATATTCTGTAATATATTATTACTTTTAAGTATAATTTTTAAGTGCTCGATTTTATTTCAAAAAGTCTTTGTCAATTTTAAATGAGGATTCGTTTGTACAGGACTGACTTGTTATACGCCGATGACACTCAAAAATGAAACGCAAAAGTGTCGCGTGTGCGTGTGTTTTAAAATAAAACAAACAGACATTTTTTATATCATTTTTTGCAAATTTGTTTTACTTTAAAACATACCTTACTGTGTTACATTTAATTATTTTCTTATAGTCTTTAGAAATTACCACGCAAATATTGCACAAAATATCAGCGACATATTAAATAATGTACAAAATAATACATTTGTTTATGCAAAATCAATGATGTATTTGATGAAAAAATAAATTATACAATTTTTTCCGTCTCTCTGTTTAATTATTTGTTTCGATTATCACTTATTTAATAAAAGATAATAGTTATTTGCATAAAAATAGTGTCTTTTTTTTATTGTTTTTCATATAAACAATATATGACACGGCTTACTTTTCGACACTGTGGTGCCATCTAGTGAATCAAAAGAGCTTTACTCTATAGCAGCAGAGTTGCATTCACATCTTTCAGCATTCTCAATTATGCTCTTTCTCTCTCTCTCTCTTTCTCTCTCTCTTGTATAGGACAACTCAGCTGTCAATCATTTTATGTATCTTTTACTGATTCCCAATGATTCTTTTGATCCGAACAACGTTCGAAAGGATGTAGACCTTATCACAGCACTAATTGTTCAAAAGTAATGCCAGGCAGAGAGCCTCCCCTGTAGACTATGACAGGTACCAAAACAAATATAAATTGTTCAACAAGCTCTGTTATTTGTTTTCCAATCTCAGAATTATTATCCAGCTTATAATTTCATCTAAGAGTTTGTACAATCCTTTTTTGATTCATCTTCATCTTTGTTGTATTATTTGTTTTATTTTTCAAGTATACCATCATAAAAAGGAAAATTATATATTTTTTATCAAAGCGGAATTGGATTGATGTCAAGTTGTCAAAGCTCGTAGAACCTTAGAGTGATTGTAAGTTCGTTTTTAGGACATATTGTAGTTGCATTATAATGGCTTCTGGAAGTAGCGGCGGATTGAATAGCAGCGGTAGCGGTGCCAGCGGTAATTTCATCAGTAAACCCGCCAGAGGTTGGTTGTATCCCGATGTACTCATCAGCAAGGAGGGAATCACTTATACAGTCCGGGTGTGTATAAAAAAATGAAAACTTTTCACGTACAATCGTTTTCTCTAAATTTTGATTCATTTTTTAATTGACTTTTTGATTCATTTTTTAATTGAATATTTTAAATTAATATTTTTCATTTTGTTTTAATTTGCATTAACTTTTCAGTATATTGGATGCTTAGAAGTTTACACGTCTATGAAAAGTTTAGACTTTGAAACGCGATCGTGTGTTGCCAAGTAAGTTATTTATTTCCAACATTATTTATTAATTCAGTGTACGTGAGGAAAGAATCTAATTTTGTTTCGATTTTTCTAGAGAATGTATCAATAGAGTTTGCGAAGCTGCCGGATTGAAGTCTGCAGACAAAAAAAGAAGGGTGATTTTTCGTTGTTGTTTTTATATAGTTGGCGTGTGAAAAAGAAATAATTAACAATTTGACATTTTGTTCATCAGGTCGATAGAAAGGTATTGCGAGCTATTGCCGAAAAGCCATGTATGGACCATGCTGGTGCCAATATTAATCTTACGATTAGTAGTTGCAGTTTAGCGTTAACTAATTTAGAAACTGGTCAGATCATTGCTAAACATGAAATGCCTCGAATCTCATTTGCTTCCGGAGGTGACACAGTACGTAAAGAAACAAATATCCAAAATAAAATCATTAATTTGATTTAAAAATGATTGTGTAAATTTTTTATTTGTAGGAAATATTAGATTTCGTGGCTTATGTCGCAAAAAACGTTCAAGAATGGAGAGCATGTTATGTGCTTGAATGTGGTGGTGGTTTAGCTCAAGATGTAATATCCACCATTGGTCAGGCATTTGAACTCAGATTTAAAGAATTTCTTACGAAACCTTCTATACAGTACGTTCAATTTTATACTATTATCAAAACTGAAATCAACTCTGATATGTAAATGTTTTATAAATTTCTGATACATTTTCTCCAGAAAATTTAATTCTTCGTTGAATGGAGTTCGAGAACCTGATAGGGATTATTATAACGATCTGCCAGGAAAAGTTCCACCTGATATAGGACCACCGCTGGTGCCACCATTACCTGTAGCCGCTGCTACGCTACCGAATTTAAAACATCATCACAGTAGCCAAAACCACGCTTCAGGCAATAGTATTCAAAATGTACCTGTACCCGAGCAGGGTGCTAGTGGACGTAAACAAAATCAACAGTGGCCTGGTAACGGTAGAACAGAAACTCTGATTCAGAGTGAAAATAATTTCGATGAAACTAATTTTCGTCAAATATTTAAAATTAAATTTTATTTCAGAAACAGGAAACTTAATAGACTTGAGCTGTGATGGTACGGTATCCCTGAACTCCAATTTGAGTGCAGTTACGGAACACGAGTATGTCAACGATACTGTAATCGCTAGAAATAGAGAAACAAGGAGAGAACCAATGACTTTGTTTGACGCTTTTGATATGCGTGAGTATTATTATACAATTTAATTAACAATTTATCGCAGTTCATCAATTTTGTTTTTTCTTTGTTTTCCTTAGAACCATTTAGTACAGCTATCTCGGAACTGAACAAACTCAATCCTGAGTTGCAAAAACAACAACTGCAACAGGAACCATGGTTTCATGGCAATGTCAGTAGATCTGACGCAGAAGCAATGCTGACAAAGGTATTGGAACTTTTATTTACAAGACTTGACTGAATCAGTTGTTTGAGCAACTTTGTAATAAATGTATATGTGTCTACAGGATGGAGACTTTTTTGTACGAGAATCTTACGGCTCACCTGGTCAATACGTTTTGACTGGAATGCACAACGGCATTCCTAAGCATTTATTATTAATTGGACCAGAAGGAGTTGTAAGTGATAATTAATTTGTCTTTTGAATCTAAATTTTCATTTAGTTCAAACATCTATTTCAAATTTCAGGTGCGTACTAAGGATCGAATATTTGACAGCGTGAGTCACCTAGTTAATCATCATTGCGACAATGCTCTTCCAATTATATCCGCCGACAGCGCATTAGTATTGAAGAATCCAATTATTCGTCGCTCGTATTGAAACGTCTATTTTAAATTTTATTACTTTTATATACAAAGTCACTGATCAAACAGGTTCAATCTTAATTTTTATACAACAATCTCAGTTCGTTCAAGTACAAAATTAATCTATTTTATATATCCTTTTGAAGCGCCATTTTGTACTCTTCGTTTAGATATAAAATTACGAGGGTGTTTTTTTAAATCAATGTATGAATGGGAGTATAAAAAAGTTTGGCGAATTGCACAATACCATGTATTTGTGTTTTTTTTTGCATTTACTCAAGATTTATCATTCAGAAATAAAATTAACAATCCAGAAGAAAAAAAAACAATGATTAAAATATACATACTAATGAATTTTAGAGATATGAACTAACGCTTAGTGATTAAAAAAAAGTTTGCCAACTTTGTAACATTTATTATATAAGTGAGATATAAATTTATATACTATGATAGTAACTCAAAGCTGGGGTTATAAATTATAAACTTAAAAATGCGCACTTATATTTTCAGCGACCGAACAATTTTGTATGACTGAGAATGAGTGTACATAGTCTCTGCTTTGGGAAGAAAATTATTAGTAATTTATTATTATATTTGTAAATATCGACTTTCGGTTATGAGTTTTTTTTACATATTCAATTAAGAATTTCACATGCACAAAAACTTGAGATTTTTTTCAAAATTTGTAAAAATTCTTGTAGTCTTGAGATTTGTGTATAAAAACCCAGCGTTGATTTATTTTTGTATCTACTCCAAAATTCGTATAACCCAATTTTGTATAAATTATTTTTCATTAACAGTTTCATATATTACATTATCTTCACCAACAAAATGTATAGAATTGAATTTCAATTTTTAAATAAACTGTCACTTCATGTCTTAACAAATAAAGAGTACAAAATTATTGATCCTAATTTATAATTTACACAATTTATAATAATGATATAATTACAATATTATATTTTAATATCTAACAAATACAATGATGAAAAATCAATGATAATTGAAGCAAGAAAATAGTTCGAAATTATTTTAATTAAATAAAATTCTGCTTAAACTTACGTTTGAAAAGTAATTGAACGAACCGAGTAGTTTAGTTTTGGAACACACTTCGTTATTCTAGAGCTCTCTGATTCTATCTCTTTTTCACTTTAAGACGTAGCATTGAAACGTCTCAGCGTTGCATGAAAACAGTAACTTGAATCTTGGAAACGTAGCTTTACCCTGCTCGGTTGACAGGCCTCTGCGTGTGTGTTGACACATAATGAGAATCGAGAAAAACAATAATGGAGGCGTGTAATGTTGTTGAGCGCGAAGTGGACAAAGTTTTAACAAAATTTGGTATCATCAGCGGTCATGCGGATACTGTGCTGAACGACCTGATCAACCACATAGAGTTATTGAAAAAAGAGCTCGAAGAAGGTGAGTTTGAATCCTCTAAATCAATATACCGTTCGACTCTTAGGACTAGAAATTTCTCAATACTGCATACACATCTTATTGTTTTTATTCCCTCACCTCGTTCTATTTTGCATTGCCATGTAATTATTTCATTAAGATGACTTCATCGAGTTGTTGGTAGTTATAACCTCGGTTCGAACCGCGAAATGACAAATGGCATTGTTGTTTTTCTTACGCACTTGTGAGATAAGTTGATTAGACGATCTTTGTTTTGAAATTTTAAAACCCGATGCAAATTAAAATATTTAAAACTTTGATTGTTGCATTTCAATATTATGTTTGCTATCGTTATTATGATATTAAAATATGACGGATGTAGGTCAAGGGATTTATTTCGACATACAAGTTTTAGATTCCCATACTTATTTTATTGATATGAAATTTCAGCTCCACCACAGCATGAACTCACTCAGGGTCAGGTAGACATTTTAAGACAGGCTATGACCAAAGTCAAAGACACAGTGCAACGATTAACAACGGACCACCGCGATCTACACAGTACAGTATCAAAAGTTGGCAAAGCCATTGACAGAAATTTCGTGGCAGATTTTGCGACTACGAGCAGGGAAGATGTTTTTTCTGGTAGCGAAAAGACGCACCTCCTCAATCAAGTTATCTGCCAACATTTTTATCGTCAAGGAATGTTGGACATCGCAGATGAGTTGGCATCCGTGAGTATTTTAGAAAGTTCGATCTGTTTTAGGTGTAATAATTTTTTTATTGTATTCAATGTTACTCATTTCTTTGTAGGAAGCAGGAATCAAGACTGATGAAGGTAGAAAAGAACCGTTTACTGAACTGAACTATATCCTTGATTGTTTGAAGCAGAAGAATTTGGATCCCGCTTTGGAATGGACATTAAAACACAGAGAAGCACTTGCCGCACAAGTATATATCTTTTGTTTAATAACGTTTATGAGTATCAATGTAATTTTATTTCTGAATAATTCAAGTTGTTCGATATTATTTATGAATTACTTCATTGCAGAGCTCTTCGTTAGAATTCAAATTGCATAGACTTCAATTTATAAGACTAGTACAGCAAGGCCCAAGTAAACAAAAAGAAGCAATCATGTATGCGCGCAAACACCTGACCCAATTTGTTAATCAGTACGAAAAGGAAGTGCAATCGTTGATGGGAACTTTGTTATATTTACCCAACGGTATTCAGACGTCGCCGTATAGTTATTTATTAGACCCTACAATGTGGCTTGAGATTCACGACGTTTTCACAAAGGAAGCATGTTCTTTGTTAGGATTAAGTATGGACAGTCCCTTATCAGTTTGGTAAGCTCTAACCGGAAAGAATGTTGTAGTGAAACTTGTCATCGGCTCTGTGTTTCATTCTTCTTTTGATTTCAGTATCAATGCCGGAATCACAGCACTGCCAGCTTTGTTAAATATAAAACAAGTCATGCAACAGAGACAAGTTACTGGTATTTGGAGCGGTAAAGATGAACTTCCTGTAAGTAATTCATCTGGTATTTAATAAGATTAAGAACATGAATTTGCTGCTGCATTTTCTTAACAGTCATTGATTCCTCAGAAAAAAATATCTAGCATATTTTCTAGTTTCAATATCCTTCAAGCAAACTTAACTTGAGAAAATAGAAAAAAAAAAAAAAAAATAAACTGTGACCACTGACCTTGTAGAGGTTTCATGAAACGCGCCATTACATTTGACTTTCTATGAATGTTCTCATTTCATTACATCTGAGCTGTATGAAATTACTTGTTTTATCATGTTACAAATAGAATATTATATTATATATTTCATTAGAAATTGTACATTACCCTTTTATAATTGTTACACAATCATTTATTTAATGAAATGATTGATTTGCAGATTGAGATTGACCTCGGTAAAACTGGTCGTTATCATTCAGTTTTCGCTTGTCCTATTTTACGTCAACAAAGCACCGAAAACAATCCACCAATGAAACTTGTTTGTGGTCACGTGATTTCTCGAGATGCTTTGAACAAATTAACGACGGCCAATAAGTATGCACATTTTTCTTTATTCGAATAGAAGACTGATTAAAAAACACCATTTTAAGAAATCAATTTGTTCCCAGGTTGAAGTGTCCGTACTGTCCGGTAGACCAGAATCCAGAAGATGCTAGGCTTATATACTTTTAGGTTGCTGTGATAATTATCATATTGTCAAAAATATCTCTATAGTCTTATTTGTCATATAATTTAGTTCTTAATATACAAAACGTTTGTTTCTCCTCGGAAAAAGTTATAATATTTTTTACTCATAAATATACGTTAGTGAGATCGTTACTTGATACTGATGCACTAAAATAAAGTCGCCCTAATACAGCAAAAAATAATGTTTAAAAAAATGTTTCAAAGCCACTTTTTGAATATTTAAAAATATTGACTGACATAATTAGTAAGGAGAATATTTGATGATGTTCACAAATGATTACAGAAACGTTTCTTTTTAAACATTATTTTTTTGCAGTGAATAAATCGAAAATTCAGCTTACCGTGAAGTGAACTTCATTTGGGAATAATTAGTGGAATTCACATGAGGATTATTCATTTCTGTTAATTATCAAGATTGATTGCAAAATAAATAAACAATGATCTATAACGAAGGATTTTTCAAGAATTTTTTCATTAACCTGACACGCAAGCCAACAATTGAAATACAAACAAGTGAAAAATAAATAATTTTATTCAATCATTATTAAGTATATCTAAAATAAATTTACAATTATTTCATCATGCCAGAAAAATCAGATCCATGATTCTGCGCAAAAATCAATATAGTACTTTTAAATATGGATGATCGTTAATTTAACTTTCACAGAACTGGCCATGAGACCTTTTAATTAATCGACTTATCTTAATTTGCTCATTTTGATTTGGCGATGAACGGCTGGAAGATTCGTGGGAGGAATAAAAAAGAAAGGTTGAATAGAATTATGATTTTTTTGCGCACGGCTTATCCTATGCAAGTCAAATTCAGATTATTAATACATAATTAGACTTAACAAAAGATAAATCTAAAAATTTTCATTATTCCTGAAAATTTGATTCAAAAATTAAATTCAAAAACTTTGAATAAAGTTGATACATTAAAACAAACGAGATAGATATAAAAAGGGAGCTACATATTTTGCCTCTAATTAATGACTATACAATAAAACTTGAATGATGAAACTTAAGTCGAAAAAAGTAACTCTTGATGTAATAAGTTAATTGTGATCATCTCATCATAACGTATATGCAACCTGCTTGAATGCTCACATTGATGATACACAATAGCGATTAAAAAAATCTGGTGTGAATATACGCGTATTTTTATGAAACGCTGTATTCTTATATTCTTTCTTCAGCATGACAGCCATTGCTCTATTAATGGGAGTCTTCTATAAACGGTGAAAGCGGACGCTCGAATATAGTCAACTTATTGTTTGCGTGCTGTTTTGCGGAAAGACCTGACTTTCCGTTCTTCCGATTGCGCAACGAGGCAAAACCAGTTTTCGGACACATGAATGGTTGCTTCATGTTTCATTGCGTACATTAAAAGTGCGTGTGTATTTTGACTAGGCACCTTTGTATCTTAAACTACCGCTCAGTGTATATATCTCTGAATTGCATCCGCTTGATTTATCTATTTCGCGTTAAAATAGAGAGGGGAGGATGAAAGTTTTTTAAAAATATTATTTCGCTCTTACTCTCAGGATTATAACTTTTTGCATGTCTGAGTGTACTTTTGACAAAACAATTTGCAAAAAATGAACTGAATTTGTTGTTTTGTTTTATAGTCAAGGTTCGCATGAAACTTTTAATTTGTAAAATAAATTGAGTGGAATTAATTGAACAACCGAGAGTAAACAAATTTATCGAGCAGTGAAGAAAAGATAAATGACTACGAGCGTCGTTACAAGCACCATTGAGGATGAGATGGTCTCGACTCCGTTGTAAAAACCGCTGCCGTAAACCTGCAGTCCAGCAGTTTCAATGCTCCGCTTACAATAATCGCCATCTGTAACACGATGAAGTTATGTCATAAGAATACTGTTAATGTTCGTGATTTTAATAGAAATACAAAATCAAGATACGTTGTCTTTCATAGATCTTGACGACCGAACGAGATTTATGCATTTCTTAATAAGCGTGACGTAATGGTACTGAAATCAGATCAGGAAATTTCAATGAACAGGACTGCTGAATACAGTTTGATTATGATAAATTAAAATGAACCGTTCAAGCGCGTTAATGAAAATGCACTTCTGATACAATTGAAATTGTAAAGGTAAAAAAAATATGATATGTCCTGTATCGTATCAAAGAACATTCAATTAAAGAAATGAAAAAGATAATCAACGAAATGTATTTGTTATTTAATTTTTAAATAGTGTAATTGAGATAAAAATTTTGGAAAATGTATGCACTAGATGCAAACAGCGAAAGAATAAGTTATTTTGCAATAATTTGAATGTGCAATTTATTTGATATGTAATGATACCGTGAATTTTCCTGGGCAATTAAAGTCGCACACAAATTTAAAGCAGAACAAGATCACTATTGCGAATAAAAAAATTGGTAGTTGGATAATTGGTGTATGATGTCGAGACCTAGTCAAAGAACACTAATTGTCTCGTAGGAAATCGAAAATGGATGATCCTGCTACCGCTAAGATATTTCGAGCCTTGCAATCCGGCTGCGTAACATTCTCATTCACTCTCGCTTTTACTTCGACCGTTACTTGGGTTTCATTAAAGAGGATTTCACAACATTCGAACCGATAAGAGCGTCATACATCGTCAATACCGGAAATATATATCAAATTTTCGCTCTGCTCCTAAACTATACGATCTCGTTAATGAAACGCTACGTCGTTTAAACATATTGCCTACAGAGCAATTTGCTTACACGACAAAAAAACTTGAAATTTATTGCACTCAGAAGCAGAACGGCAAATTTCGATAGAATTTTTTTCAAAATAAAAACTGCTGATTGACAAATCAATTTGTTCAATTTTGTTTTGCACCTCTTTCTCTCCCCTTTGAAACACGTTTCTTTGATGGAAAATTTTCAAAATCAATTTCACAGCTAATAAAACAGTCGAAATGATGAGGCATCTTTATGTAATTTTGCGAGTGAAATAAAATTTTATGCGACAATTTGTCTCGAAATCATTAAACAAAAATATTGCATTTCTTTTTTCTGCAAACGGAAAAGTTTAAAAATCATAAAATTAAACTGAGTTAGTGGTTTTGGTTCGAGTTGTCTAGACCATATTTTTGCGGTTTCCTCGCTGATTATGTGTATACCAGTTAATACACGGAAACGTGTCATAAAAATAATCCTACAAGCACGCAATATATAACTATACATGTTTATGTTACCAAAGTGTAATTACGGACATTCGACAGCCGTAGCTTTTATACCTAATTCCCAACTTATAAGTAGATCAGAAAGAAAGATTGCAATCAAAACTACAAATTTTCAACCAGAAATTTGTTCCCTGAAGCAATTTGAATTCAAAATCAATTAAAATATTTAAACTTTTTGTTGCAACATTTTGTTGCAATCACTTTGAAATATAACTTTAAATCTGAATTTATTCTATTTTTAAAATGTTAGTATTCATTTGGTTAGGAATTGAATCATTTACCATAAGTCCAACCGACGAGCTCTCCTGTTCTCAGATTTTCTGTTCGCAGCCAATCCTCTAGCGGTCTGAAAAATTCCCTGAGAGCTGCCCCGTCAAGCCTCGATTCTCCGGTTGCTTCTTGCAGTGTTTCCTGCCAAGGCATTGACGACCCTTTCTCCATGATATTTCTATCAACAAAATGAATCAATTACTTTACGAAATCTGTCGACGGTGTCTGAGTATGGAGCTGAATTGTTTCAAATGTTATTTCTGAAATACCGAATTTGTAGAAAAATAAATGAATTCTTTTTTTTTTCAGTAATACATTTTTCATTATTACAGTTAGTTTTTCTGAAGTATAATGATGATTTATGAAAATTAGGTATTTTTTATGAACGGAAAATAATTCTAAGAGTCTTGGAAAGGACCTTCTAAAGTTTCACTCGCGTGATCTGCAATAAGAAACAGTATCGCGCGACTAATACGGAAATCGTTGCAACTGTTTGAATTGCATGAATAAATTTCAAATCAAGTGTAGGAGCTTCTCTGATTTTTTTGTACACATCCTTTTTAAAAATTAATATCTTTTGTGATGGAGTGTTGATTCCTTTCAAAGTAAATTTGATGATGAAATGAAAAATGATATGAAAAGTGTTTCGAAGATTAAGCGATCGAATGATAAAGATACTAAAGGCTGAGAGGAAGAAAGAAATTATGTAGATGTTTAATAAAGGTTAATGAATCAATTATAGATAGTACGAGTGTACGTATTTCGTAAGGTTCCGCGCAATCGTTATGTACGAATCCAGCGGTTCTGACAAATGCATGGATATAAAACGCAAGAAACATTGTTGCTTTACAAGGTCATCTTTCGTGAAAATGCTCTTTTGCAATAAATAGAAAATCCTCCATCTGTTTAGCCATGTGTGCAATATGATTTGGTATGTAATATGAAAAATACGTTGCTAACAAAGGGGTACCAAGACGTTCTGTGAAGTAACTCTCACGGACACAATGAAAATGGAAAATTAATGATTAAAATCCCGCCGCAATGCTTTCATGCTTTTCATTTTATATTTGATTTAAAAAAAAATGGATTACCTTCAATAAAAAAACACGTTTTCTTTAAGAGTTTATATTTCAATTTTAGTATCCATTTTTAAAACGGAGTATTTCTTTTAATTGTTAAAAATGGATTGAAATGTATTTATTATGAATCATTTTAATTGGAAAATTAAAGGTGAGAAACGTTCAAGAACATAAATCAGAAGAGATTAATTGATTAATTGCGGATTAATTTAACATGAAATGACTGATGGTTTTCAGAAAATTGTGTCTAGGTAATCAGTTACGTTAGGTAGTTAGGCGTGAAACACAGTGTCACATCGATGAGATGTCACCGGCAACCCACGCCGCAACCAACACCGCGCGGGAGCTAATCATAGCGGAAATATTCGCATTTTCGTTAACCCAGATTCCAGGGAGCAGCGAATGCCGGTCGGAAAGTGAGTCGCACAGCCGGCAAAACAATAACAGTCTACCTTTATTTCCACATCAATGTTCTCAAGGTGATTGTAAGAACTCCGTGCTCTCTTAAGGTGTTGCGAATCAGCCACGGTTCAACATGCAATCAGCCGTTTGAAAAAAAAAAAAATCCTCCTACCATTCGGATGGATCAATTTTTTTTTTCATCAAAAGTACAATTCAACGAGGTACTAAATTCGAGCTTAGAAAGAGCGAATTTCGTTTCACAATCTCACCTTGTTACCTAAATGCCACAATGATGTGATATTACGTAAGACGGAAATTACTAATAAATTTGAATCTCGTAAAGTCGTAATGATCAACAAATTTCGTATATGATCTACATTCTATTGTGATTTATCAAATGGCACTAAAACTATGCGCACCTTAGTTTCCAGTTGAAACAACTGATTCGAATTACACAACTTACCGTCGGGCTATTGGCCTGACACCATGCTTAGATATTTATTGCGATGATAATCAGTTTTTTTGAGTGTGAGAATCAAATAGGAGTTCTACGTAATAGGTTTTGTTTAATTAAAACAAATCGAAATGCCACATTTTTTACTGCGAAGAGAACACAATTTGTTTTTTCCTCGACCGTTTGGTGAAATTTGCTTACAATACAAAGTTCGACTTTTATAGACTTTTTTAATTCATCATAATCTTTGCGGGGCATTCATCAATTATTATTCATCGACGAAAAATATCACGTACGATTCTAAGCGCCAGTAAAATTACATCACTGCCAGTTACCAAACTGTGTGTTTATACAGTGTACCATATAATCAGATGAAATTATGTGAGCCTGTATGATCACCCAGTTTGTGTGTATGACTTCCCGAACGCTTTTATGAGTCTGGATTTAACATTATTTTTGGCGCATCATTTTCCAGTTAGCGAACGCATTAGATAAGCCCATTTTCATATTCATTATGGCGATGAAGCTTGCGTCATTTTCATCCAGTACTTTATAACCATTCTATTGAACATCTGATAACGCGCGAGATTTATTGTAATTAATTTGTTATACATTTTAACTTTCTTCGTCTGATGTGTTGCTTAATTATACCACAAATGAGTTCATTCTGTGACGGATTTCCGCAAAATAACTTTTGATTAGTTATGATCGTCATGAATTTGCAACATTTTATTGCATTAATTGCAAACAAAAAATTTTCCACTTTAGATAAAGTTGATAGATAAAAAAAAAAAGTTTCATGGCAGAAAAAAAAACAGAATGCGCCACTTCATATTGATTCTGATGTGTTGGTGCTTGGTATTTTTTGTACTGCATAAAAACGGGCATCGTTCTGTGTGCTCGAGCTTGTGAAATTTATTGCTCATTATTCTTCTAACTTAAAATAGTGCATAAATGACGCTAAAAAACAAGAGAAAGGATTTAAATGCTTCCCACGAGACACGTTTTGAAGAGGACCGTTTATATTGCAGTTTCAACAAGGCCCGTTGGTCAAGACGATAAATACATGATTGATGTTACGTAAATTAACATTTTTATGTCTTTTCATATCTTGTTACCGATTCTTCAAATCTACTGCAAGAATCAAACAATTCTTTCTTTCCATTTGCTCAACTTTTCATTCAAATATACTCTTAGTTTTCTTTTGTTACTTTTTTTTTTTTTCACCAATTTAGCAATAGTGGGATATGATTTTTGATTGGCGCGGATAAAAAATTATGATGCTTCTTGTCAAAAAGTATATGTTACGAGATCGTATTTGTTTTCAGGTTCAGTGAAATTGTTACTCAACCTGTAACAATATAAGCATAAGTTGTTTTTGTGCATACAAGTAGAACGAAATACTCTCGAGTCCGACTACGGTTGACTGTAACTGCGAAATGAAATTAAAGATATGTAATCCGCGAGCGACACACAGCTTTCTGAATTCTTCGCGTGTTGCATTGTTTGGGAGATCTGATCGTTGCCTCAGAAAAAAAAATTTAATTTAATGCAAAAACTTAGATACCACTTGATTTCCTTATTGGATTGATTCTTTTTATCAGTGAAAGAAAACTTATGGTTTTTCCGCGCCAATAAAGTTTGCGAGTTATTAAAAAAAATTGAAATGTTTCAGCAACTATTATAAATCTGGAAAAGTGTAATCATTTGGCCAAAATCACGTGACGAAAATAAACATATTCTCAGTTACGAGAGTTGGTTATTACATATGATATCACGTTGCACTTTTTCGTCCCGCATGACAGTAAATGCTATTCCGGTTGCGAACCTACGTACGTGCAACATGATATGTTGATGCCGATTGATCCTTCTAATAAAATAAATCTGCTTGAACAAAAAAAAATTGCGAAATGCAACTTTTGACTTCTACTTTCAACAAACATTTTTTCAAGTGAAGTGATTTCAGTAGTTCACTCTTCGAGGGAGAAATGTTTGTTTGAATTGCAAATAAGCAATTTTTTGCACATTCTATTTACATCGGAGTAATTCGACTAATTATGTAAGGGGCTATTAGAATATAAGAGGAATTTATAAACCAACTGGATATCTGTAACACCAATATGCTCACAATTTATATAATTACATGTCGGTCTAGAATTTCAGGTTGATTTGGAAAATGAAAAAAAAAAAAAAAAAAAAAATGCATATTCCAATTCAGTCGAAATCAGTTTCGTGTCAAATATGTTGGTCGAGTGTATGTGTGTGTGAATGTCCAGTTTAGTCTTACCCCAATATCCTTCCAGCTGACGGGTTCCGATAAAAATCGCACTTATGAAGAGGTTTGCGATCGTCGTTAGGAAATCTCTGACCCGCTGCCTGACATAATACACGGTACAGTTGGAATTGTAGTACTCCAGCAACGAAATTTCTGTAACAACAGTTTTAATTGTGTTTAATCATAATTTATAAAGATTATGTAAAAAAATATTGGTCTGCACCTGTTATCAAATCAACATTTAATGAGACGTTAGACTGTTACTTAACCAAAAAGTTTAAACAGATTAATGAAAAAGTTTTAAAAAAAATCAATTTCAGTTTATAGCAGGAAAAAATTCCATTGGGAATGGAAATTTTGTTTTTGCACATTTTGGGTATCATTTTGCGATATATGACGATGCGCTAAATGCATCATTAAACGATGTTATGTGTGTAGCTGAGCAACCAAGTATGGCATTTCTCCATACGACTTCATCGGCAATGTCCTTTGCATAATACGTAACTTGACAGTCTCTTGCTCTAAATCACACACGCTCTCGTTTATAAATGTTCCGACTTCCGATATAATCAAATATTGTCGGAAAGTAAGAACCAAAATATGAAAACCAGAAGTGTATTGTTGCATAAATTTGTATGGTGCCAATTAAAAGAAACCATTTAATATGAGAGAAATTATGATTTTATCAGACAACAATCTCATACTGTGGAATCTTTGATCAAAAATTCGTTCAATTAATGATTTAACTTTGAAACAATAAAACATACATCAAACAGTTTTACATTTATCACCGAAGGAAAAGTTATTATCCTTGTTAATTGTTACAAGTTTAATCAAGTTTGAAAAATTTATTTTTAATTTATTTCAACTTGATCAGTAGAATTAATAACAATTGAATAGTTCATAATCAGAAAATATGCTCGGTGCTTTGTTATTTTGAAAGAAAGCTGACAAAGTGAAAAGCCCATTTTTTAGCACGCTGACTTATGAATAGCCGTGTTTGTTCCGCGCTAAAAAATTCTGTAGCTATAAGGAAATGTATCATGCAAAATTAGCAGTGTATAAAAGTGAAATTCCGGATCTTTAATCAACCCCTACGACCAATCAAAATATTGTCTATCTTAAATATTTTATCTTTCCAATGTGAATGGTTTTTTCTTGTTCAAAGTAATTCTATTCTTTACAACACGATCACATTTGAAAAAAAAATACAACCATGTTATATTTGCACCAATGATATCTGTCTGAGCTAATTTCAAGGGTATCTGCAATTCTTAAACAATTATTTTAACTGTTAAGAGTAAGAGGTATGTTAATGATTGTTTTATAAAAAAAAATCGTATCCAGTATTGTTCATTGAGCATTGTATTGTAGAAAATAAAAAAACGCACATGTCATTATGAAATGTATATGAATCAGAAAATGGACTTGTTCATTTCTCACTAACTTCAAAAAAAAAAAAATGATTCAATCATCAAATGAAACAGGATAGATTTGTTTCTATGATATGATATGATTGGTTGTTCTAATTTGAAACAGTTTACTTTAAAAATCCACTGTGCAATTATGATTTACATTGAGATTTATTATGAAATCCTCAGTATATCATTTTCAAGTTCATCATTAATTTACTGAAACATGTAAAATTTCCAAGGTGTACTGATTGGAAAGAAAAATGTATAAAAAACGTGATTTTGTAGAGTCGAAAAGTTTCCAAGCTCTGTCGATTATCCATTTATTGATAATTTGCCTCAGATTACTTGTTCACTTATGTAGGTGTGTTTAATGTAGGAGAAAAAGAGTTGGAAAAAAGGGGTTCAGAATAAGGATAGAGTTACCAAGGTGGAGAATCGTGACGTGTAGTCGTGTGTCGTAAAGGGAGTGGTGGGCAAGTAACAAAAAGGAAATCTGGGGGTACGACCGCTGGGCCGCTAAAGCTCGTGAAGGCGAAAGTGTGTCGTGTATATAAGACCTGAAACCACCAGCAATCAGCATCCAGTTTATTCCTGGACGCAACCGAAATATCGTGACAAAAATGAGGATTCTGGTACGTGGCCGGGGTGCAAGTTTCAAATGTGTGATCTTTAATCAAAGTGAACAATCGTGCTTGTGATTCAGTGATCGTACAAATTATTCCACAATTGAATCAAAAAGTGCTTTAGGATTAAAAACAAAACAGCTCATCCAGCTAGGCTAAAGATGAAATTTTTGATTGCAGGTATGCGTATTCTTTTCCACTCTCGTCTTAACATCGACGTGGGCAGAAAAGACCGAAAATGATAAGTTAGACAACGAAGACAAAAGTTCGGACGACAAGAAACAAGACAAACGTGGAATCTTCGATTTCGGTTACGGATACGGCCATCATGACTTCAATTCCGGTCACGACTTTGGTCACTACGAGCATGGTGACTTCGGTGGTCATGGTTCGGAGGATCATCACCATCATCACGTCAAGACGATCTACAAGAACGTCCCTGTGCCTTATCCCGTGGAGAAGCACGTTCCCTACCCAGTAGAGAAAAAAGTGCCCGTCCCAGTTAAGGTAAGTTGAAACAAATTCTTGCGTCCGTCATTATTCACTCGACTAATTCAAACTGTTTAAACTCAGGTTCCAGTACCACAACCGTACCCCGTAGAGAAGCACATCCCTGTGCCCTACAAGGTTTACGTCAAGGTGCCTGTGCACGTTCCTCAGCCATACCCAGTGGAGAAAAAGATTCACGTACCAGTTCACGTGCCAGTCGACCGACCAGTGCCTGTCAAGGTTCTGGTACCACAGCCCTACCCAGTAGAGAAGAAGATCCACGTTCCCGTCAAAGTACCTGTACCACAGCCCTACCCAGTTGAGAAACATATCCCATACCCAGTCAAAGTACCTGTTCACGTACCACA
Source organism: Trissolcus brochymenae (assembly GCA_030523145.1). Taxonomy (NCBI): domain Eukaryota; kingdom Metazoa; phylum Arthropoda; class Insecta; order Hymenoptera; family Scelionidae; genus Trissolcus; species Trissolcus brochymenae. The sequence continues at coordinate 142,689 of JAQQRF010000005.1, forward strand.
ACCATACCCAGTTGAAAAATTGATCCCCTATCCAGTTCAGGTGCACGTTGACCGTCCAGTGCCTGTTCATGTCCCGAAACCTTACCCAGTCCATGTTGAGAAACATGTGCCGTACCCAGTTGAGAAACCAGTGCCCTATCCAGTAAAGGTACATGTCGACAGACCTGTCCCAGTTCATGTCGAGAAACCAGTGCCTTATCCAGTCAAAGTACCAGTACCACAACCCTACCCAGTTGAGAAACCAGTGCCGTACCCTGTTGAAAAGCCAGTGCCCTATCCAGTCAAGGTACATGTTGACAGACCGTACCCAGTCCATGTAGAAAAACACGTGCCGTATCCCGTAGAGAAGCCAGTGCCGTATCCAGTTAAGGTACCAGTACCAGTTCACCATCACGACCACCATCACGAGAGCCATGGACACGACTACGGACACTATGGACATTACTAAATCAGACGTAATTGTAACTATAACAACCCCATGATGACGAGCAACGGATCTTCGTACTGTACCTGAGACAAGTCGGAATTTATTTATAAAATTATAAGTTATGCAACTGTGTGAAAAACCATTCGTTTGTCGTCATCATCTTACCCACGTCGACTGTAATCGCTCAACGACTCTCTTTATCAGCGTGGGCGATTTTTGCTGCGGTCGCTGCCAAATTTCAAATCTTTCACCGAGGAAGAAATATCCGATAGCCAAGCTCGATGTTAGACGTTTAATTATTTTTGTACGAAAACCAATAAATGATATTTTAATAAGTTCCTCCTTTGATTTCTTCGCACCTAATCATTTTTGAAACAACAAGAACCTCTCTATTCCTTTCTGGGAAATTTTTCACAGAGACAAGACAACATGAAAATTTGCTCTTATTCAACACCATCAGACAGCTTTGCGAAATCATGCACTTTTTGAATATGATGGAAAAAAGAAAGATTTTTGTTTTCAACGGGGTAACTAGTTTTGCATCGGGGACAATTGATTGGGTAAGAGTCAAAAAATGCGACCGAGTTACATGGGTGTTTATGTAATTCTATAAAGTGCATGCGAAAAATGTGTTTAGTTAGAGAAACGTTAACAAGTCCTGATATCATTCACTTGCATAATGTGTGTATCAATTATATGAATCATTTGAATGTCAATACGTGATTGATAAAGTCAACAAGTTTTGGTACAACGCGAGCCGAAGATTGAGAGGTAAGTAAATCATGCACGATGTGAAGCACTAATTGTGGACTTTAGTAGCCAAGTTGCTGTTCTGTATACGGGAACGTAACAATAAGACTATTTCGTCATTTGCCAGCCATTCACTTTTGAGGAACATGACGCTCCGTGGGATACCGCGACTCACCGCGGGAAAAACGTTCGCGTCTTTTATGAGACCCCACGTGTCCTTAACACTATTTCTAAATTTATGCAATAAAAACAAATAATGGTTATAAATATGTTTCAGCGTTTAAATCAACGGAAGAATTTATTTAATTGCTTGCAATTGCAAAATTAATCCAAATGAATTAATTGAGTCAATGTATACATTTGTATTCAAGGAAGTGCCATATAAGATCTATGACGTTTGATGATCAGCCTGTTGAAATTCAACGAATTTATTCAATTGAATCATACTTTCATATATTTCAATTAAATAATTCAAAACATTAGAAATATATTTTATACAAATATCGAGGTAGTTTTTGTCTTGTAAGTATGCGTTTTGATATGATAATTATGGACAAATTATATAAATATCTTGGATATATGTCATTAGCGAATTCGAAACTAAATTTTTACGATTAAGTAAGTAATGCAATGAATAATGAAGAAAAAGAAAGAAAAAAGAAATTTCTTGCGATGTTATAGAGCTAATTACTTATAATTTATTCGTAAGATTATGTATGACTTTATATATACTATCGGTTTGTAATACGAATTTCGAGTGTTTATTATAAAACAAATGTTAACATTAATTGATTTTAGAGAAGCAGGAAAAAGCTGCGAACTCCTACAAATTATTTTCAGCAATCGTAATAGCCCAGGTGATAAAATGTAAAATTATATCAGACCAATATATTATGGCAGAACCCCTACACACGAATGGCTGTAGACTGAACGGCTTGGAAATTGGTCCAGTCGTTTTTGCTGTTCAGCATACAATTGTATTATGTGATTAACTGAAGGGAAGTATTGCACAATGTTTTATAAGCGCACGCGACGCTAAGCATGAAAGTAAGAGTCCCCTTCGCCTTTTCTAAATCCTTCTTACTAGTTTATCGGAAGTATAACATCGTACGAAGTATAGGTTTTTCACCTGCATTACGTATATCTTAGCTATTCACGTGTAATAGAAAATTGAAGATAAATTATTATAAACAAAACATAAAATAACGTTCTATGGAAGCAAGATTAAAAATATATTTCTCGCGCCAGTAAGCAAATGCTCAGTCGGTTCGGTTGATTGATACGTTTTCCTGGCTATTTTCATTATAAAAAATGGCCCACACGAGATTGTAATCACATAACAGGACGAATAAAATATGACGATAAATTATGATTGTTAAAAATAAACATTTAAACTTAATCCTATAATTTCACTCCTCTGTGAGCCCACCGGAAGTCCCATAAAATTGATAATTTCATTGCATAAAATTGTATGCAATGAAAAATGAAATATGTATCACTAATTATTCATTTTTATATTTGATTGATACAATTTTTAGTTGAAATAGGCGCCTGCTATTGATCGCCATCTTTACATAGAGGCAGAAAGTGTAGCATCTCGGGAATTACTTAGAAATTGATTCATTTTCTGTAAGCTAATTGAAATGAAAATAAAATATACTTATTTTTGATGCGTAACTCGAAATTGAACCCTTTGATAACGAATTTAATTGATAATTTTTCTACATGTTTGAAAGCGTTTATAACGCGATGCTATTTAATATTTAGATAAATCTGCAATATTCAGAAGACCTGTTTCAACTGCCAAATGAGAGAAAGCGGATTGTTTAAGAACTATGAATATGTTTAACGGTCGATAAAGATGGTTTCTTTTAGTTTAATATTAACTTGATATTAATTCTTAATTATCTATAAAAATGAAATTATATTTGTTTATCTGTTTGTTTGTTCCGTAAAGAAAACATTTAAATAATTAATTTTAATTCAAGATAATTGAAAGATAAATCTAATCTAAATACCAAACAAACAACAGAATGTATTAATAAAAACTAGATGAAATCCTGTGCTTCGCACGAGTTCTTCTATCGTTTGTCGTTTGTATTACTTTTCTTTTTCTATTATATTGAAATGTTTGATTGTTAGTTTATTCGTTATTCTACGTCTAATGATCTCGAAATTGTTTTAACCGAAGAAAAATTGTTTTCACAGGCATCTATATTTCTCTATTCATTAAAAGTAAAACAAGCCCTATCAAATTGAAAGATTGAAAGATTGCAATACGTATACAGAGTATTTTATTTATATGTCAAATAGATAACGAAAGACAGGCAATTTATAATATCATATCATTTAAAAACAAGAACATTTAAAAACATTAATAATTATTATATTATTAGCTACCAATACTAATCAAATGAATAAAAAGTCTTAGCATCAAAACCTTATTATTAAAAAGTATATTTATAACTAAGATGATTTAAGATCGGATTCTAGTTTTTATAGCTCTCGAAAATGTAAAACAAAGATTTAATATTAATCAAAAAGATTGAAAAAAATATTTTATATACTCAAAATAAACGAACTAAGTCAATTCGAAGTTACTTTGTCAATTCAAAGTGTACTTTTAAAACGATTGCTTAGAATTTGCAAATATTTTATCCAATAATGCGATAAATTTTGATTAATGATGATCAAACTCATTTGCAAATCTATAACTGACATTTTTCCTGTCACTTCGTATCCTGTTGAAATCAGCGAGATTGTCTTCGACAGTATGCAATTAATATTCTCAGAATCACGTTTTTAGTAACTGGAGAAAAATACATAGACAAATATATATTTTATATTATTTTTCTGAAAGATTTATCTGTTATAATAAAGGGAAAGTGAGTGAACCATTATAAGAAAGTAAAGAATAATTAGTTCTGCTAACTTGTGTGTTCCGTAAAAGATGTAATGTAACATCTCGTTCGTCATTAGATTTGAAAAATTTGCTACATGTCGCAAGTTTGGCGAATTTTTTGCATGCATTCAAGTGAAATGACGGGTACAATGACATGTTATTATTCTACTGTATGCTTATTATACATTCATCTAAAAAGTGAATTAACAATAATTGTTTAAGTAGATCGATCGATGTTGATACCGAGGCTAAATAATGGCAGCTGTTAGTAACGAGCAGCAAGCATGCATCTTGGAATTCATCTTGTGAGAAGAAATCGAATGATTGAGCCATAATTTTCTAAAGCATGATATTCTATGAGCGTAAGCGCCAACGGATTACTGACCGTGAACTTGACCGGAGCTAACACGTTGTCGGTGGTTTGCACGCATGTAACCCTGTTATATGTAATCACCAATTTAAATGCAAAATTAAATTAAATTAAATTAAATTACAATTATATTATATTAAGAATTAAAAATTAAACGTCGAACGTTTATATGAAATTTTGATCAAATCTGAAAAGTGTGTTTTATTTTATATTTAATAAACGTTTTATTCATACTGAATGTGATATTTAATATGTAAATCGATAATTGGTTGGATGTAGAGAATGAACTCCATCAAGTTCAGTTTTGCACGTGTCTTCCAAGCAAAACATCTAGAATTTGCAAATGATAAGGTTTCCGCTTGATTATGATAAAAACAGTTTGTTCACCATACCATTTTGAGCATTAGTGCTACTACTAGTAAAAAAAGTTTCACTCGCATCGTTCGTGTTCTCGTATAAACGATCTTCAGGTGATGGTCCCTGAATCTGGTGTGTTTTTATCGCGAAAGCTGTTCCCCTCTGTGAAGTCATAGCATGCTGGGGCGTTATAGTGTGGTATTGGCATGTATAAAGAGTGAAAACTGAAGAAGAATCAACGTCAGTCGAGAACAAGAATCTTGAGAAAATTTGTTCTCTCAAATTATTGTTAATCCTTTTTCCAACGGTCGCACCATGGTGCAAACGGTGCGTTGATCTTTAGTTTAATTTCTTGGTATTTTGCTTTGTGATTGAATTTATCGTATAACAAATTCAGTGGGTGAAATTTGACAAAATTTGAAGTGTGTGTGAGTGTGTACTGAAAACATAAATCTTAGATGGCTTATGATATTTCAAGATTTGTAATCTGTGGTGACAAAGTTGTTATTCAAGTGTTGTAATTTAATCGAGTTTTAGTATCTAAAATTTTGAACATTTTGTTTTTAGAAATCGGATTTTTCGATAGATTCTTGAAGTGTTTCAATTTTATTACGTTCACTTAATAATTACAAGAACAATTAAATAATAAATCTCTTGAATGCTTCGTTACATCTTTTAAATAAAATAACAAGTGGGCTTTAAGACTGTGAGATTACTTCTCGCTTTCTTGCGTATCATTTCAATTGCTACTATTTACGAAATATTTTAAATTATTTTCCAAATTAATTCTATTTAAGGGATTGGTACGAAAAGTTTTGTGAAGATCTATTTCGATGGTATACTTTAAACAAATTTCGCCAGTTATTCGGGAATAGATTGTCGTTTTCAATTTTTCCATGCTAAAGAAGATACCAAATTAAGACAGTTCAAATTACTCTAAATCATTTCATCTTATTCTTGGCGCGATTTTGAGCTGACTTAGTAATTTAATGTTGATTTTTGTATTCTTTTGCAGGGCCGGATGGCAATCATAGTGCTTTTATATATGATGACAGTTCTGGATATAGACGCCTCACCGAAAATAAAAAACGTTGCTTATCTGTATGACCAGGGTTCGAGTCGCAGGATCGGTTACGTTGTTACAAAGATTCACCCCATGAAAAAAGACCATGAACTTCGTAGGTCGAGTAATGTAACGGAGGATCAAAGTCAAGGCAAGGACATCGAGAGTGAAAATGGCATTGATATTCGCAACATCTCAGAAAGCAACCAAGCGAAAGGAGTCGATCGCACTGCTTTCATTGACGACGGTCACGGTACATAAAATAAACGTTTCTCTCTCATTACCACGGGAAATACGCGAATCCAAATTATAATCAACAATGATTTTCACCAAGATCAATCTAACGACTGAATGCACTCAATAGGTTTCGTCACATTTTTATCATTTCAGTCCCATCAATGAGAAATCATCAGCATGTTATCAGTATCAAATAGTGTCACTAACTGAGATGCATCACAACACGCTTCAATAATTTTACAAAAAAATTGAATCTGACTAAAAACAAACTCTCATAAACGATCAAAATTTTCAGAGCATAAAAGTAAAGAAGATTATAATTCTAATAAAAATGATATTTCTTTTCTAGATCTCGCACCGGAGATGATCCAAGAAGAAATTCATCCAGATGCTGAGCTTTTTGCTTCACCTGATCATCATTACGAAGAATCGAGTTTTTCCGAACATAATATCCATGATGACAGTATAAAGACAATTACTGTAATTAAAAAAGTTGAGGTCCCATATCCTGTGGAAAAAACTGTGCACTATCCGGTTGTGAAAAATGTGCCTTACCCCGTAGAGGTACCGGTAGCACAACCTTATGCCGTCGAAAAAGAAGTCCCTGTTCCCGTGAAAGTTCTTGTCAAAGTACCAGTCAAAATTCCCAAACCGATACCAGTTGTGCGAGAGGTCTTTTACCCGGTTCAGGTGCCGGTGGAAAGACACGTGCCTTACAGGGTCTACATTCCAGATCCCTTCCCTGTGGAAAAAAAGGTGCACTACGAGGTGAAGGTACCAGTCCCGCAACCATTCCCAGTAGAAAAAGAAATACCAGTGGCGGTTAAAGTTCCAGTTCATGTCCCACAACCGTATCCAGTAGAAAAAGTACGTAAAACTTATAAAATTAAATTGCATGTTAATTGGGCTTGTTTGTTTTTAGGTTTGAAGTGTAACCCGGATGAAGACAATTTGAATTCCGATAATAACGAGTCAGTCTCGAAGATACTAAGCTATTTTGAAGGTTTTCAGAATTCTGATGATTGAGGGGCTCTTACAAACTATAAGACCTCATTTGTACATAGATCCGCACTTTTCAGCATTTTGAAGCATCTCTTACCTAACATATTAATACTGTTCATTATTACTAGGTGATTCATTTCCCGGTCAAGGTCGAACACGAGAAACCAGTGCCGGTACCAGTTTTTAAACGGTTTCCAGTACCTGTCAACAAACCCGTGCCTTTTCCGGTGGAAAAGCCCGTTCCGTATCCTGTCAAAGTTGAAGTGGATAACCCGATTCCAGTACCGATTGAAAAACCGGTACCGGTCAGAGTCGAGGTTCCAGTACCAGTACCAGTTCCAGTTGAAAAAGAAGTCCCTTATCCAGTTGAAAAATTGGTACCGTATCCTGTCAAAGTTACAGTTGAAAGGCCTGTCCCTATTCCGATAGAAAAACACATCCCTGTTCCAACCGAAAATCATGTATCTTATCCAGACAAAGAATCAGTGGTGGATATTCACGACATGAGTGATGAATCAAAGACAGAAAACGACGAGAACGAGCAAAATGAGTTATCCAGAAGGAATGAGAAACCGGATAACGTTAAACCTGTCCATGAAAAACTCCAGGAATAATTACATGTTATCATGTTTATTAACCTTGACATATAAAATGTATATCGATTTGCATTCTATCTACTTCAAGACACACGCCTCGAAATTTTTGTCACTGTGATATAAAACACTCACAAAATTATCAGCGTTGGAACATTTAAATGTTTAAGAACATAATTTAAAAAAAAAATTATCAGTAAGTTAGTTTGTAAATCATTATGTGATAAAACTGTAATTAATGTTCGAAAATTAATATTGTTTTGACTGCTGCTACTAGTGATGCAGCTCAATGCAGTGTCACTTTTCAGAAGCAGATATGATTGTACTGTTCTGTGTTTGTGAAACATACTTTAAATTGTTTCTAATGTATAGATTTGTAAAAAAAGTTATCAACAGATTAATTTAAACTGATTAATTCCTATTTTTGTAATGTATTTTACTGTAAGTTAGAGTGTAGGTTATTTTATGAAACACCGAATTTTTGAGGGTGAAAAATATTGTATTGTTAGAGAAAAGCTTCAATAAATGTATATGTAAATTTGTGCTTAAATGTATCATAAACGGTTGTTATTGTCTTCCAAAAAGTCCCTCGTACACTGACTAAAGCTTGTTAACTTTTAATTTTTACACTTATTATAATATATATAGTCGTTTATTATCTTATTTGTTTTATACAAAAAAATCTAGAAACTTTCCGAATGGAAATTATGTATGTATAAAAAAAACCAATAAACTAATGTTTGCGTAAATTACTGCACTATTCCTGCAAGAATAAATGCTCTGTACAAAAGATAGACATTGTTTATTTGTTTCAGTGTAATTACCGTTTATTATCTATTGAAAATAAGTTCATGAACAAAAAGTAAATCTATAGCAAAAATATCTCAAAGCATTGATTATTTTCATTCAATTGACTTTTTACGACTCCGCGAATAGGCGAAAGTTTAAGAGTATAAATATTCTTTGAATTACTAGAAGTCCACTCAGTTTTAAAAGTTAGTTCATCTCGTTCTGATTGACAAGTATGAAATTTTGGGTTAGTGAAGAAATTTTTTCAAACTCATTAGGCGATCGAACCTAATGAGTTATCGAGCTTAATAAACCCATTTAGTGCCGCTGAATTGTTACAAACCGTGAAAACATTACTACCTGAATTAGTGCATATTTTGTTATAAATTCAAATGTAGTCGAATTGTATTCTGTCGAGGTTGAAGTTGAAGATCAGTTTCTTTGAATATAATGATTAAAATTCCACTTTAATTTGTCGAATTTAACTAATCGTTAGCTTTTAGTGTTACTATAAAAAAGTGATATTTTATTTTTGTTTTTAAAAACAGCGGGATACATTATGCATTTTGTATCTGAATGTGGTGCTTATAATTGCTACAAAAAAGGAAGACTTAGAACGAGCAGCCGAGTTGGCCGTTGAAAGAGCTGCTGAGCGAGTTGCTGAAAGGGCAGTCGAAAAAGCCTTAGAAGCTGGGAACTCGTCCACTACGACAGTAACGGTTAAAGAAGGTTACTCGAATGCTAGGAAGGTTGCTGAAGAACAGGCGGCTCCCGGCTCTGAGAGTACTCGTCATCTAGCGGACCCGTCGGATTTCTTGCCCCCGGATGAATACAGGTATTTAGGAGGTAGACAGCTCGCCCGTTCCGATGGGAACATTGAGTATGATGAAGAACCGGAACATGTATCGAAAGAGGAGGCCTCGGTTGACCATCCTGATGGAGAAGAGTACTCAGTAGATGACGGTACACATAATGAAGAAATATCAAAAACATCAGAATACGATTATCAAGAGATGGCTGATAGAAGCAAACCAAAAGAGGAGGCTGAAGATGCAGGTGATTCAGATTCAGATTTAAGTCACGAGAATAAAGCTTGGAAAGACTATTCCAATTGGGAGAATGGCTTCAAATCAGCGAGAAAGGAAAATTGGACTGGCAGATCTGCTTGGGCTGGTGACGACGCTTTTTTCTGGGACATGGACGATTCTGAGACTAGGCAAAATTCTCAGCATAAAATCAAGAAGATACCTATCACTAAACTTCGCAGCAGTTCGAAGCAATTATCGAAGAAAAAGAAAAGTGTAGCCGATGAAGATTCATTTTCTTGGAGTAAAAGGCCGTTTCACATGGAGAGTAACAGAGAAAATGAAAAAGCGAGAAGGAAATCACCGATCTTTGATTTTTTTGAGACCGAACGAGATAAGTTTGCAAATGAAGGAAATAAAAGGCGGAATCAAAAAATGGTAAATAAAGTACCGTGGAAGATTCGTAAAGGTTTCGATGATTCTTTAGAAGGCCAGACTCCCGAAAAGAAATGGGTAACATCTGAATCTGGAAAACATGATGTTTGGCTCAATAAAAATGTTGACAACAATCGCGGAACAAGTAGAGAGGAAGTTGACTCGTATTCATGGGAGACTAAAGAAATGGATTCTGATGAAATGGATTCAAAAGAAAAGGAGCTAAAAGACAGCGGCTCTTGGGAATCAATAGAGGCATCCGAATCAAAATCAACAACCACAATGGTTAGTCCTCCTAAAAATAATGAAATCAATACAGCTGAGATAAAACATTTTGATTTCGCATCTCCAGTATGGAAGGCCACTTCAATCAATGATGGGGTGATAAATAGCGAAGAATCTGATGAATTTAAATTTAATCATACGTCAAACTCAAACAATTTAACCAACTCAAAAATTCAAACAGATGATAAACAAGAGGCACGAATTCTATCAACGGTACAAGATAAAATTAAAACAAATCCAGTTCAATTACAGAAAAACAATTTCCGCTTGAAACAACCTAAAGTGCCTATAACATTTTATTTGGAAGAACAATTCAATCGCCCAAGAACAAAGGCTCGAAAGGTTGGTCAAACATTTGTGAATGCAAATATTGTTCATTATTTGTTTAATTTAATAAATCAATTTCAGGAACCCTTGAAAACTTCTTCAACGCGTCGTCGGAAACCAAGTTTTGTTTCTCCTCATGTTCGTCCTCAGCAGCTCAATACGAATGTGTACAATTCTTATGCCAATCCGTATGGCTATCACGGACGTAAAAAGAAATATGTGACTTTTAAAACACCAAAAAAAGACGCACCTTATTTTCATTATGACCCAAATTTATATCCACAAAATATGTATAACATGCAATATGTTTAATATGTTTATTAAGGGTGTGATATTCAGAGATTATTTTGCCATACAAATTGTAGATAAATAAATCACATTCTTATGAATTTTGGAGTAACGATATAATTTTATATTTATTTTTAAAAAATTAAGTTTTTTTATCATGTTTTTTAAATAATAACTATATTAGTTTTTAGAACATATTTAATTAATGTCATTTAATTAATATGTATTTTAAGACACATGTTTTTGAAAAATTATTTTTTGAGCCAATAAATGTATAATGGTTTCAGATGAAAAAATATTTTGCCACAACTGATGGTAATAAAAATGCATAATAATAAATCAGTAAAATAATGTGCAACTATTATTCTAAAACTTTCAATGAGGAATTAATTAGTTTAAAACTGCGATTCGAACGAAAGTTTCAATAACAAAAACGATTGTTTATAATCTACAGTCATTACACCATGACAATTATAGAAAGTCGAAAAAATTGTTCGACATTCTTTATTTAAACTAACCACTTTTTCAGATCATTTAGAAAATGAATAATAATAAGGTAGTGTAGTTTTTTATATACTGTGGTAGCTAAAGATTTTCAATAAAATCAATAAAATGACTCAAATACTATACTTTTGTTGCTAAAGTGTAAATTCATCTTTCATCTACTATTTCCAGTTGATGGTCTGTACAAGAGTGGCTGCACCGCTGCCTACCTTTAGGGGCAGCCGTAAGAAAAGTACAGTCAACTTATAATGATAAACGGACATCCTTGATAATCATTTTCACTTTTTTAATTGAGCAAATCTGATTAAAAGATTGAATAATCATCATACTTTCGCTTACAGTAATCTTTGAAGTTATGCGTTCTAAGGTGTCCGGAAATTTTAAAGCAGTTACTTCCGCTTTTATATTACTAATAAAAATATAATTAAAGTGTAATAAGTTTGAGTTATGTAAGTCAAATGTATATTTATCCAAAATGCAACTGTTGCGTTTTAATACATTGTATACCTTAAAAATATAGTTGCATATTATGAAACAAATTTGATTTTGAATAATCAATACACGTATAATATTTTTGGTATTAGTAGAAAAATTGTGTACTGATAAAATGTTTTTGGTATCGACAAATATGTGATAATTAAATTAATTAGAGTGATTTTGAAATTTGTTTATCATCACTATATTATGAAATAGAGGTGTAATAAGAAGAGAGTCACAAGGACATATTACTCATTTCGAGTAATTGCAATCAGAATCATCTTGTCAAATTGTCGTTAGTTCTTAACATGATTTCTAAAAATGTAATATAATGACAAGCTAAGTTTCTTATTTCGGTCATTCTTCTTTATAAATGCAATGTAATGCCATTAAAAGATTAATTTCAAATTATAATTTGTTTATTTCTCCATTATGTTTTCGTAAAGCAATAGTTCAAATTTGTTAGTACATGATGTTAAACATTTTAATAATCGAATTACAGAAATTCGATCCTACTTTCAAATCCCGAAGCTAAATTTCTATGCATAGCTAATTATTACTTTTAATCGCATCAATCCCAAATTCTTGTTGATATAGTTTTTGTATGGCTTTATGTAAACGGTTCGTTAATTTTTGTTTAGATAGTTTGAATTTAATGGTTCATTAAACTAAATTTTTCACTCCCGAACACTTTATTATGTAAGCTGCCGAAATAAGAAAAGAACCGTTCAGTCTCTACAAGGTCAACGTTTATAAAATAACGCTCTATTATGCAAAAAACACCATGAGCAATTCACACCAGAAAAGAAAGAAAAAAAAGGTACATGCGTACTTTGTGATATAACATGTTATGGTCCATACTTATATTCCAATCAAAACATTTCAAAATTGATTTACAAAAATTAGCAATAACGTTTCGATATTAATATTTAAACTTAACAATTTCTTATTCATTAAAATAATTTAAATTTATAACTTAATTATGTTTCATCAAATATACTATCTTTGCTATTTTTACGTCTAATTAAAATTTTATTTAATTATTATTACTTCAATGGACTTTGGTAAAAATGAATTGTTATATATAGTATGAGCATGTAATTCTTCAGAATAAACAATGCCTAATTTGTCTGTTCAATTACAAAAAAAAGTCAACAACTTTTTACAAATGTTTTTTGTGGAAAAGATTATTTATAATATTATTATTGTGTTGTGATTGAAAAAGTTTGAAAAGCATTGAACTAGTATTTTATCACAGTACATGTTCTATCTTCGTTGCTTGTGTTATCCGAGTTGTTAAAAGTGTGAGCGCTTGTATGCGTAGGCATAGAGGAACTCAGCCGCATGTGTATTTCACTTTCAACGTATTGCGGAAAGCGACGTATTGGGGAAAGCAGACTCCTAGGTATAAAGGGGCCAGTTCATATGGGGGAAACATCCAGTGAAGTCTGGACATCGAGGAAACAGACAGTGAATTAATATAATGCAATTTTTGGTGAGTTCGAATCGCTATTCTCCGGCTCGTAAACTAGGCAATAGTTTTGTGACAAAAATGTCTTCTTTTTCTTTCAGAGTCTTCTGCTGATAGCAGGCTTGCTGTCACTAGCTGCCTGTGAAAAAACTGAAAAACCCGAGGCCGAGAAAAAAGTTGGAAATGCTGCTGCGAACGATAGTGTGACTGCAGATACGAAAAAAGACAAGCGCGGTCTTCACGGTTTCGAGGGTAGCTTTGGTGACCACGGATTCTTTGGGGGTGATTTCGGTGGATTCAACGGTGGTGGTTTAAGTGGAAAATTAGGCAGTGATTTCGAGCACCATGGGGACCTGGGCCATGGTCATTACGAACACCACGACGAGGGAAAGATCAAACAAATTTTAATCGAAAAAACCGTGAAGGTGCCGTATCCAGTTGAAAAGAAAGTACACGTCCCGGTGGAAAAAACGGTACCTTATCCTGTGAAAGTGCACGTACCACAACCATACCCAGTCGAGAAAAAGATTCCCGTACCAGTTAAGGTACCTGTCAAAGTACCAGTGCACATCCCTCTGCCATATCCGGTAGAGAAGAAGGTACACTACCCAGTTCACGTACCAGTGGATCGCCCTGTACCATACAAAGTGTACGTACCCGCGCCGTACCCGGTGGAAAAGAAGGTTCATTACCCTGTGAAAGTACCAGTGCCGCAACCGTACCCAGTTGAAAAGAAGATACCGTACCCAGTTAAAGTACCCGTGCACGTACCTCAGCCGTACCCAGTTGAAAAGAAGATACCGTACCCCGTTAAAGTACCCGTCGAGCGACCATACCCGGTGCACATACCTAAACCATACCCGGTTCACATCGAGAAACCAGTTCCCGTACCAGTTGAGAAACCAGTACCCGTACCAGTCAAAGTTCACGTGGAGAGACCAGTCCCTGTGCCAGTCGAGAAGCCCGTGCCTTATCACGTGAAAGTGCCAGTCCCAGCCCCTTATCCAGTTGAAAAGAAGGTACCCTACCCCGTTGAAAAAGAAATACCTTATCCCGTTAAGGTACCAGTTGAGCGACCAGTTCCGGTTCACGTAGTCAAACACGTACCACATGTAGTGGAAAAGCACGTGCCTTATCCCGTCAAGGTACCTGTCCCGGTTCATCATCATGAAGAACATCATCATGAAGAGTATCATCACGAGGGTGGCCACGACTTTGGTGGGTCCAGTTACGGTGGAGACTACTCCGAGCATAGCGGAGGATATTAGAGGATTATTCAGATTTAATTTGTACGCACCGTAGTCATTCATCACCTCGAACGTTTTTACGGGCTCTACGATGGCATTCCGAGCGCAAAGAACAATTAAATTTAAAGACTGCATGCATTTTGTCGTGCTATCAAAATGAAATAGACTGCTTTTGAATGATGAGCGAACCAGTAGATGGTTATACAGTGAGTGATCAAGTTGTTTTCATTTGTTCAATTATATACATTTAATATGGATTTGTATTCACTGGTATATGTAAATAATAATCGACTCAAGGTTTGGCACAGTAAGCGATCAGGCACACTCAACTGGCGATTCAAAATAGCATCACCATCGTTTGTATAACAGTATTCATTGCTCTCTGTCAATTCTCATGATCGTTGTATTTTGTTTGTATTTTATAATAAAAAACCAAAGAAGAAAAATTATTTTGTTTCATTCTTGTTTATAAACCTTGTACGCAATTACCAAGTTCACTTCTTCTACAGTGCAGACCAATAAACTTAATTTCACGAACAGGAAAGTTGTCAAACCACTTACCTTATGTAGGGTAAGTTTGAAGGTATATGATATTTAGATCCTGGGTCAAAGTCGTCCTCTGATCTTAATATTGGAGGTTTGATTCCTGCATATCGTTCCCTGAGTCTGTGCCAGTGGCAATTGAACTCCTCTCTTGTTATAAATCCTCTGAAAACGTCCCATCTCCATTTGTCCATTGCGATGCTGAACGGTAACATGACGACTTTGTCCATGGCTAACGTAAACAGGTAATTGATGTCCGCTGATCGTTCGTCGATATATTTGTTCGCTAATCCTAGTGTTTGCAAATGCCGAGGAGTAGAAACACTTAGAGCTATAGCTTCACCGACTGCTTCGTGAAAACCTGCCAAGACAATTTTTATTGTTACATTGTTGCAATTTGTATAACATAGACAAAGTTAAATTAAACAAAAAGAATTGCTTTTAAAATTGAAGTCAATTTAATTGATGAGATATGCTTCTGAATAATCACAGCCATAGCCGGTTTTATCAGCCATAATAAATCATGAAATGTTATGAGATTAAAATGACCTAAGAACTTATCGCTTTTAATATCATTCTATTTCATCTAGAAATTTGAAAGACGTAAAAATATTATTTACAGTGTATAAAGTAGTCGAAAAATTGATTATATTTATCTGATTATTAATCGAACGGAAAAAGAAATCGAAGATATTGTACAGTTATGAAAGATTGCGATTCTCATGTGAATCGTAACATCTGATATTCGCACATTTTGTAGTTTTAAATTGATTCGTTTGGGTGCAAGTCGAACGTTGAGGAAATTCTCGAAGCTTCAATAATCAGAAGTAGGAAATAAAAGTAAAAGTTTGAGAAGGGAATGAAAATGAAACAATGAAGCAATGGCAGAATTTGAATTGGCCTCTGTTGAAATGAAAAATGGTTTGGATGTTAAAAAACATTGTCCGCAGTTCATGATTGAAATACCAAATCTGTTTACAAGACATTATAACTCTGATGTAAGGCAAACGTCCGTTCCGTAGTGAAAGTGTAATTGCGGTGCAATAAAAATATTTTATCGTCTTTTTTTTCTAAGCATGTAACAACACGCTAGCTCAGTGTAACTAAAGCGTCAAATAAAGTTCACGCGTCAAGTATTTATAAATCCATATCAAGCGTATCGCAAAAACATTCACTTTCAACATATTACCGGTTACTAGCGTGCTTCCTTCCGGTGTCTGCTTATCGTAAGACTCATCGACTCAGACTGCGTTCTTACATAAGTGGAGTGAACGACATGACTGATATGCATCAATGATTAGCTTACGACCAACTCTTGCATTAGACTTATGGACATTCAACGGCCTTGTTATACTTTTTTTTCAAACCATCATAATGTGCAATTAAATATTTTTCTGAAAATTTCATTACATAAATAATAACAGCCTATCCATTTTATTACCACTAAACGTAATGTTTTATCATACGAATTGAACTCTCGGTATAGTATTGACGAAATTCTCTGTTGTGTCTGGAGAGATAATAAAAATGTAATGCAAAAATAAAAAATTATTGGAGATAGTAAAAGTATTACTTTATTCAGTTTAAATTACTTGATCGCACTCGTCGAAATGCAAGAGCGTTCGTAATTTAATCCGCACTTTCTTCTTTATAATTGTTATGCGGTTTTTTACTCGCCCTGTGTTCATTGACCGCTCTTTAGATTTATTTAAACATTCGCTGATTGAGATGAATAATCTTTTATGCAAAATCGGGCAGTGAGTTGAAATTCAAGTATCATCTTTAGGTGATAACAAAATTATGCTTTATTTTGTTTGATTATTTATTTGATTTTTATTTATTTAAAAGAAGTTGATAAAAAATTGATTGTAAAAGAACAATGGACGATTTATGTTCGTTTATTGTATATGACAAATCACTTCATTGCTATAAAAATTCAAAAATTGCGAACGTTCATGATTATAGATTTACTCTGCGAGGTTGAACGCGCGTTTAACAAACGAGCGAAAGGAAAGAAGGAAGTCTGTCCGTTCATTCTTACACTACTCTCTTACCTGGATTCGCGCCGTCTCGGAATTCTCGAGGAAGTCCGCTATAACGTAGAAAGTACTGTATGTGGGCCATTTCATGGTGTACCGTAATGAGATCTTTCATTGTTACTTTCGTACACATTTTGATCCTGCAAGTAAACAAATTTGTAATCAAAAGTGAAAATTGAACAGAATTTTTAAGTTTACACAAAGATTAGATTGAATAAAAGATACTGTATTATGTAAGATATTTTTTTTTGAGGAATAATACCAAACGTTACACAACTTAATGCGCTTGCATTTGCCATTTCATTATAAAATTTTGTTCGACGTATTTGATTTTCAACAGTAGGAACAACAAATCTATGCAATTTATCATCATCAATTTTAAAGTTTTTTTTGTAATTTGTAAGTCCGGATAGTATAACATTTTTATTATTTAACTTTTTTTAGCTGTTCTTCCATTTCAATAAATATGTAAATGAATTAAGAGAAACGTACAAATAATGTAATCGTCAAAGCTATCACATATTTAGATTGCGTAACAATGCTGCGATCGTAATGTTTCAAATTGCACTATAAAATGATGGAATTTTGTAAATTGAAGTTGGGTAGCATTAATCAAATATATCATTTCAAATAAAACATCTATTATATAAAAATATAATGTATGTTGTAAACTATTGTTCAATGTAAAATGTAATAACATTTGTATTAAAAATTCAGTATGAAATTGTATTTTCTCTCATTTCATAAAAAAATTAAGATTTTGATAAATCAGAAGAAGTATTTTTTCGATATTAACATTTGATACATAAAGTAAAGACAATAAAACTCTATTAAATACGACGATGGTAATTGAATTTTTTTTTAAACTTCATTATAAATGTTCGCATGTCTTGTGCGTGGGCCGATAAGCATTAATTTGGAGTAAACGGATACCACAATAAATAGCTCATTTTCGTGTGATTCATATCGACAATATTTGTCACCCTTGATATATTGAACGAGGTATAAATTATTATTCTTCATTTCTGTTCGTTGCCTTTAGACTGAACAAAATGTTATATAAAAATTACCTATAATCTAAACGGTTACAAAAGTCCCACGCAGAAGCTTGACAAATCATTGGATGTTCGCCATGGTCAGCAAAAATACTACCAGCCCAAAATTCTGGAGGCAAAACACTCAAATTCATTGACAAGAAAAATTCTTCTGCTATTTGGAACATCAGTATGGGTGTGTATCCCTGAAAATAAACCAGTTTAACATTTTTATAATTCCCGTTTCAAATAAAATACATGCTTGCAATCAATTAAATTTACCTGAGATTGCATCTCATGCGTGACATCTAAATAATTTTTTCCTGGGTATGGCAGAGTAAGTTCCAATATATTTGTCCAAGACTGACCCCATATATTGCCTTGAAATCAAATTGCAACTGTTCAAATTGGATTTTATCACAAGGACACAAATTATTAAAATTTCACTTATACAAACAGATCGGTTATCAAATAATTATAACCATTCTAGTAGCAAACGACATTTTATGAATATTTTTATCGCATTTATATAACTCGTTAACATTGAAAACACAATATACAACAAGTTGAGAAAAAGTTTTGGATATTGTTGTTATAATTGTATTGTTATATCTTTGCCAAGGATAATAAAATTTTATTTTTACAGAAAGCATGAGGATGTTAATTAGTGTTTTGCAACTTGTATGCGTTAATCGTTGTTCATCTGTAAAAAGGTATAATCTTAAATGAGAGACAAGAAAGACACACGCATTCTCTAAATTTGCATTTCCTTAAACTATGATGCGACGAAACTAGCAAAATTTTTTGTCTGCGAATAAATGATGATACAGAGAGATGCATCAAATTATATTGTAGAAACGTGAAGACAATTGAAATAGTGTGTTTGGAAAAATAGTCACCGAGTATGTGTGCCGGCAGAGGCGCTTGACCACTTATTTTCTCAGGCCCGTATCGGTCACGTAGTTTCCTTCTTACATAAGCGTGCAGTTCCTCATAGAGCGGCCGAATAGATTCCCATATGTTTTCCACTTCTTGCTCAAAATCGAACGTTTCATAAGGAAACATCCACAACTCGGCGGCGTTTGTGTAATCTGCGTAGATGAAAATAATATTTAAAAAAAACACACGTCTCACAGAGACCATTAATCATGCACCGCAATCTCATTTTTCGTCAATGTATGAGTAATAATGTAATAAAACTTATCGTGTGATCTGAATTAGAAATTGAAAAATGTTTCCGTCTCATTGCAATAAGACAAGGCTATTAATCAACCAAACTGATCGAAATAAATAACGTACTATTGAGCTGTGCTGCTTCATTAGTAAGTGTAACTAATTGCTGGTACAGGTCTCGCATATTTTTACTACCACCTATTGTTCGTCGCCATTCTGCCCACGTGTATTGCAATTCGTCCCAATCGTGACTGTGGGCCATTATGTGTGTGATATCTAAAAAAAAAAAAAACAATCAAATTAATTCAATTTCTCCTTCTAATGCATTCGTTCAGAAGGAAAGCTTTTGAAAATACAAAACAATTTACCGGGATATAATCGTAGGCCACAATGGAACGGATCATTGTACGCACAAATCGTTGCGCTGTTGTATATTGAGAGCATGTCATTGATAATGCGGTTGTACTAGAAGGAAAAAAAGATGGAAATTACTTTTTTGAATTTTTGCAAACTCTAAGCAGTCTTGGATGAAATGCTGCTCACTCGATCAAGCTGATCAGGAGGAAGAGCTGCTGGTCCTACTGTGAATAAATACTTCAGTCTTCTTCGGATGACGGGATCCCTTATACTATTTATGTCTACCTTATTCAACAATAGCCAAGCTTGGTTCTGGAAATCAGCGTACAATCTTTGTCCTTCCAACTGAAAAATGAAATTTCAAAATTAAAATAATTTGAAACAAAAAGCAAAAGTTGTTAAAATTGAAATTTTCATTGTAATCCAGATTTGAATAGCCAACTCTTTGCTTGAAACATTTGGAACATTTAAATTCATTTTCAAATAAATGTTTTCTAAATCTTTCTTCGTGAAGGGGAAAGTTTTTGTTTTCCATATGAACAGAGTTTGATTTAAATTTTGACTCTAATTGTCAATAAATGGTTCATGTGTTATGCACTGCTGATTGTGCAATGTAAGATGTTCTTTGTTCGTTGGAAGAAAGTTGTGCGTAACCATGGGATAACAATTAGCGGCACGAGACCAACGGAGTCGGGCCATTTGTGAAGCAGTAAGTCGAAGCTCATGGTACTTGATGCACCTGTTACTTAATAATTGTTGTCTTCGCAATAATAAGCCATGGGAATATTTCCTGTAAAAGGAAGGCGTTGCCTACCTTTTCTCAAACGAGAAACACGTCGCACCGGAAAAATTCTTGTAATAACTTAGCTACTGGGAAGCTAAGAGGAGGTCGAGGTTTTACGAATTGCGCAACTTACATCAATCTTGACACTTTTAACAAAGAGCTATCGAAAATCTTCATTATTACTTGTATTATGTGACAATAGTTAAGAAATTTTGTTCTAACATTATTTCTATACGAGAATCACACAGCTTATTTGCATTATGATAACCCAACTAAAATGGAAACTCGTCAATCACCTTGGGGTTGTGCGCATACTTCAGTCAGGCTTTTTGTTTGACTATGAAATATTACATTTTATTTGCATTCATGTTCAGAACAAAACACCATTCGCCAACTGACGTCGAGCTGCTTTTATGACCGAATTACAAAACCGAAAATGACGTATAAAATGTTTTGGGATTCAAATCAAAGAAATCAGATTGTTGGATATAAAAGTGACATATCGTTTTGAGCTTACCGCTTGGAGTTGCGTGTACTCGTTGACGTTAGTTTCATAATTCCATTGAGACGCAACGTTTGCACTGCACCTTTCGGCTCCCAAAAACTCCAACCTTGCAAGAACATTTTTGTAATCTAGATCTCTGTCCCTGTGTGGATCTAGATGATTGTATCGTTCTTCAGGAATCGGAGGTAGATCTAGCTGAGCTTGTACATTTGTTAGTGCAAGGATAACGATTAAATTCAAAATCATCTGAAAAGATAGACATCATATTTTACTTTCAGTATATTTTTTAAATGGATTATGACTCTTTTATATGGGTCAAAAAGATGATTATGAGTTTTAGTTGAAATAATTGCAATGGGGACACGAATTTTAACTCGTTATTGTGTTGTAACGTCGACTCCTTCTTTAGTACTTTATTTCCGCAATGAGCACAGTCTCCTTAACAGTAAAACAGGATAAAACCTTGGCTTACTGTGGGACACATTGTTTGACAGACATTTCTGTCTCTTTTAGAGTGAAATACAAATAAAAAGGCTTGAGAAGACCTCGTACAGACCTTGGATATTGAATCCTAAACAATGCCCAAATGTACTTTTGGAGGCTTGTACCATATGATTATCTTACAAGCCTTCAAAATTGGTCAACCAAATTTTAAAGGAAATATTGTCACATTTTCAAAATGCATTCTATTTTTATAGAAAATCAATACACCAAGTTACGTAATGATAACGAATTTTAATGTTGTACAAGCTGCCGAGTTATCTTTGCGTGAATACTTCTTTTTTAATAACATACAAACTTAGTAACTAGTATCTTTTGTAGTTAGTAAGACTTTTATTTCTTACATTTGGTAAGCTTTATAACGATTTACATTATTCATATACACAATCCAAAGAAATTGCGAGGTTACGAGATGAAAATTAATAAATAAAAAGTTGCTCGAGAAGTTTCTATAAAACTTTTGTTTCCGAGAAGAGAAAATTTTTGAACTTTGCAAACAAGTAGTGGCGGGGCAAAAGAGATCCAGGCACTTTTCACTTTCATGTCGCAAATAATTGTCAATCAAGTGAAACGGATATTCATCAGTCAAAATTTTTACACTTCCGTACGCGTAAATGATTCTGTACACTCAGATGTTTATGCAATAATAGACTACTGGTGACTCACGTGAGCGAACACATAATCACCTATGTGTATTTGAGCGATGATAGTATGTGCTTGTGCATAATCATTCAAACGCGGTTTATATGCAAGAATTAAACTTGAGTCATAATACATGCGAATATAAAAAAGTATCCCCCTAGTCAAAAAAAAAAATAATAATAATAAAATTATCTACTAATGGACTGAATTGTGATTTCATGAAAATTAGTTGTTGTTCATGGAGTTTGATAAAATTATGCCTTGTCGATTATAAAGAATGTCTCAGACGATGATTAAGCTATGCGTGATGTTCGCAGACATTAAAGGCTGTATTTTTTATACTATTTTCGCAGGATTTGAATTTGACTCATTTTGAGATTTTTTTTTGTAAGAACATTTTTTTCTCACGATGAATCACTAAGCGTGAACAATCAAGCGAGCTGCACTTCCGTGCATTTAAAAAGTCTGTAGAAACTTGTTTGAACATTTAGATATAGATGTACAACGACCTACTCAAACAAAATCGATTCTTTTTTATTTTCAATTTAAAATCTTTGTTAACAAATAATATCTAACTACATGATTTTATATAAAATATATTTCATTGAAAATACTTGAACAATCGAAAAACTATATGAAACAAAACATCAGACCCTTTTTTTTTCATTTCACGTTATTCTTCTACGTAATTATTTTACAGACAGAAACTGAGTGTTATGTGAGAATAAAAAGGAGGCACAAGAAATAATCAGATCACTGATCGAGGATTGCAATGGAAGTAAAGAATACGTGACGTATATAAAAGAAAGAAAGACTATGAGAAAATAATCTAGATCGTCTTGGTTGTTCGTGTTTTAAATAATTTCAATGCCAGTTTTATCGATGTTGCTAATAAGCAAAATCATTTTGTATTATACTTATGCACGCATTGTGATGCTTGGGTGGTTTCTGTCGCATGAGTGAATTCCATCCTTCTTCCAGTTATATATGACCATGAAGGTTGAACTGGAGCATTTTTGCTTTTAGTGAGGAACACGTGAAAAAAAATTTGCGCGGCCTAAAAACTTTAGATTTGTCATACTCCCCTGACACCACTTTGCATTTCTCATACATTTTACACTCATCTCAAGTACACTCAGAAAAACTTATTCTCAAATAATTACGTTTCAAGTGACGTTTATTATGTGTCGTTTTGAAAAAAAAATTCTTGCGGGAAAGCATAAGTAATAACAATTTATCGCGAGTTGGTTTTCGTGATGTTGCGCTTCATTTTTATTGTCATGGTTATGTATTTTTAGAATAATGACGAAAGTTGCAATTGTGATGGCGTGTTTGTTATTCCTCATACGACTGTTCATCAATTACAAAAATGTATGAACAAAAAAGAGTATTATGAAATATTATAATCTCCGCTAATTGGTCTTACAAAAAAATAAGGTAATTTTTCATTTGTCTGTTCAGTAATTTCGTATGCGTTCTTATGCAACAGGTGACGTTATTAAAAAGGGTTTAGAATGTTGATAACAATTACGAAAGTAATGCGCGAATGAATGCAAAGTTGAACTATTTATTTAACGTGAGACCCTCTTCACTTTTATGAGAAAAAAAAAATGGAAACTTACTATAAATATTAGACTTTCATGGTATATCTTGTTCTTGTATATCTGAGACAAAGCATCTTCCCATACTTTCTTTTGTTTAGAATTCTAATTTAGAATCATGCGCGCCTAAGAAAACTATAACAAGAGCGTTGAATCCCAGTAAATTTTTGTTTTTAAAACTTACAAAATTTAATGACAATTTTTGTTGGTTGTGAATGACAAAATGTTCGTTTCAAATGATGTTTCAGTCTCTTACTTGATTTTTTTTTGTAATTTTCTCCAATCTATGGAAATGTTATGTAAATTATTTACATGTGAATAAGTTGAATTTATTTTTCTTAAGCGATAATGATATTATAAATATGCTTCGTACCCTCGTTTACAGAGGTCACCTCGTTCATTGATGATATTAATTGTCATTTTTAGTCATTAAGAATCAATCATTAGTGCAATGAAAACAAAATTCATTGCAGATAAAAGTTCAATTCTTTAATGAAGAAAGAATAAAAAAGAAACAGACATTTTCACCCAACATAAAAAAAAACGTTACTCCAATTTTGGAAATTAAGAAAAACCGCCCCTATTTAGACAACAAATTCCAATAACAAACATTGCTCTGAATTATTATTAACACTAAGACAGAAACCTTAATCTCCTCTTGTCAAACAAGGGGGTTGTAAATATTTCTGCTTTTTTTATTCGTAAGCTCTCGAGGGTTATCCAGAACTTCTTCTTTTCAATCGAAGGGTGAAACATATGAAATAGTGTACCTTTTATTAAGACAGTAGTTAATAATTCACTCGAAATCAGCTAAACCAGGCCAACACAGAAACATCACTGTTATCACATCAGGGTGAACAACTTTTGCAAAAATGAAGCACACGACACATGTTCAAAGCAATGCTGACGAATGAATCCAACTTACTATTTGCGAACGAAATTGGCAAAACATAATGAGGGTGCCGAATGTTCACTCTGGTGGTGTTACGGTGTGCTTGTCAGCAACCCAAAGGTGTTGCTGCATCTGCGACTCGTGGTTTCGCAGTGAAGATGTGGTGCGCGAAAAAACAATAACCCACTTGATTGCGTAACTGTCACAATGTTCGAACGCGTGCTCACACTTGACTGCTCTTTGCTCGTAGCTTTGCAACGTCTCTTGTAAGTTTATCCCTGGGAGCAAACAGTGTTGAACAACACAAAAGGTCATCCGAAGAGAGTGGGGGTCTTCTACACCTGTTGTCATAGTCCTCGTCGTCGGCATAAGATGTCACACAGTTCTGTACAAGAGAAACTATCAACAAAACAAATAAGAAAAAAGGGGAGCGCAATTGTGGAAGTGAGGTCACTATTCGCGGCCTCACCTTCGATTTTGCAACACCGACATGTGTATTCCCACGCTAGCAGAATTCTTCATACTCGACGCGATCTCTTGTCAAGATGTGGTTTATAGTTAACCTTCGAAGTTTTTTTTTTTACGCACAGACACAAAATAATCAACATGTCAAATAAACGCACTATACTTATGACAACTTGACCATTACATCTCCCATCATAAAAATAAACGTTAGAAGGTTGGCTCAATTCCTGTCCGACGAAACTTGCTATTCATCACTTTTTGCCAAGGAGATTAATCTGAATTTGTTCCGTGCTCACCTAATTCTGTAACAAATTGTAAATGTTGTGTTGTGTTATTAAGTATGAATTTATTGTTCCAATTTTGCCTTGCAAAATTTAGTGGACAAAAAAAAAGAAGTTTCTCTCCTTTTATTTCAAGTGGATGTCATAATTAAAATGAATCTTCAGATCCTTAAATCATGATGTAACTACGACAATATATTTAACGTAAAAATACAAACAAGGAGGCGCTCGTAACAATGCGACTTTTTGGAATTGTCTTCAATTTGTCACCCGTTGTCAGAATTTGCATTCCATTTTGCGTTTCAAATTTGAACCAGAAGTAAAAGGAAAATGTAATTATCCTTTCAGATTGTTTAATTAAACATTTTGTTTTCAACTTGTCTTTATAATAGAGCGATTATAAATTAATATGTAGTGAAATCGTTTCGTACTTGTAGAGAGCACGTTCACGTTACCATTTCCTGAGGTTAAAACTCTAAAAAACGTGCATTAAAAGACTATTGTTAAAAAACACTTCGCATACTAATGTAGCGTAACACAACATAAGCCATTACGTATTTAATTATTCGAGGAGATACCGTACACTAAAAACTACTTAATGCCACCCACATTTTGATTGTTTAATTTTCTTACTATCGAAAATATCACTTGTTCAAGTGACTTTTATAAATGGAACCTCGTGTCGGCTTCATTCTGTCTCATTACTCAAGATCTACTAAGAAAAAACAAAACATAGTTGACATGAGTTTTTGAATTCGACATAAAACCACTCTTCTATTTAGGTTGAAATTTGAATGATAAGAACATTGTTTTTTTCATCACCATGACATTAAAATGCATGCTAAAATTCGTTTGAAAAAAACTAGGCTACAAAAAGGCTACAAATGTTTTTGGCAAAGATTTTTTAAACCTTTTCTCTAAGATAAGACTATTTTTTTGGGAATGAAATAGAAATTAAAAAAAATAGATTTTATATGGCAATATCTTCTCAAAACTACTGGTCCGTTTTTAATAAGAAATATGTTAATAGTTGATTAAAGATCTTATAAGACGCTGACGCGCCTCGCGCATTCAAGTGATTCGAATGACACATTCAGCACCTCAGCTGTCTGCAGGGCTGATTCACATCAGTCAAAACGTCGTATAATTCAACGCTAAAATTCACTGGGTATTAAATTATGATATTCCATAAATTTCCATCTGCAATTGACAGAAAACTTAAAAGAAGTATAATATAATAAAATGTATACAGATCAAAAAATAATAATAATAATAAATAACTTTCGGACATATAATGTACGGAAAAAGGATACGCAGGAAACATAAAAATTATGCATCATGCAAAGTACAAAAAATCTAGTACATTCAACTATTCAAAATGTATTCCATTTTTTTACAATGACTCACTGTCGTTTGCATATTAAAATTCATAAATCTGAAAAATGTGCTCCAATAATGAGTTTGATGTGTAACATAGTGAGATCATTTTATTTCCGGTAAATGATTTTAATTTTTTAAGCCAATCTCTCTGAGTTAAGTGTATACATTTCTCCAATTAAATAATATATTTTTATATTCAGGGTTGATATTCAACAAAATTATACTTTGAGTTTAAAAGGCCCCAAATAAAAATTTTTCTTTTAATTACTTAATAAAATGTTTAGTGATAAAAAAAATGATAAGTGATCTCAGGTTTTTGTTCCAGTTGATCTTTACCTATAGGTCTGATGTTAATAAGTCGACACAGGATTTCAGCAATTAAATATTATGATTGTTACTGACAAGAGTATAGGACACTATGACTCAGCTATTAACTTTTTTGAATAAACAATCAGTTTGTGAAATTATAAAATGAGGCCATCATTGTGGAGTCACTCATTGAATGATTTTTGACTGTTGATAAGCAGAATCAAACAAATAATCTACTGTAAAAAAAAAAATTTAAATAAAATAAAAAACGAACAGTACAAATATGATGAAAAACCATTTGAATAATTAGCAAGTTTTCTTTTAAATTCTTGTTCGATTTTGTTTCTGATTGTTTTCTGATTTTCATATATTTAAACGTTTATTAGTACCTAATTTGTTTTTAAACTCACTTGTTTGCACAACGAAATTTCTAACTAACTTGACTCCGCACTTACAGATTTACCTAATATCTTATGATGGTAAAGTCACAAGGATGAAAAATAAAAAAAAACTTATGTCGATAAACTATCTTGAAAACAAAATATTTTTGTTGTTGAACGTTTTTATGAAATAGAGTATATTATTTATATATTTCTAAAGTTAAAAATTTTACAATATTAATATTACGATGATTAATGTTATTAATTATCTTCTTTTAATCGTCGATGTCAAGTAGACGTCGTAAATATACATCAAAGAGTGTTAGAGTCGAAAGTTAAACCAATATAAATTCGACTGAATTTTATTAAATGAATATAAATTTTAATTTTAGACATTTCTATTATATTTTTCAAATTCACTACATTACTCCTGCGAATATGCAACTTCGTTTCTTACAAGAATAAATTGTAACATCTCGTTGGTACAATCTAATATTGCGAAAATCGAGTTTTCCCACTGTTCACTGTAGAAATGACTACTTACCTCCTTTCGAAATTAATTGCATCGAATGAAAATCTATATGAAGTGAGTGAAATTACTGGAAATTGTAAAGGGGAGATTATTCTTCTAATTTATAAACAGTAATGAACGAGTAAATAAAAAAAAATAATCTACTTAATTTAGAAACACGATATAAATTTGAAAATCATTCGTCAATAAAAAATATCAAGACATTATTATTCAGTTTAAGTGCGTGTTATAGGCTTTAAAAATTATAAAAGAAATATAAATTTCATACCTCACCGTTTTGAGCAGTCATATAGTTTGATCTTGCTCCTGTGCTTAGGCAAATTATAATCCCCACAGTAATGAATGTAACATTACATTATGCGCTGCAAAAAGTATACATATTAATATGTAACAGAAAAATTATTAAATGTTTTTTTCGAATAAAATTTTGAAATGAATAAAAAATTATATATTTTTTTCTATTTTTGACACATTTGCGAAAACACCGTGCAATTTTAAAAGACCTTATCAAAAGAAGTGATAAGACAGACAAAATTCATTAATTTCACTGGTTAAGAATTTTAAAGCGAAAAGTCCAGAACTGATGAAACCAAACAGGTTCGATCTGCTCGTGCTTGACTGGGCATTGGAATTTTGTCCAATTCATTAGAACATGCTAATTGAACCTGGTAAAATATCTAATTAGACCTGTCAGAATTCGAGGCAATAAAAGTAAATATGGAACCTCACTATTCGATTCATTTTTGTTGTTTTAACTAAAATTGAGAGCTAAGACTCACACCATTAAGTTCATTTAAAAGGTCAACATTTGAATGTCTCCTATTTAGTCATAAGTCAAATGACAAATAGGCCAAAGGTGAACATTGATATAAATTGCAAGAACATCTTTCACAAATCAAATAATATTATCTCAGGTACTGAAAATTTTAATGTTCCACTGAAGTCGTACAACGGAACTGAACTCACTTTAAAACCAGTCAAGTGAGAAGAGATGACTAGGAAACAAATCTGTATTTATAATTATGATTAGACTCAAATGTCAAATCCGTTTGAAGAAATCAATTGTTTTTAGGGCGATAAGGCCAATTCATTAACCTTCTTCAACATCATTGGAGATTTCAAGGAATTAAACACAGCCTTGTGTGACGTTTAAGTAATAACTAATCAAGGTTGACTGATTTCAAACGATTTTTCACTTGCCCATAATAAATTTAGGATCATGTTCCCATCTTTTCAAATTTCGATATAAATTTGATCTCTTCATTCATCTATTTTATTGATTTTCATATAAAAAAATGAACGATTAAGTTGCATTTCACAGATAGTATTATTGTTTTCAAGAAATGTAATCTGTTTCATCATTCATTGAATCAGAAATATATTACCATCGCAACGACTCAAAATTTTATAAAGCAGATTTCTTAATAACATTTATAAAAAATGCGAGACGTTTTTTTGGATTTGAGTTGTTAAAAATTCATGATTTCTTGAAACAAGAAAGGCAATTAAAACGATTGCCGGTATACGAATGTAAAAATTTTTGTCGCATGTATGTGTAACATCACGTAACTTATATGTAACCATGAATTAAACATACTTAAGGCATGTATGTATTATATGCTCACATGTGTCACCAAAAATTTTTATGCATTAGAATATATTTGACAACTGTGTTTTATATAAATATGGATATTTAAATTACACGTCCTTTAAATTATTCATTTTTATATCTCGTACGAAATTAAAACACATTACTCGTCTAGGCTTGATTATCTAAGAAATTATTTTATGCAATTCGCGGATCCGACAAATTTTATATCGATATTTATATTTATAATATTCGCTATAATGATTTGTGGTAATTGCACAGTGAACATTTTTGTTCACAATACAATAATGCTGTGAGTAATTCACTATCATAGATGAATTATAGACGTCAAACAAAAATTGATAATTGCATATTAAGGAAATCTTAATTGTATTACTCTTAATTGTTTGACGTACTTTATGACACACGTATTGATAACAATCAACGTACTCGCAGATCCGGATTCTGACGAAAACATTACCATGAAAAACATGTTGCAGATATATATGTATCAAGACATCTCAATCTAAGGCAAACGTTACTGATTGATTAGTTTTTGCAAGATCATTCGCTATTCAAGGTCGGACGCTATGCTAATCAAATATGGGTACAATTTTTTATTCCGTTCTGCTGAAAATTTTAAAACATTTTATAAATATTACATTTTTGATGTCGCCGAATTTCTTCATTTCAGACAATCTAATTCTGAAGGTAAATATGTTACCAAAAATATTTTTATTCAAGATGAAGGTAAAGTGATTGGTTTTTGAAATATATACGTTTTTTTTTTGATGATTCACAGTTTTATGGAAAATATGGATTAAATTCAAAAAAGGAAAACCCAAAATAATGTTCACATTTTGTTATATGAAAAACTTTTCTTTTTTTGGTTATCTCGTAGTTTTCGTAGTTTTGTATTCCATTTCTTACTGGGTCAGTTAACTTTTAAGGTTATTGACTTAGGTGAGGTAAATGTACTATTATCTATTACCACGTAAAGATGTTCCAATCACTGAATTATTATAATACTTTAATAATGAAGTATTTTGAAAATAAGTATAGTTCAAGAAATGCAAAATTAAATAAAGCATTATTGTCGCTTTCTTGTCGCATACTTATTTAACAATTATTTCTGTACTAGATGCCGCTATACATCAAAGAAAGTCTGAACAACACATTTGTATAAACATCAGAAAGATTGTTATCACAGTAAACAAAAAACAATTGATTCCTTTTTTATTCTTGTAAGCGAACAAAAAAGAAAAAAGAAAAAAACACAAATAAAAATACGAGTCTTCAGAATTAGATTGTTTATTTAAACTACTTATCAGACTTTCGATCACCATTTCGAAGTTTACCGTTACCTTTAATTTGATTTAGTTTTACACTTTAAAATAGTGATAACATCTTTTTGTTTGTGAATAATCATTTGTTTCGTTTAACATTAATTTATTATTTGACAGTACCATCTGTCACAACATTTCAGTTTTAATTATAACGAGTCAAACTTATTTAATTAATTCACAGACTTTTTATTGTTAAAATGATCCGAAATGTCGACTTCTTTGTTTTGATTTTTGCAATAATTAACATTGACTTTACTTTAGTATTTCAATTGTTCTTCATGTACTGCAATTTAAATATGTAATGATCAATTAAATGTACAATTATTTACATTTTCCGTAAACGTTTGTCTCAAAATAAATAAATAAAATTACTTTGTTAACAAAGTCATTCTCTGTCTCTCTCAAGTTCTAAATTGTAATAACAGTCGATTAACGTTTAAACATTGTTTCAAGTATTTTGAAATATTTTAGTACATTAAATGCAATGTAAATAAAGAATGTACAGCTTTCTTGCCTAACAATTACAATAGATTATTTTTTCAATGGATTTTTTTACAATAGATATAATACCTGAACGGAACGCAAAAAACGTTTCAAATAGCAAAACCTCGACCAAATAATTGACACGATAATTGATTATTGTAATTTCATCCAAAAAATATTAATGATTGAATTATTTTCATAGATGATGCATTTTAATTTGATACAGATTCCGAGATAGAAATTCTTCCAACAAGTGCAGATGAATAATGAATTTTTTCAGAACAGGTGAATCTCTTTTATAATAATTCTAGTAACTCATCACACCATTGCGTCATTTGCTACTTTGTATAATCAATAAATTATGATCCTGCTCTCATTGACATAAAATATACAATGACCGTTCCATCCGATGGACTTCGGTCTCAACACAACTACGATAGCACCAATGAAGCGTTGCGTTGGATGGCTTCATTGAAGATACGAAAAACGCAAGTTTGTTGAGCAAGGTTAGAGGAGATCAGAGTCACCTTGACCGTGAAGAAGTTACAATTGATTGGCGGGGGTTCTTCATGACCTCCAGTTACGACTTATAAGTACCAGTACGCACCCCCACTTCTTGTCAAACGAATCAACGCGGCATACCGTACAGTTACTAACTTACGTAGAGTCCAATCTAACCCCTTCTTTATACATACAAGTCAACGCGGTAATTCTAACAGTTAACCAGGCTACCGCGATAGTAACTGTCTGGCTTGTTCAGAGCTAAGAATTCTCTGTTGTTTCGCGCAGCTGTCACACAACAAAGCAACATGAGACTCGTAAGTAGACCGCTTACATGAAATTGAAATTTCACACTAACATATTTCAAATACCAAGCTAAATATCTCGCACTCAAAAAGGGTTTCGGCATCTTGGAGATTTTTCATACAACATTCACACAGCCATCCGAATTTCATTCAAACAAAATGTTTTACAAAGAAAGATACCTGGCTTATGGCTATTTAAAACTTTTTTTTTAATAATAAGTTTTTGTAAAAAAAATTATTTTTACTTCATATTTTGTTCCGTTTATTTTACATTTAGCTTGTGATATGGAATCACTGCATGTATATCTCAATTCCAACTTGTCTCAATTAATTAACTTCAAATTGGTCTAATCGAAAATTTAGATGCAAAAATAAAAAATTGTAATATATAATTATTGGGGCCATTAAATTCTAAACTTGTTTATCATGGCATATTTTAAAAATGACTACTGCTCAATTACGAATCATGTATCGGATAAAAAAAATAATCACTGTCTATAACGAAAGGGCTTTTCGCGTTTCGTGACTTGGTGATAAAATTATTATGCGAAATAACTGGATATTTGAGTTGCATTATCAGAAATAGTGAATACTATATTGTGTATGCTGATTGCCACAACCGGTTTTATTCCAGATAAAATCGAAAACAACCATTATTACTAGAACTGGGGGAAAAAGTATTAACCGAAAACTGTTAAATTAATTGTCTTAACTGTGAATCCTTTATTCGTACTTTTTTTTGACGTACTTATTGTATTCTGATAGTACAGTGTCATGGGAAACGGTGTCAACTCCAATTACTTTAGATTATCTTCCCAACATTTATGACAATTATTAACGTAAATTCAATATTAATTGTGAACACGCCATTTAAAGAGTTATCTCTTTTTTATATAATGAAAAAAAAAGAAATTTTTTTTTTCGCCCTGTGACGCAAGTTTGGTTAGATAACATGGTGTTGCAAATTAATTATCATTTACTAATATTACCCGATGCTAATCTATTTCTCATTTTCCATGTTTTTCATTTATTTCTACATTAATTGTCAGAACATGCATATCAGTTAGAATGACTGAATTAACAGTTCACATTTGATCCATTATTGCAATGATATTTCAATTATAATACCACTGCTCGAGATTAGTGCAGCAATATATTATGAGAAATTCAGCTCTCATTATCATAATCGCCTCAACTTTATTATTTATTATTTATTTGTCAATTGCGAGAATACTAGTCTGATAACTGTACGCTCTCCATTGTGAATAGAGTATTGAATTTCAAATCTTAAATATGATAAGAGGCTAACAAATTGACAACCATCAAAATCTTCATTGATAACTTTCGAGTTGCAGACGCAAATTTATTTTAACATCCGTCAGTGAAAGAATGCTAAGGAGTTAACTTGAAATTACATTGTATTCACTCAATTACTATAATTATTTAACGGTGCGTTAATATACTAAAAACAGTGTTATAATTGGAAGTAAATAAAAACGGTCTGTTTGTTGCAAAAAGTTGTGTAATTTATAAATGTTTAGTTTTTTATACTTTGTTTTGCAGAATTAAATTAGAAAGAAATGATGTAGGAGTGAATCTGATAGTGTTAAGAAGGGTTAAATTAAAGACTGAAAAAAAATGAATAAAAGAAACTACTATATTATTGGAATTAAGTAGAAAAACGAAAGGTGTCTGAAGGAGCGCCAGATCAAATTATGGGTTTGAGACAATCGAACGAATCGGAGCGTACTTTATGGTGTATTGCAAATTGAAGTGCAGCATGATCATGAAGAGTCTGCTTGGTCGAAACTGGGCATTACAATCCGTTCAATCGAATGAATTCATCGGATCACAATGTGTGACTGATGTAACAAAATTGGAATGATATTCGAATCGCCACTACGTGCATAGTTTCATAACGCAAAATATGGTGCAACGATTTAAAATTGTTAATCGCATTGTTGATGCTTTAGTTACTAAACTGCGTCTCCTAGAACCGCAATAAGAAGAAATATATTGGCTATTCGTGAAATGTCAGTTCATTATGAAATGAAATTTAAACGTTACTTCTCACAACTTCAGCTTGCGCGTGATTTCTGATTTGAACTAATTTATATCCAACGAAAAGTTGTAAACACTTTATCAAAATAACTTCATAGACCCACAATGACTTTTGATGGCACCATTATGATCGGATCATGTAGATTGCAAAAGTGTAAAACTTATACTCTCGAGACGTAATTTAAATTTAGTAGAAACTTCTGATTTTACAGCAGATAAACATGACGTTTCAACATAAAATTGTAAACAAAATTTTTGTCGTTGAAAATTCAACGTGGCAGTATCTTTGGTATATCCCGACCATCGTTTTTAGAGGCTTGTAAAAACGTCCAGGCATTATTAAGCTTTCCGTAATATCAATCAAAAGTAATTAATAACTTCAAATATACACGGAAATCAAGTGGAAAAACCATGCAAAAATGATAATACAATTTCTTGAACTCTGAGTTGGAAACCTTATTAAATTCTTGTGACATTGATTTCGCAACGTTCAATTATTTTTCAATCCAGCGTTAACTGATTTTTAATCAATAAAGCTAATTAATAAATTTCTATTCCCAATGATAACCATGACTACTGAAATCGCGTGCCCTTACCTTTTCATTGTCTCGTACCATACAACAGACAAGTTTTTTTTTTTTATAAACTGAACCATTTAATGTGGCAATGCACTGCTGATTGTAGCGAATCGGAGTGATTAAAAAGCCAACTAGAGCAAATCGAAAATACAAAACACTTAAAATGAAAAAAACCTGATAGGAGAGTTGTAATGCGACATCTTCAACATTTTTGATATTGTACAAAAAAAAACCTAATCGTAGATAACGGTCTGGAAAGATAATTTAAGTACTTTTCTTTTTTAAATATTTTTATGTTATTTGTTTTCACTCTCTTTTATACTGTTGATGTTTTACTCTCATAAAACTGACTTTTTATGTCAGTTTTTTTACAAATACTCAATTGAATCAGAATCGAATTTTCTATTACGTCTGTAAATGATGTGACAACCATCCGGAACTTCTCAATCAGCTGAGCAATCGCATGCGATCAGCTGTTCAAGAGTAAAGAAATACTATTTTAACAAGAAACTACGATTCATTCATAAGATTGTTGGAATCATAGCCTGAGGCAAAACTGGTTCGACACACCGGCCTTGCCTGAAGCTCTTGATCGAAACGATTCACCGTTTCTTTCGCGCATTCAAGTCTCTCTGCCGAGCGTCGAATTTTGACTTGATCTGTTACCTCTGAGTCTGTTTGCAACCAGTAGTTCACTTTTTTTTCCACCACTCATTATACCGTGAGCAATATGTTTACCCAACAGGTGAGCAGTAATTAATTTAATCAAGTTAATTTTTTCATTTCGAGCTGATCATTTAAGATAGGGTAGTATATTGCTGAACAGTAAGCTTGAAATGTTCACTACTACTTGACATTTACATTACATTCCAAATAAATTTATTATCAACATCAATGGCCGATAAAAAACCTTCAATTCATAATGTTCGCACTTTATTACAGTTAACTCGGAGAGCAACTATATTTAAATTGAATCTTACATACGATAAAACGAGATTGAGAAATATTAATATAGAATTTCAGCGAGTTTGAACTGTGCAATTATGCTGAGATGGATTTTCAATGTCGAACAATTTGTCATACGTGACGGCGGAGAGTCCGGTTGAAAACAAATGATTTGTACTTTTATCATACATGACAACTTTTCTCACGCAGTCCCCGCGAATGTATTGTTGGCTGTTGTACAGTTTATATGCACGTATTGTAAATCTGCTTTAGCATGCTCGCTGAACTCGCAATCACTCGCCGACCAATTTATTAAGAATCGTAACCCCCCTCCAGACATTTATCGACGAATTTTTTTTAATCGCATTCTTTTATCAAACGTAAATCGAGATTGTAATAGCAGTAGTGGTTTCGTTTCGAGCAGTTATCATAAATTTAATTTGCCTTTGTTTTGCCAATGCAAAAAAAAGAGCGAACAGAACCTAAGATTCGATTTGTCGGGTACAAAAAGAAATCGTGCTGCGGGTATTACTTTTCCGGACGCAAACTCTGCATTTGTTGATCACTTCTTTTCATCAAACTTTGATTATTAGTAACACACAACACGTACAGTGAGATAATAGGATTACACTTCTGCAATTTCCTTATGGCACTTGAGTAATCGTGCAAAAGGCTCCGAATGTAACTTAAATTATCACTTTCAATCATAAAAAAACCACGTAATGTGTTAAATAATCTTGGACATCTTTCAATTCGTTCGTCTTCGCGCCTTTCACTTTTCGACTGCCATGATTCATTTGTTATTTTATATTGGTTCAAGCACTTTTATTTGCCATAAATTTGTCCCACAATTTTTGCGACTGAATTTCGTTGTCGTCTGTTAAACTTTGAATCAGAAATAATAATGTAAGTTCTCGCTCGATCCCGTGATGACAAAGAATTACACAATCTGTCATGCAGAAAATATATAGTTTAGAAGTTATTTGTACTTTAATTGGATCGCGAACTTTAATGATGCGTGAATTGAAACCGCAGCGATATTTGCATGGAAGTAAAAGTTGAGCCCAACTTTGACTATTTTGAGCAAATGAGCGAGCGCTGTCACCGATCCTTCGTCCGAAATATAATCTGCACCAGGTATATATATATATGTGGGTTGAAATCTCCTTTACCAAATAAGACTAACCCGCATAGCCGCAGGATAATATTATCGTTTGCTCGATGTCGTGCAAACTCGTTATGTGCACTTATGTGTTAAGCTGTAACAATAACAAGCACCTACTATTTTCAATGGGCTTGGGCTTGTCGTGTGATTGCACGTGCGGTACTTTACGGAAATTCCAGTCCTTAAGAAACAATTGTTAACAATGTAATAAAACCCGAGTGAAACGTCACAAAGGTATTCCGTGGAATATGGAAATCATGTTCTATCATGAGCAGAAAAAAAAATCGATCCACTTCATTAGATTGCATCTGAAAAATCCGGAGAAATCTTGCTGTAGATTGACTAATTGAACATTATACGATTAGTGCAACAATTCACGTTTGTTCCATCTGTTGCGATGCACGTTTCATCTGAAGCACTGATCCATTTATAGTCACTTTCCCCAACGTATTTACGTACTGTAATTATAGTTCAGTACAAAGTGTGCGCTGATTTCACTATTATTATACATATATTAAAAAACATGACGGAATTTTTTGCAAATCAATAACAAAATCATAAATAACGTGCAATAATCAAAATTGATTAACGATTTTTTGAATTTTTTTTTTTTTCGTAATGGCTTTATTCTTAAAAATGATTGATTGGAGCAAGAAACGTATAGTTTTCACGCAACAACTAATCTGTTTTAAATTGTATAGGAGAGAATAGGAGGAGAAAAAAAATGTTAACAAAAGTTGTTTTTTTTTTTCCTAAATTTAAGAAAATTATTCTTGGGCCAAAACTAAAATACCAGGAGTTCAAAAATTTCTGAATTTTGTTTAAAAGTATTTCTATACTTATATACGCATTAGAGCAATTGCTTGTAAGGTACTTGCACGAATAATTTCTGATGCGGTTTATAAAATATCTGTACGATCTTCAGGTCACGGTGATCGCACAAGTGTGTCACACCTCCAGCACGTCCTTGTGCTATCTTTACATGCAAAGTTAGGTGTAAACACAAGTAATAAGTGACTACTTTATATTTTTGAAAAAAAAAAAGAAGAAAAAGATCGATTCAAATTGCCATCTAATTTGATGATAGGCTTGGAAGTATCGTGGCAGTTAGTTTCTCGTACTGACGTGTGAACCAGCATGCAATTAATTCAGTGATGGTATTTCCGAAGAATGAAACTCGAATTTAGCTCAGGGTATATTTTCACAGCTGTCTTTCTGTTGAAAAAGACTGCGAGTCATGATTTTCTCATAATCAAAAACGTTGCAAATGACAATCGATGTGACATTTCTTCTGGATGTTTCATCATGTAAGATGCAAGTCAGACTTGAGTTAAAATTTTTGTTTACTTTCCATAAAATGATCGTTTAATGAGTCGAACCAATTCACTTAAATTCATATCAAAACTTTTTTAGAATAATGAACTCAGATCAATGATGTAAGAATAAAAAAAGTAAGTTTTGTTTCAGTTTTGCGTTTCTTTATTAAAACAACCCAGAAGAACACACTACCATATGATTCATGATAAAATTGTTCGTATAGTTCAATAGATATAAAAATGTATATACGTGACGCAAATGTCGTCACATTTTATGTAACCCTACAAACGCAATTAGAGATAGAAAAAAAAAAAGAAGTGTTTAATATTTTTTACAAAAGGAAATTATCCGAACACAATGTAGGTGTAACACATGAAATGATAGTCGTTTTTCTCTTCAACTTTTTTGCAAAAGAAATAAGTTGTATTTTTATAGATATAATATATTTTATGAAATAAATAATAGAAGAATAATTTTGTGCGACTGTGAAATAATTAATCATTGAATGGATTCGATAAAAAAAATGGTTAGATAAAGAGATGTGCGCATTACACAAAACCAATTAATTAACGCGAGATCTTGTTGTTTCGATAAACCGTGCACCCGAGAGATAAATTTTTATTATAACATATCGATCGAAAGCAGTGCTAATGTAATTGCAGTAATTAAGTCTTCGTGTTCACAGAATCACTATTACAAGCGACATTAATCGTGACATCGTGCAAAACCAATCTTGAGAATACGTAAGAGAGTTCTGTTCGATTCATCGCTCCTGATGTGTATAACTACAAAATAATCGTTGATGAATGATAGATTCGCGAACCTGCACGGGTTGTATGTTTTATAGAGTACAATCATGTACGGTATTGTTCTGTTTACTGAAAATTAAGTAATAATTATGTTATGATTTCGTAAATGGCACTCGACTCTTTTTACCCTTCAGTTGCGACAATAACTTTTTTTTTTCGGACACCACGATGAAAAAGAGCCCCAAAGAAACTACTCCGACGACAGATAAAAGTAACGATCATTTTAATACATTCTCTCGCTTCATAATTGACATCCGGGAAATAAACATGCATATTGTGCAATTTGAATCACGATTTTTTGGCCACGACGAAAGGAAAACAAGACTTTCACGTTTCTTGTGTGTTAATTCACCTGTCTTGATTGGGCTAATTAAAAATATATCGCAATCCCAAATTTTAACAGACGAAAAAATATTCGAAATCAAGGACCTTCGGAGTTGAACGAACTCTTTCCACACCATTTATTTCGCATGATTTGCAATTTTCCGAAATATATTAGCAGTTCGAATGAAAACATTTTTCGATGTGCTGGATTAAAACTTTCCAGTTGGAAATCGATTTCATCTTTAATTTAATATGTCATATGCATTTTTTAAACTAATATTCAAGCATGGTTTAATTCGATTAGACGCATTCCAGCATTTCTAAAATACCTAGTGTGACCTACCCTTGCGAAATATTTATGCAATTTGCACGAATCACTTACTAATCGGTTACTTGTTAAAGACTCGTAGGCACTCTTACGACCTTGCATGAAAAGTACATTCTATCCAAGTCCCGGAGATGTTTGAATAACTGTAATGCTACTGAATAAGTTTAATCTAAAAAATTTGACTACTTTATATTCCACGAGTGTTTTCACCCGACAGATGTTTTGTTACATCAAACAAAGATAAAGCTATTAAAATTTGTTTAAACAAATAAATTTCATTTTGTCCGATAAAATCGAACAAAAATCTTGGAGTGCATTTTGTGAGCGTCTAAATTGAAATTAATACGACTCGCTTTTCGTTTCAGACGGTGCTAGTCGTTTTTATCGTAGCTATCATTGGCTGTACCTATGGACAATATGATCAGTATTTATCAGGATTCAGTCCGCTTTATCGACCGCGATTTCTTAGCGCGCTAAGAGATCCAAGGTCTAACACAGGTAAGTTTCTTATCGGTCTTTGTTTCTATCAACATTTCATGGTTCGAAATTTGTTTCGAAACAAATTTTTTCTGTCAATTTTATCAACTTTATATTTCGCGCTTAGAGAACGTGGTACAAAATATCTCATCGTTTTCGAAACAGTAGCATGTTTGAGATTTTTAAAAAGTCACATTTTGTAACGACGCAGCTTTCAAGTCGCGTATTTGAATGACTTCTTGGTGCAAAATTAACGTCATTACGTGCAGACTTTTTAAAATGCTGAATATTAGAAAAAGTTTACTTACTAATATTTTTTTGGCAGTTTGCATAATCCTATTACGTGATGTAGCATTTAAT
Source organism: Trissolcus brochymenae (assembly GCA_030523145.1). Classification (NCBI taxonomy): domain Eukaryota; kingdom Metazoa; phylum Arthropoda; class Insecta; order Hymenoptera; family Scelionidae; genus Trissolcus; species Trissolcus brochymenae. The sequence continues at coordinate 183,243 of JAQQRF010000005.1, forward strand.
AAACTCAAACATAAATTAGCGAACAGTCACCGTATGACGACAAGATATGTAACCTGTTTATCAAATAAACGAGAGAATTAAAAATTCGGCAAAACTAGATTCGTACTACCACGCAAATTGCTTATACTGAACGTGTTGTAATTATTTTTACTCAAAATAGAATTTCTCAAATCGAAACTAAATTAAAGGTGTATTACATAAAAGTAATATCGGGATTGTGTCAGTAGCTCTGAATAATAAATTATTTATAAAATCTTTATTAATATCAATCTAGTTCCGTCGAGATTAAGTTTAGCATGGCGTTGTTTTTTCTCATGTGCCAATTTCTTGAGATTAAAAAATATCAATATGCACACATTGTTATTAATTGCTCTGAAATCAACGTAACAGAGGTAGCCGATCACCATGTCTATTGACTTAATTTTTTTATAAACCGATCACATATAATAAAATTATGCATGAATACATACCCATTATCTTGGCATTTATTTCATAATCGCGATGTTTGAATTTATAATTGATTGAAATTGATAAAACAACTCATCGCTTTTGTTACTATCTTTTTTATGATCACAATTCGCACTGACAATTTGTTACAAAATAGTATTAACGTAAGTGTCGTATTAATTTACTTCTAATGTTTAGCCACCGTGAAATTTGGTCAATCTATATGATTTTTGGTCATTTCAACTTGACTAATTATACACTGGGCATTTCACTCAAATAGCATTTATATCAATTTTTATTATTCATGAGTGCGACTTTCATTACAAGTTTTGGCATTTTTGTTTGCATATTACGAGAAATATTATATCATAAAAAAATGGCAATAGGAACTTGCACAATTACATAAGTTTTGATAACGTTCGAAAGTGTGCTGTGATAATAATACAAACTTCACTGATTAATGAAGTGATTGTCAGATTGGAACAAATTTATTATGTGCTACTATATAAAGTGTCCGACATTACTATTGACTTCTGTTTATAAAATTTTCTTTACGTCAATACTTTGTGCATTTAAGCAAAGCAAAACAACGAAATTTAAATGTTAGCTAGACGACTTAGACGATGTTTTAGTTCAAATGTTTCCGTCCATTTTTTCGAACGAACCGTTATATTTTTGCAATTTCTATTACTATTGAATCCAAAGAAAATATATTAAGAGGAACAAGAAACATTATTTACGGATATGAAAAAGACTTGTACGTGTTTGAATTGTACGTTCATAAATTTGTTTACTGTACATTATTTATCCGCAAGAATTATTGGCATATTGTGTAACAAGTAGGAAAAAGTGTCAATCCGAAACGAGTGTAAGTTTTGCAACGCGAGCCTCAAGCAAGCGCGCGTAAAGTTACTCACAAGTCGTAAACTGTTAATTCGAGTATGTCAACTGCATTATTTTTGACAAAATGATTAGTCAATGTTCATTTAAAGGGCAATCATTTAGAATGAAAACAATCGCAGTTCACGTTTCTTTATAAATTGTTTCACATTAGTTAAAAAAAAAATGAACAAACATGTATTAATATCAAATGATTGTTTGCAGGGCCAGTATTATTCCCAGAAAATCCTCCAACTTCTAACTCAGAAACGAGTGGTGTTGTTGTAGGTGCAAGTGGGTTCGGATTTGTACCACCCAACCAAGGTAAACCATTTCAACAGGGTTGATGAAAACTGAACTTGGATCGGCCGAACGCATACAGGGAAAGCTTTTGAATTTTCGCTAGAAAATCACAAGATCAGTTCAAAATTTTGTACGAGAAATGTTAACAAGTCAATTGTTAACTCGTATACATCGTCAAAATTGTATTTATAATTTATGAACAAAAATATTTCTACTAATGATCTTGCTGGTTTTTCGGATTTATTCTAATATTAATTATGCACGCAACGCAATAACTAAAAAACACAACACCAATTTTGTATAGCACCATTTATAATACTGTAAATATCTATAATAATTAATTTGCTATTGATTTAATTGTATACTTGTATGAGCTAACAATTGTACAGCAAAGAGTAAGTGAGCTGAAATGATTTTCAACTGATGGTACGGCGTTATGATTTAATTTATTGAATGGTGTGGAATGACGGTTAACGAATGACGTATTTATGAAATAAATTATATGGCAAGTCGCTTTTTTGAAACAAATTTTTATCATGTTTATTCATGTAGACAGATTAAATGTGCAGAGTGTATATTTATCTTCACTTTGTAAACGTTAAAGAGAAAATTCAAATAAATTTGATAGTCCAGCATAATGTGTGATGTATTAACTGTAAGTTGTGTTAATAGCATTAACTTTATGATTTAACGCCGATTCAATGACGTAGTACAAATACTAAACCCACAATTAATTATCTTTATGCTTAGGCCATACTGCAGAAGGCCAGCTTAGGTTATTAAATGCTTTGATCCTTGGATCTAGAAAGTCGAATTTAATTCATTAATTGAACGATTTCCCGTGGTTGTCATACCATTAAAAGTTTGTTTCCTACACTTCCTACTTCCTTACAATGCTAATGGTTTCGAATGTATCTTTATTCGCGACGTTCAAATTTATTGATGAATCGCAGTGTAAATTTTCTTGTTCAACAAGAAGATTGAAAACAATTGATCAAGTATCAATATGAATGATTCGCATAAAAATTTGTCTAGAGTGAGCCAATTTTTCTAATAATCGTATGAAAAATGTTTAATTGCCAATACAAAATTTCTCCCCCATCGACCTATCGTTTGATCCTTATGTAGTAAGTATGAAATTAAATGATTAAGCTTCTTATTTTTCATCAAACTTACAATGTAAAACCTTTTAGCAATAGAAAGTTTCTAATTTAATTTTTCTTAAGCTAAAGTTAATTGCAGTTAAAAATCGCAACATGGTCATAATTTATGACTACACTCAAAATGAAAACAGACAGAATCTCGAACAGAAGCAATTTTCAGGTCTTGATCGCATTTTTACATAACGATTGAATGTCATGGGACCATAGATTACCCTATGAACAATTATCTCGGAATTATGAAGATGTAAAATTTATACAATTATGAGATCTTAGCCTTGATGAACTTTGCGGTGAAAGTCTCATTTTGGTAAACTTGGTTTTGCTTACAACCTTCCGCATGCCTTGTTCTCTCACGTAACGCATTACGGGGTCGAATAAAAACATTGCAAGGTTAATTTTATGGCATCTATTGAATCAGTCGTTAGAAGTTCGTCGTTTAATTTATTGGATCAGCGATCATAGGTCAAGTTCACCATATGATTAGTCAAACTTTTTATTCTACAATCATTTTTATTGGGTTTGCGGTCAATTAGGCGTTAAATGACGAATTTAGGAAATGACGTTTTTATTTCCTTCGAAACAAAACGAAAGAAACGCGGTTCTGTTTTTCTACTTGTTTTTTTTTTCAAAACTGATTCTTCATGTTTGAACTTGTGGCACGAACACATCATCACCCGAGTGGAACAATAACATACAAATTGGGACAAAGCAAAGGTTTCTAAATTCCCCATCAATCAAATTCAAATTTTATAACACCTCGAGAGATTTAAATAAAATAATGAATCTATCATTACACAGGTACCAATTTTTATAATTTCCTTTTGATAACAATGATTTGAAAAGGATGAACAATAATACACAAGCACGCATGCAATTTCACGGGCTTCTGCTTTAGCATCATTAACACCATGTTAATGAGCGCGGGTTGCAGGTTTTTTTTTCTGTACATTGATCTATATAATTCATGTTTTCACGACTATTTCAGGTTTCTTTTCGTATTTCTACTGAGCAAAATGAGGTGCAATGTGAAGACCTGCGTACAACAAAAGTGGCATATACATTGAGGATATACAAAAGAAAAAAAAACAATTGAGAAGTGATCCTAAACGAAGAAGATATAAATAAGAGTGACACGGTTACTCAAGTAACGTGGTTGAATATGTATTAGAATAAATTGTTACACTGCCAAGCTTGGTCTGCAGTATGTCCGACTTATCTTTAGCAAGTTGTGGCAGCCATCGTCCATCTTTTTTAGTAGGGAAAAAGAATGCCATCTGCAGATGACAATCACAATTTTCGACGAAACGTATCTTTGGAATCAATTTAATTTACTCACTCCCTGCAATGAAAAAAAAAAAATCGATCTCTTCGCAAGTAACGATGAATGGATATAAAATGTATGATTAAAACTTTTACACAGATCTACGTATTAATTTAAGGACTTGATTATAAATGTAATTTATTGTGAATTGATTATACTAATTATATAATTAATTTAGAGTTCATGTTGAACATCGGATCGTGTTGCATATATTGATTTGAACTAATTGATTAAACACATAAGTTTTTGCGATATTTGTACAGTTTTCACAGCAAATTCAAAATGGAAAATGAAACATTTTATTCTTTTAAATGATAAAATGAAAGTAAAAGTAAACGAAATTAATCGGTTGTTCTTGTAATTAATATCCTTGTTTCGTTCAAATTAAAGGAAAACTTAAATTCCGTAAGTCGTCCTCTGTAAACGTGACATCAAACGCGACATCCAAGGCGACATCATATAATTTAATAAACTGATTCGTTAATATTTTACTCGTACATAATCGCACAGTCGAGAAATACCTAATAGGCCACGGAGGTAATAATTTTCCGACTACTAAGTATAATTACAATAATTTTATAATTTAAATATTTTCTAATGCAAATGAGCAGTTTACAACTGTAATGTCATATACTAGATAAGAAAAATATCGAATAACTGTGAAATCTTTGATTTGAATCAAATCGTAGGATTCGACTGAAAATTTTCGAAATTGCTTGCAGAAATATTTTAAAATCTGAACTCAATATTTGAGTTTGGAAGGAACTTTGTTTTTCAAACTGAAAAACAGACTGAATCGTATAAACCTGTGCAGCTCTCTCTGTTGGCTTTTACACGAAATTTTACAAGTACAGGCAAAGTGTACCGGCTGCCTTTCACTTACCGTCAGTTAGTACACGGTTTCTACCTCATACTTGAAGATAATATCGTAACGAATTTGAAGGCGGAAAACGTTCACTCGATCCTGACAGAAATCGGAATCCAATTACAATTTCAATTATTAATAATTATAATTATGTAACAAAATCCGATCTCATTGGAAGATGTAAATTATTTTATGCTATTAAAAGGATGGATAGATCTTATAAAAAAGCAACGTTTCTTTCAACACCCCAAAAGTCTTTTTGCATGGCCTTGTGGTGCTCAGATCTGAACTATTTTCAAAACTGGTTAAATGTCTATCACGATTATGGCAATACCCTAATTACTTTTACTTATAAGTTTCAAATATTCAAGACAAATTTTAGATGTGATTCTCAACTGTGGTATTTGAAGAAGTGACCTTAGCATGTTCTTTTCGATTGAGTGGTTTCGCATAAACAATTTTAATTATTTAACTGATGTACGAATAGACAACGTCGAGGTCTTGTAATTTGTTGAAAGAAAAAACATTCAATTTTTATAGAACTATAAATTTGAGATGGAACCGAATATTATTTTATGCATAAATCGTTATCACAAACCCGTGCAGAATTGTGGAGTGGTAGGAGTCGGCATCGCGCCACACCGTTACGTTCGAGTCCTCATTGAAACGCGAGACGCCGTGAAGTTTGCCTCGCGGCGATCGTCTGCATGCGGTTAAACGCACGTGCTACAGGTTCAAATTCGCCAGTTGCTGCCAATTGACATTATCCTCAGCTATCAAATAAACTGAAACAGAATCTAGTGGCGGGACGCTGTGCAAAACTTGTGATTTGTGGAAGGGACAAATAGTTTGAGCAAATATATCGTTTCAGATGTAACTCATCATCGCAGGACTGTGACATTATGCGAGCGATAATATTATATTGTTTTTCATCCGTCATATTTTCATGATCAAATGACAATAAATCAGATGCAGTTGTAATATGGATATCAATGTGCAGTGCGAAATTGTGAGATGTAACTTTGCAGATTACAAAATCACAATTTTTAATTTTCTGTAAGATACATTTAAGGTTGTTCAAGCGAGATAGTCAAATGGCAGTTAATTAGAAAACTTTTCAATTATCATCTGACAAAACTTATTATTAGAATTATTTTATACAATTTTTTGGAGGAAAAAATATTAAAAATATCAGAATTTGTTTCTAAATTAATAAGTAATATTTTTAGTTACTATATTTACAATTTTTACCATTTGCAATTCGAAATAGAAATTTCACAATTATTAAAAAATGCATGACTTGTATCTATAGGTTATACGATTGTGTATAAATTGAATATCTCCATTTCCACATGTTCCTTGGAAGAAGAAGAAAAAATTGAACTTATTTATCTCTGTTTCTTTAATTGAAAAAAAACGTTAACTACACTTTTTTCAAAGGTATATGTGTTAAAATACTCTGAAAAATTCCAATCAATAACTAACTTCTGTATAATATATAAATGAAGTTAATTTCAGCAAGAAAAGAACGTGGCGTTGGTTTTCAAAGGTTTTATTTGAAGTTGTACGACCACTTGACTTACTTTTGTAATCATGATAGAATAGTACGAATCGAAAGACATTTCTGGCTTCCTAGACGTCTAATAGAAATGTATTGATTGATTTATGTACAATATTTAACGGTTACAACGATTCTCGAGAGATTCTTATTCAGTCATAAAGAAAACTCGAAAGATCAGACAGCCCATGATTGAAAAATAAAAAGAACGTGATAAATTTTGCTGAACATTTATATGAAAATGTAGAATGCAAATCTCATAATATAGTTGCACATTTTATCGGTAAATACATAAATATTTGGTTGCAAGGTTTTCGATTGAAATTTCATGCCACGTTATTTGAATTAGACAATTTATGCTTTCATTATCATAACAACTGCTGTGGATTATTAAGCTCACATGGTTTCACGTAAACTTCTTCAATTCAGAGTAGGATTTCATAGTTGATTATTAAAATACATCACTGAAATAATGTTTCAATCTGCAAAGCAAAATAAAACGGATAAATATAATTTGTTTCAAAATCAAGACATCTTATTTGCAATCATTAGAAGAAAATAACTGGTATTAATTAATCCGTTTGATTGGTTCATTTAAATCAGGGATCACAGACGAAAATGCACGAAGATGTAAATAGCATTCGTCGTCAGAACTCTTTCATCGTGTAGCACAAAGAATATGAACTATTCTTCATATCAAAGAGTGAAAATCGACTCCCGTGGAACTTGATGACTCAGTGAATTTGATTTGCTACGGTAGTGTTTTTTACTGACTTACTTGACTGAAGGAGAAATTAAGGAAATAGGAACTCATTGAGAATAATTCATGCGACATGAATGAACCAGATCCATGTTTACCACCGACTTTACCACCGAGATATCGACTTCGCGACCTCATCCTCGGAGATTATGCTTTTAACGACGATGGCGAACGGTAAGATTTCAATCCTAACAATTCAATCATTCGCATATGCATGGTTCGGTGATTTCAATTCAGAATATTAAAAACCATATTACTTTAACGGCAGTAACAGTGTTCATTATTAATGATGAAAAATGTCTAGGTTCATTTAGTTTTTGATTGCTCCGAGAGGGAAATTTTCTTGGATTAAAGCGCCTGATTAGGGACGTTGTAATTTTAAAAAGTCGTTATCACGTTGCTACATTTTTTATCTTGTTGCTTTTTTTTTCAAGTATTACAAAATGACAATTTAAAAGGCTAAATTCCAGCATCAAAAGCTAATAAATGACATGTACGTTTAGTAAAGCTGCTTCTAATTAAAATGATATGATAGTCATGAGCAGAATGCACTTCCAATCTTGAGCTCTTAATTCATCCTATAAAATTCCCCTGATATATAATTCTATTTGTCATACATGCAGCATCCTGAATAATGAGCTCTTAGTGCGATCAATTTTCCGTTTTATAGGCCAAACAGAAGTGGACAATAATGTACAGGATGAAAAGATATTTTTGCAAATTAATAAACGGTGTGATGGAAGTAACTGAAAAGCCTTTTCGAAAAAACGTGACAAAGAATTCTTCTTCACTTTTGTAATTTACTTCAATAGACAGAAGTCAAGAGGCATGTTGAACAGGGTCTATGAATTGTAATTCAAATGATACCTTTACACAACTTATTCTATTGTTTATTCTTTTTATGAAATGATATAAAAGATGTTAAGCTTATTTGCACATGAGTTTTCAAAATATAAAAGCAAAATATAAAGCTCTGTCTGACGCAAAAAAAAGGTAAGTAAGTATACAAGTCGTAAAAATAGAGAGGAGGGTTGATGTAAAATATGTCAAGAGTTAGTTCTTAGCTTCTGCGCAAAAATGAAAACATTGTTAATGTTTCGTCCAGATCGAGGGTACGTTTGTAAAAACTATTATGATGTTACATACGACTTACAAGCAATCTATGAGATTGAAAAGTGATGCTTTTCGAATTTTTGATTGAAAAGTAAAGAGTTCAAAGGTTACGGAGACATATTTTAAATTGAAAGCGATATACGTCGCGATTTGGCAGCTTATCAAAAGTTATTGGGCTAACTTAATAACAAATAAGAAAGTGCGACGAAAAAGTATTCCTACACCAGACGTTCGTCACCAAACTATTTTTTATTTTTTGTTTGTTTCATGAAGACGGTTTTTTTATTAGTCTGCAGAAAAGAAGTTCAACGTGACTCAATAATATTTGAGATTTCGCGCTTACAGTGAACTTTTTCACAGCGCATGTTCCCATTGGGTATTTCTTTTACTGCCTGAATCAATGCGAATAAAATACTATGAATTTCAAATTGTTTCCATGATCATTGAGAATTTATTTTTCATCCCCGAAATAAGACACTCAAAGAATGTGTGTTGCTTGTTGTCTCACGAGCTCGGCGTTAAAATATTCGATTTTCCTCTTGATTCACATTTAAGCTTCTTTTCTGTTTTGAATAATGCACATCCCGCAAAGATCACCGTGGCAATTGAGTTTTCTTGACACGTAGTTTGTATTGCATCTTCATCAAGTCTGACGATATTTCTCAAGCGCTTTTCTATCGACACAAATTCTCATTCGCTTCTTAGCGAAAGCACGTTGTACATACAAAATGATTTTACAGCGTCGAGTGGCGGAAAATATCAAGTTTGCAACACATTTTGCGAGACCTAACGGTCTTATGGCGCAGTCGCCTTGGTAACGGCGGCGCCACGTGCATGTGTGTGCGCACGTTCTGACACTGGTGAAGTTGCACAATGCTGGATTGGTAGAGAGAGAGACACTCAGATGAGGCAACCACGGAGACAAACGGAAATGGGAAAAAATGGTGTGAGGGGAGGCAAGTTGAAAGAGGATGTTGCAAGGACTAATGATAGGATGGAAAGAGACGTGGAATGACGCGGAGAGGGAAGTGCGAGGGGTCGCAGATAGTATGAGAGAAACCGCTGCGATGTACTGCAGTAGGGGTGGCGAGCTCTGGACCACCTCCCCTCGTGGAAAACGCCATTGAGATGAGATGCACGGCATGTACTTGTGACGCGCGTATTCGTTCTTATTAGAGGCATTGAGTTGATTGTGCGTCCTATAAGTCGTGGGCGATATGTCGTTGATCGAGCAACTATTCAGCAGACTCCATGAAAGGACGTTTTTGCACTCGCGGTCTCGTGTGTGTGTTGGTGCTGCTTCAAGTATTCATCACGTCGATACGCGCCTTGTTCAAGGCTCCTGCATGAATTGTAAATTCGACGTAACAGGAGACCAGCTTTGCTAGCGATAAGCATTAGTATGACAACATCTAAATTTCAATCGGACGTGAATAAAACAGAAGACCCGAGCGAGGATAATTTTGGCAATGATCTGACACGAGCACCAGTCCAGCGTCTGATGGATAATGAAGACTACACTGCAGCATTCATCATTTGTCTCAATCTTAAAAGGAGAGTGGTTTGGGGCTCAGATGTTCTGGACACGTGTGTCGGGATAAAAAATGAAACAACGCGACTCAACCCATTTCAATTTGTCCTTGACCCTCAGACAGGCTTGATTATGACAATTTCAGGTCAGTTGCGTTTGGTAGATTGAGATAAATGTTCGTGACGTTGGTGAATCTCAATAATAGTACCCTCGAGATTAACAGGATGAATGGTACTCGAAAGGACGGGATTGCCAGCAATGATAAACGGTCTGCAATATCTTTTCCGACCATGCTAAAATATAGATTTAAGATTAAAATTTGGGCTCATATTGATATGGGCCGACTGGTTAAGCGGCTTGCCACTCGGAGACTCGAAATGTGATTTTCTTCAAGCCCTTCTTCAAAACTTGTTGGATAAGTTGGCGCACTAAAGTATGTCACTTTGTTAGCACCTCTAACAACTGTTGAACTTGTAGTAAACAAATGATTCACTGCAGTGGAAAATCTTTCAGATTGAAACATTCATGCGCAATGAAAATTTGCCGTAGCGTCCGAACGCACCAGGAATTTTGTTATCGACCATTGATCACGTGTGATGATATCAACAAATGTTGGATGTTTATTTTAAGGATGTGATTGACCTCGATAAGTCAGACTAACAATTCTTCGTTAAAGGTATTAAAAGTGAACGTTAGATTTTGATAACAGTTTCCGTGCGGTGTTCTGCAAAGTAGTTGTTTGCAAAATGACTTGCTCTAATCGAGCGATCGCTTTGTACGAAGAAACGTTTGGGAAGCGTCTTCAATTGCAGCTTATTGAAGTATTTATATCTAAGAACAGCGATTACCGAGATACGACGGTGTTTCTTGGGAGTGAACTGAATAGTTTGTTATAGTCGTTATAAACACGTCGATTGATGTTTTTGGAATCAATTTTTTTGTAATCAAGTTGTAAAAACAGTGAGCAGTCTACCAAGGGCCAAGCAAAAGTTCCATCTGAAATAACTGTGGAAATGGGATCTCGAAAATGGGATTATGAAGCCTTACCTGAATTTCTGACCTCTTCAGTTGCAACGCCAACGTCAACGCCTCCGAACAATCAAAAGGTCCATTCTGCCCCGAGAGTATATTTCCAGGCTGAAAACATAGCTTCCACAAGGAGAAGAAGTAGTTGTAGATTACTGGCACCCCAACCCTCGAGAAGGAGAAGTAGGAGTATGAGTGCTTGGAGTGACTTGTCGAGATCTTCTTTTAGATTAGACGAAAGGTACCAAAGTTTAACCCGTTTTCAAATGATTATTGCAAATACCTCATTCCAATTCATCGAACTTCATCTACACTGTTTCATAGACTGACAAGTCTGCGTTTTTTTATTCATGGAATGAACTTAGGAAATTGAATATGTATGTGAACTTTTCTAATTCAAGCGACTCAATAAAATTTTTCATCCGAATTATGAAATGCTAACGTGTCTTTCAGTAGTTTTATTGACCTTTTGCTGACACATTATCCCAGACTGTTAGTTGACTACTGATCAAATGTGCTGAAAATACAACCAAAATATCTGGTCTAATGAGCAACGTGATTTTATTCAAATTTTCTATTCATTGACATCCTTCATGACTTTGGATCAGTAATCAATTAACCACCTCATCGTTTTATCAATTATTCTTGGTATCCATTTTGTGTATTCAACAATTTACTTGATTTTAGAACGTAGCACTTTGTATCGCTATTGTATTGGCATCAAAAATTGTATACACTATAAAATGTAGCAGCATATCAGGCAAATTTTTAAAGACGATTCTACGATGAAAATTGTTAATCATTTATGAGATCATGTCCTGTTTGATTAATTATAATTGGTAGTTTGTAACTTTGATGCATGGTATAAAATTTGAATATTTTTATTGTAAATTTGTAGAGTTATTCGCTACAGTATATACATAGTTCAAGAAATCATTTATGCATGGTATACAAAATCTTATGCAAATAACGCTTGAAGATTAACGCTTGAAGATCTTTGCAAATTAACATCGAAGTTGATCCAAGTTTCAAGTTCAAGTTTTATACACATTTATTATATTCTATTACAGAAATCCATACATGAAAATTGATTCAAATATTTCAATATTCCCTTATGATTTCAGGTAAGTATTCATGCATTCTATATATGAATATGATATAAAACGCTTTGTTCAATTTCTCATATCCATTGTTAGGATGTTCGAGTGAAAATTTTACACAAATGTTTCATAAGATGAATTTGTGTATTTTCTGAATATTTCTAAAATATAATTTTCTTCCATTTCAAAACTGTTTTGTTTTAGTATATTAAAACGTAGGATATAAGGATATAGACAAGTACGAGAATATGTAATAAAGTTTACCAAAAGGATCCCGTAGTTGTAAAGTTGAGCGCAGAGCTAATGGGAAGTGACTTCCGGAAAGTAATTTAAAGCTTGATACTCATCGACCATGAGGTTGGAGATACATTTTGGTATATATGAACCACGCCTTCAAGCTCAATCATCATGTACAAAATTACCCAAAGCTGGCTTTTCTCTTTGTCACCTAACAGCAAATCTTCTGTTATTGACATTGCCGAACAAAAATCCAATACAATTTCACAACCCACGAGAGTCGTTTTAATTTTCATAATGAAAAATAAAGCAAACGTATTTTCAAAAGCCTTGAGTAACCAAATGTTGTCATAAAAAGTCACACCATTTGATTTAAGACAAAAATATCTGAAACTGTGCAAAGAGACTTTACAAATTGAAATGTCACTGGACTTGAAATTTTTGCAAATAGAAAATGCTTTGCTTCTTGTCCGCATGTTTTTTTCCAATATTTGTTGTATATGAAACGCTTGTGAGAAATAATACATTCTTGAAATACAAAAGAAAGTATGTCACGTGATTTAATATTCTGCATTGTTTATTTAAAAGTTTGTATGACAAACTTCCACACGCTTAGTACTATGAAAAATTTTAATTTCTTTTTATTACAGGTAAGTAAAACAGCGCTTCGAGAACTAATCCCCCGGAGACGTTCTATCTCATTTGTGAGTAAGTAACGCAATTCTTAACATATTAAATTGCTACATCTCGTGCCTCATGATAATACCCGCGTGTTTCTCATTATGAGATGGATAACATCCTGTTTTAATGATAATTTTATCTTGAATGCAGACGCGATTTATTTGCCTAATAGTATTCACGGCCCTTTAGGTCTCTTAAAAATCAATAACTCTAATGAACGTAGTAAAAAATTGAATCTGATATCCATTTAATTCAATCAATTCAAATCACGTTCAGCAGACAAAATCACAATCGACGATATATCAAATGATTTAATTAACAAAACCTGATTTGAGACAGTGTCTCAATTCAAGAACTGTTTTATACTATTTTTTTTTTAATTTCATGTACACGTTTTTACATGAAATTCAAAAGTTGAAGTATTTTAAAAATACTAAGAAACAAAAATATGAAAAAAAAAAAAAAATTATTGAGATAATTGAGGTCAACAGTTTCTTCGAACAATTTGTGTATGTGGGACAATATTCATGCTTGAATTCCAAATGGTGCGTCAAGAATTCCGTGAGAGTGGCCTTATATTGATCACAGTTCTAAAATTAAAATACGCATTGTTACTCAAAGCAGCATTAAAATTTCAGTCATTCAGGCATTTCCAAACTTTTTTTTATGACAAAGTTAATTTAGGAGTTTTTGCATAATTTAAATTGCATCAATTTAGTCGATACTGTGCGTAATCATGTGTGTAAAGTCGGTAACGAAGGCACCAAAAGATCACTGGAAAAGCGCCTCGTGATAAAAGCTTTTCAATAAAACTTTACCGACCGAGTTCACATTTCCCCTTTGACTTTCAGAAATAGAAACACAGATGATGTGGGTGGGCAAAAAAATAAGCAAAGCAAAAATCGCTTGCATGCAACGAACATTAGACACCGTTTTAGCAAATTTTTCAGATCTTATAAATGAGAAATTATAGGGAAAATTTTAATTTCTTTTTATTTTAATTGCTCATTATCAATGATTTATTTACAATTCATTACTTCATATTTTTAGCGATTTTAAATCTTTGAAACCGGTTGACTTAAACTAGATTATTTTTTATTTTATGATAACAGTATTATTCTTAGTATAGCCGTATGAATATTTCCGAAAGATTTCAAAGGCAGACAATCACCACATCACTTGAAACAAAAACACCCTCCATTTTCGTTTTGCGACGTATCCGCCGGAAATAAGTCAGGATATGAACACAATCATCTTGACTTTTGTTTGATTGTGCAGTCTCTGATTTTGTAGAGAATGCCTGTTATAAATGGAAAACACATCAGAAAAATGGACTTGAATCATCCGGTCAGAGATTCATAATCATTTTTTAAATTGTCATTCATGTTTCACAATTGTCACATCAGTCAAATAAGTTGATGGTTGTTGAAAAAGATCATTTCCTTCTTTAGTATTTAACGGTATTTCGATGATAATATTCGTTAAAACTTCACCAAGAAGTTCTTCAACACCCAGTTAATTTGATAATGTCGCCAATTAATTTTGCCTCGTTGCAGAGCAAAGTACTTAGTACTTTGCCTCATCGAACGCGGTGGGAACATGACAAAAGGAAGCAAGGTTACAAGATCTTGCGACTTGGCGTTGACTTACTCTCACTATCATTTTATAATTCAGATTTTCCGAGATCGAGAAAATATTGCAATTCGAAAAAATATAATTTCAAATTTTATTGTTATTCAATTGAAATGTTTAAAAAAATGAAAATGTCATTTGAAATTATTTGAGCTGATGTACTTTTCCATCCACCCATGGTGTTTCTTTCATTTGGTCTTGTAGTTTCTCAGTTGTTCATATTTCTATGCGGAATATATTTTCGTTGCATAAGCGTCTAACTTTTCAAATTTCTGTGGTTTCCACTTTGAATGTTCCACTTTGCGAGATTCATCGATCTTTGATCAAATTGCATTGTTCTGAGAGCACTTTCAAGATGCATTTCAGGAACAGCGTTCAACTAATACAAATGCTTGTTAACAATATATTGGTATCAACAATCAATACCATTTTGATATCAGTTGTAATGTCCTTTGACTAAATTGTCAAGATAAAACAATTACGAAAAATAAATTTATATATATATATATCTGAGCAAACGTTTTGTCTGACAGTATACTTTTTTCAACTGAAACATATTTTTTGAAAATTAGATGATGGAACGCTTTGCGAATTTTTAAAATCTCTACAAAACGGGTTTTCATTGAAATAAAAGTGTATTTCCAATAGTTTCGTTCAGCTTTCATAAAAAGAAAGAGGTTCCGAATCTGTCCAACCCGTATAATCTAGTTAATTTTGACGTTTGGCGTATTAATGGTGAAACATGTATTTTTAGGAAAAAGAATTATAATAAAACCAAAATGACATAAACATTTTATGACTGATCGAACGACTGCATTAAAATCGTGACAGTAAAATGCAACATTTTTATGTACCTGTTTTTTCTACGATTAGCTTTTATGGAAATCGGAAATATTCATTCAATTTCTAATTAAATTTTACAGATGAATTTAATTTTAATATGATCGATGTTGTGTATAACTTGAATTTTAAAAGATAATTTCAAAATTTCATCATATCCTGAAGAGCTGGAAAATCACATCCGGATTATAGATTGACACATATGCATAATATAATCATAGACATACGAATGAATAACTTGACGATGTTATATTTGAAACAGTTTATATTTTATATCTTAATTTTATTGACTCAAAAGTAGTTTATTATCCGTGCATTACATATTCTTGGGTCATATAACTACATTAGTACGTGGTTACCACAGTATATATTCACATCTAAAAGCAATTAAACGCAGAGTTAATAAACTTAATTAAACATGAAGTCGCAAACATAAATGCTAATGTGTTATTTTGCGTTGCGAAAAAAAAAAAAAAAAAATTAAAACTAAGCTCTTGATTAAAAACAAAGCTCGACGGAAAAAATTTATTGTCGTTTTTTTAAAATAATTTTCTTTCGTTTGAGAATTGTTCAAGTAACACTGTAACATTTGCTCGACTTGTAGTAATCAATCTAACACAAAATAATTAGTCGCAATTGTCGATAAGTGCGATGCTAGATAGACATTTCGTATCCGTTAACTGGAAATTAGCAAGAAGACGAATGACATGGAACGTTTCGTACCAGTGAGACCATAACAACCGATAAAACATTTAATTGCGATAACAAAAAGTTTATTTAGTTAGGGCACAAAGATGAGAAATAGTACTGAATCCGAGAAAAAAAATATCCAACACTTTATCAATTAAAAGTTATAACAGTTTCTCAGTTTTTCTTCGAACAAATTTGTACTTGTTTCCAGAAATTTTAATTATTTTATTGTAATTAAATTTACATCATAATCTGTTAGAGTGGATGTGATTATTCACGTGTAACTGCGTTCAAGCTCAACTCCATAATTACAACGTAATGCGGATTTATTTTTTATTTCAAAAACTAAACTTTCACAAAGTACGCCCCAGATGTAACAGTTTATTTCACAATGGTAACCTGAAATTACGTTTGACGATTGATAATACACAAAATTTATTTTGACTTCTTTTTTTTAATTATTTAAAACTGAAGTACCTTTATGAGTCAAGGCAAATTTTATTGTTTGATTTTTCGACGTTACACTTGTCACTCTATAAATATACGTATAAATTTTTTTTGAGCAGAGGTTGATTGAATGTCCTTCGAAGTTGATTTAGAAGTTCCCTTCTTTGATAAGCTTACTTTCTTACGCAATCACTTTTATGTTTCAATCTAAGCTAGAATCATCCGCAATATTTTTGCAATTATGAAAAAAAAAGAAAGTTGAGAAAAAAATTCCCTTGATACCGCGCTAAAATAGACATGAATGCAATGTACGACATTCTTCCAATCTGCACTGATCATAAAGATTGTCTTAGCCATCAAAATTTGTTTTCAATTGAATTAAAATCAGAATCCTTTTTCCTAAATATTTTTCTTAAAGACATTTCAACAATATTCTTAATATTTGTTAGCTTTTCAAGGGTAGCCAATCTGTTCAATCATTAACTAAAAATAACTTCTCAGTCTCAAAAAGTTTTGGTTGTCAAAATGAACAAGTCAACATCTCAATAATGTTACATCCAATATAGTGACTAATGTTTATTGACTTGTTCATCAAACTTGGTCCGGACATCACGCAGCAGGCATGACACGTTCTCTTCTAGCTGACCGAAATTGTTTTGCCAAACTTGTGTAAAGCTCCGTACAGAATAACAAACGAAAGGTGGGAGAGAGGAAGAAAGAGAGAGAATGAGAGAAAGGGAGAGTTTGGTACGAAGGGGGTTGAGCGGGCGCGTAGGATCAGCAGCGAGGATGGTATTCATAAGTTGTACTTTCCTCTAATTAGAAAGCGGGTCAATTTTGTGTTTACTAAAAAAAAAGAGATGAAATTCGAAATGATACAATGTTTTTGGCGTCTGCGCCTCGTACTGAGAGGTTGTAGTAACAATCCCAAGAGGGAGATCGGGCTAACGCTCTAGAATCACGAGAACACGTTCAGGCAACGGAGTCAGTTGCCTCCGAGCCGTCGAGCCGTCGAGATGCGAACGGACCGGTCGGTCATTATTTGTTCAATCTCGTGTTTTGATCACTGACAGCTCACAATTTTGATCGAACATTTTTTTATCTACAACTTGTCCACAATTACTCTTGGCCTTAACAAGCTTAAGCCACGCTCGGTTACAGTCATCGCGTCACTGCGCACACTGACTTATGACAATAGTTTAACACAAAAATTCCAGAGGGATGTGTGCAAAGCAACCATTAAACCGTGACGAATGACAATTTTGCATTCAAACGGATGATTACTTAATGGTACTGCAAAGAACGCGCGGTTTCAAATGCAACAGTCAATATACATTTCAAATTCTGCGCACAGAAGTTTGCTTTACGCCAGATGGCGCCAGCTGCGAGGAACGTGATCCTGTTGCCGCGAAGAAAGGTGCTAAAAGGCCGCGTGCAAAAACGACGTAGCAAAGGTACCACGCGAGTATGTTCGGTAGACGTCACAAACTAGAAATTGTTTTAGATTGATCAAAACACAAAGATGATTTGAAGAAAAACTAAAAGGCCACAATTTCTAATGTAATCCAAAAAGTGTTTCTATTTGACATCTGTTTATTGTAAATTGATTAATTGATCGAATCGTAATGAGTTAACAATTGGATCTTAACGTTCTTTTGGACACTCTGTTAGGGTTTTCTTTTAACACTTTTTTGAACTCTCACTGTCCCCATGATTCCCAGATGATTAATCCAGAAGTCTTCATGCACGTTAATGGTTTGCAATCTGTACATGAAAACAGTTACATCGAAGTTACCTCCACTTTCTTCTTGTGCTATCAAGGGATAATTGCTTCATCTGCATATTGGAAAATCTAATCACGACAACAAAATCCTTTAATTGTAAATTCTATCTACATTCAGGTCAAAGTTTGCATTCACAAAGATCCGTTGTGATTAAGACGTTGTGAAAACAAATGACTGTAATGGAGGAAACAGACGGAAAGGGATCTCTCGTGCAAACTTGTTGATTTAGGATAAGATTTAAATTTCCACAAGTGCTTTCTGTTTATTTTTTTCGTTCCGTTAAAAATATATCAGTCACTAAATTTTCATCGCCGTTGTTATGCCCGACATCCTATGAAATGTTTGAGAATATCCGATTAAAATTCTTCTCTCCGACAATAGTGCAATCCTGATTTTGCATACACGGTAAGAATTTAAATGGGGGGAAAAATTCAATTGTAAAAATAATTTATTCCGTGCACTTTAAGTGGTGTTCGTTTTTTGTTGCGCAATCGTGTGTCATCTGATCTCTCTCAGTGAAATAGGAAGTCAAAGTTAATTGAATTTATCTGTCTTTTCAATTCTTAGCGATTCAAGACTACACTAAAGAAAGTGACATTATTTTTTTCTTTTTTTTCAAATTGAAAGCTGCGCTCGCTACTAGTAACCATATCGCTACCCCAGCTCGTTCGCGTACATTTGTTATTCAAAGAAAACACGAACGATATAAATGAGGTACGACGAGTGAAACAGCCATAAAAAAATATTTATGCTGAAGACGCTCTCGAATTCCAACAAGTTCAGTTGCCTTTGAAATATGTTGGGATGCCAACCGATCGATTTATTTCGCGTCAGGAAATATATTTTTTTTCTGAGCCACTCAAGTGTGTGTTCATCTTATAGGAATCATGACACTTTGAGAGATGGAAAAGCCCGCGTACTTCTAAACTTAGGCAGAATGATATTGATCGAATGTGTAAATGCCGAAATGTGTGGTTCTACTGCTCATCGAATTCAATTCAATCTAAAAAGTACATGCTGAATATCTCATGAACCTTTACGCAAAAGCGTCGCGTCTATTAACAACTTCATAATCAGGATGGATCTCACAATAAAATGTATCATTTTATAGAGTCGTTGAAAAAGCATTTTCTGTCATGCATTTCTAAAATCCAGTATTTTTGTTATTTCCTATTTCTTATTACAAAGTTCAATTTAATCAAGTTTATATATTACTTTTGCTGTTATTCTTAGTTATAAAAATTAAATTGCAATATAACTAATTGAGTATGTGTGTTCATGAGTAAATTCAAGACGTTGAATGTTGTTCGCCAACTGTATATATTCAACAGGTGGAACTGAAGTTTCGCTAAGTCGATAAATCATTGCGAAAGCAGGATTTATGCAAAACTTATGATTCTACCTTTAATGATCGTGCAAAAAGTTCCCCATTGAACGTAAAATTATTTTACCCTTATTTATGGTAAAACTTTGAGTTACGGTGATTTTGCATCCTTTAGCAAACTCTATCTGAAAAAGCAATCCGAATACTTATGTGTTATATCAAACATGAGTATATTGTTGAGTCTGACATAAATAAAGTCACATCACTTCATGTCAGGGCTGACGGTTTTTTCTCGTTTGTTCAAAGATTTCGTAATTTATCTAGAAGTACCTTTTTACTGCGACTATAAATAAACATTTAAACAATGAAATCTGTCGTTTAAGTGATGATGACTTGCAAAATTGATTTAGATCACATGAAACTGTTTTTAGCAGTAAAGTTAGCAAATCACAACTCAAGCAGTTTTTTATTTGCTTTGCAGTTAAATCTTTTCTTCTCAATAAAATCCGAAATGTCTGCTTTACTTTAAGACTAGTTCTAGTGGTTTTGTCGTAAAAACTTTCAGATTCATTTTGTGGCGAATTTGAGATTTAATAGCGTCAGGAGTAAATGTCACCAATTAAAATTATGTCCTTATACTGAACAAACTTATAATCACCTCGATCATAGTTTCATTTACATTTAAATTTGAAAGAATCGTAAAACAATTACATATTAAAAATATCTTTAATCTCACATCTATTTTTCCTTTTAATTCATCGCTTACATAGAACAAGTAAAAAATCATAGGCTTTCTAGTCTCTACTTTACCGGCAATGCCCTTAGCAACGGATACATAATTTTATCGGCGGTTGTCGATTTTGAAAATCATAAAAAAATGAAGACTCAGAAAACGGCTCAGATAATTGGCTCAAAATATCATTGAAATTTTTTGTTCTTCTTTTTAGATACTTTTCGGAAAAGATATATCAGTGTTCGCGGTTTTAATAGATTTTATATGTTTTTGGTCGCTAAAATAAAAGGAAAATTAATCAATTTATTGCAATCGACCTGCTCTCTTTTGCAGGGATATTAAAATTGGGCGATTTTTATTTCGGTGCACAAAAGAGTGTGACCCAAATAAACAGACGAATTTTAAGCCTACAGTCACAATACAACTTGCCGTTGTATGAATGACGAGAGGCAACAGTTTGTATTTTTAAAAAATCAGTATTATCTGATAAATATTATTTCAGACGATAAAGATTATTTGCACAGTAACGTCCGCTGTTTTGATAAATTGTGTAAAATTGGATTCTGTTTGATTACACTATTGTTATTACACGATGCATACATCCTGAACCGCAAATATTATGATTTTTCGAACGTTTCCATAAAATTTACCATTCTAGATTAAATTGTGAAAAAATAGCATTATACCATACTTGAATCAATAAAATTAGATTCTAAATTAGAATGAACAATTATTTTTAAACGTAACCCACGAAACAATAAATGTCACTTGTAAAGAACCGACTTTGTTACAGTCGATATTTGATCACATAAACAAGGATTTAACCTATAAACTATGAAATGTTAATTACATTGCAATTCAATTAAATTGAAAAATTAATCAGCCCTTGTGGCTCAATATTTAATTTAAGTTTATAGTCTAAAACCGAGACTTCATTGTATCTAAACTTTCAATTATAGATAATTAAACTTTATAAACAAATTGCATGGCTGCAGTTTTAGATTTTTCAACATTTAAAAATTGCGCAAACTTTTACCAAATATTCATTACAGATCATAATTACTTATAGATTGTAGATATACTATTGCACTAAGTAGAACTCAAATTAAGCTCTTGTTCGAACTGACACTGACCTCAGAACCTGTTGGCTCAATATCAACATCTAATATTGAAGATCGAAATACTGTGTAAATAGGATTTTGACCTAACATACGTAAATTCATGAAAAAAAAGTTATTTTGTTATCATTTTTCGTCTTCGCAGTGTCATTCACTTGGCGATTACGTGTCATTCAAGGTATGGAGATTAAAAACAAAAAACCAAACTTACACATGGAGCCGAATACCAAATAATTGAACCATGAAATGGGAAAGATAGTTTGTATATCGTTGTGTATCAATCAAACATCCACAATAATATTAACACATGATTTGTTTGAAAATCATCTGTTGCAGAGAACTCTGGCATAGTGATAAAAATAAATCAGAAGAAAAGAACTGCAGACTAGGCTTGCAAAGAAACTACATACGATTGCATTGCTATTTCTGATACTAACATGTTGACTGCTATAAATCTAAGATTTTGATTTGTGATATTTAAAATACATCAGACATATTTCAATCAGTAAGAAATGATTACACTAATTTCTATCCTTTTGATTTCTCGGTCAAAAGTGAATGAAAATAAAAAATTAAAAAATAAAATACACAATGAAATATCATTTCAAATATTTGTCTTAATTTAGACATTTTGTTGCAATAATGGCTTCTGCTCTTATAAAATTTGCTTTCGCTTGATTATTACATAGTCACGTCAACTTCATCATAGCTTTGAATACAATTAAAAAAATTTGAAACTCCTTTAGATAACGAATTTATTTCGATGCACATTGCGCCAGCGGAAATTTAATCCGATTGGTCTGCAGCCATGATTCTAGTGAATACAAATCTCGACAGTTCAATGCCAACAAAGACCTCGATTAACTCCAGCTCAAGTAATCCTGTCAGGGTTGATTGTTTAGTTCGTCGTAAGCGAAAGCTATTCGGACTCCAGTGCTGGTACACATTTCGTTATACACAGTACTATAGGTTTTTTTCTTCAAATTTCCACTCTAGTAATGTCGTAAAATGCTTCAGTTGATCTGTCACCAACAGGATAAACATTTCACAATAGAATAAGGATTTGATTTATCATCAAAAAAATCATTCAATTATGTCAGATATGTCATTTTTTTAAGACACAATTGATTTCTCATAAATAAATTCGTTCTAAAAATAATATAATTCACAGTCACAAAATATATTGATGCTGAATATAAGATAAAATGCGATTTTCATACCACAAGACTCACGTTTTTATTGTATTACTGGTCTTAAAATTTGAAATTGATATGATTTTATGCCGATTTGTTCCACTTCTGTCTCATTGGATTTGAAATAGATTTCACAGTAAAATCAAGATCGGATTTCGAAATCGAAAAACAATTTTTTTTCTCGTTTCCTGATCAGAGATACGGTTTTCAATTAAAAAGTCAAAACTTTGTAAGAGCCAAAACCCGATAAAAACAGTTGGAGCGATTTTAAAAAAAGTAATCAGAGAAAATCATCGTGGGGATATTTTGACACTATTTTTGTTGTATTATATAATATAATATAACAAAAATATTAGCCGAGTAAGATATTTGAAATTTTTATTAGAAACACGCTCTGTCGAGAATCTGTTTGAGGTATAATTGAGATCTATTGAAAGAGATTTTTTATGCTCAGTAATTAAGTCGATCGAATCACGTATTATACATTTTGTACAGCAAAGGTTAATTCACTTTGCGATTCAAATGCGAGAGTCACACGTATAAGCTCTCAGATGAAAAGTAAACACAATCACAGTTGCATTAAAAAGTATACATCCTGGCGTTGAATTTTATTTGGGCCCGGTAAAAAAGAGGTGCAAATTCAGTCAAATTGGAATTCATGTCAAATGAATTCATGTCAAATGGTGTGATGGAAATCAAAATTACAATTTCAGTAGTTGCTCGTTGGAGGGAAGATTTACGGCTCATCACTTCTTTTTATGTAGGACACTTGGTATCGTGTGTCCTACTTCTTATGGTGTGCCGCATTATTAAATTCACTCTCGGAACACACCGCGAATGAAATCTTATTACTCGGTACCAATATATTTTCAGCCTTCATCTCGTTTTTCGCATTCGAACTTGGATTTTGTAAATTCAGATCCACCGAAACCCATCATGTAATCATTATCTTACTTAAATTCTTAAATTCAATTTAAATCTTTTCCTACAATACAGTCTAATTTCACTTTCTAATAAAGATATAAGACCCTTGGTGAAGATCAGTCGTGATTACAATAGATCCGCAATTTTGCAACATTTTTTATAATATTGTAGAATTTATAGTTTCTAATCGACCGAAGGATGAGAGTTAATTGAAAAATGATAATTTTCCTGATGTCACATAAAGTATTGGCAAATATGGCTAATAAAGTATGGAATATTCGTACATGTCAGATAAAATTCAATTACGATTGAAATCGATTGATTGACTTATGAATGTACAGCCCATGGTTTCATATCAAATTTCCCGGCAACAGCGATTACGATGGGCTACTTTGACGTTATGCCGGAGCTAGAATACTGTAACACATTGACCGGTCATACGTCCTTCACCGGCTCTAATTACGACAATTGGCTTGTCACATATAACCGAACAATGGCGAAAGTGCTTATGTATACTCTGTTTTCATACTTTTCAGAACTTTATTTTTATTTTCTCGTGGAACATGCTCGACAATCTTATTGCCAGCGTCAGCAAATCAAAGTCCAATTTCCATCATCAAAGCGTTTGACAAAAACAATCACCATCAGTTGTTTTTTTTTTCAACCAGTGAACGCTATATCAATCAACATTTTTTTTTTAGCATTCACAACCTTGTTAACCGGGTCAAAGATAAATTTAACATTTTACAAATAAGAAACGTTAAACATTGGAATTAATTTTTTGATTAAAAAATAGAAATTGGTCTTTTAGATTTTTTTATTCTCTCTTTGCAGTTGTGAAGCTTATATTAGAACAAGTTTTATGCAAACAAATTTAAATAGAGAGGGACCAGTCAGTAGAACGTTTGCAGCAAGAGAACGAACACCAAAGTAACAGCGCACCGACAACATTTCACCCGGATCAAGTGATAAAGGCCACAGTTTGCGAACAAGATCTATAATTCATTTCCGTTCGAGAAAAAAACATTGCCTCGCGTCTCTGCCGCTGCGGCATTATTTGATACGACTACTTTTGAAGAACAGCAACAGAAGGGACCAATTCTATACAATCCAAAAACATCAACCAGTCACAGTCAATTATACAAGGAACGAAAGAAGAGGAATTTAGATAAATATTTTTTACTAGTATATATTTATATAAAAAGGAACCAAAACTAAAACGGCGGTGTCAGTTTTTCATTAGTACGGTTCCCGACGAGTCCGTTCAATTCTGGCTTGGATTTCGTTTGAGTCGATACGATCAAATATATATTCCCCGCTCGTGTAAATAACATTAATCGTAACAACAAATTGTATTCAAGAGACGCGTTCGTTCAATTTCTTCAGTGATAGAAACGTTACCAGAAAGATACAGGTATTGTTTATAGATGGTTTGTCGGATTTTTACTTGTTGCACAAATAGTTTTGTAAATGGAAGTTGGTGTCGGAGCTGTCTTATTCCAAAGTTTTGCATGGCTTATGTATTTACGTCATTTGTGGCTGAAGATCCATTTATTTTCAATTTTGTTTTAACTTGTGTAAAATATAACAACAACAAAATTCTTTTTTTGCATGCAATATAAAGCGCTTATTCCGTTAAATATGTAACTTTATCTTGTCAGTGAAATAGTTATATTTGTATGAAATAGACCTCTAGACATCTGGGACTCAAAAATCATAAAAAAATCCTGGCGGAAAATTAAACTATACTGTTTAACTTTTTCATTTGATAAGAAAAGTAGCTCTCGTTTTGAAATAAATATGATTATACTTTTGTTGGATTAAATGTCAGTTTGAATCAATAAACTTTCATCTTTTATTTATTCGCAAAGTTTATTATATAAAGTGAGAACCATTCAATATCTGTTTTTGTTTTATATAGCGATCGAAATATTTGATACCCTTCTTTATACGTTTGCACAAAGTTTGTACAAAAAATAAAGGCTTTTAAAGAATTGATCTTGGATTTTACATAAGACAGTCGGCTCATACAAATAAGAAGGGAAACAACGCGTGGAACTAAAAAAATTTTGCTCAATTTTGTAAAATTGAAAAATGCCAAAACGTTTCATTAATTGTACAACAAATGGATAAACGTCACACTTTATAGATTCATCTTTTCCTGAGATGTCGCGAACTTCCGAGTAATCAGTTTTAGTTTATTTGTAGACAAATTTATTCCCAGTGCTCAGAGAGCTCTTAGCAATTTTCGTAAATGAAATAGTCTCTTCTGCGTAACTACGAAATGTATCATCCTCCACAAATCTAAACCCCGAGATCGAATATTTTGGCAACGTACAAACATATATCACAAACTCATAATTTAGCAGTTAATTCAAGATGAACAATTTTCATTAATCAACAGAGTGTAATGTTACATATCATATAGTAAAAAATTGAAACAAAAAGTGTAAAATATGAAACAAGACGTTTCCTTAATTTTACAAGATGAACATATATTTATCTTAAGTTGAGTATAATTTTATTTTCCAAATTTATTTCTCCATAATGAGAGTCTTGAACTGATAAGATGATAAATATCACATTTATGAAAACGTGAATGCAAATAATAGTGCACTTGCTTGAGTGGACGTAAAGCGAGAAAATATTTCGAAGCATTGGCGTTGGAAAATTTGCTCGTATACGATCGATGATGTAGATTGTAAGAAAAGTAAATTGGACAAGGTAACAGTGAAGATAGCGATGGGAGCAAAAATGTTATATTTGCGATGACAATGTGTGTGCTGTATCATATCTTTTTCAACGAGAAAGAAGCGTCGAAAGATGATAGCTATATGTTGTCTATTATTGATGCTTGAGAGATAATCGACTGATCCTGATACCAAATTAAAGTCGTCTTACAGTCTGAACTTTATGATTATTTTATGTTTTCAACTGTAGTTGTAAACATCCGATATATACTTTGTAATAATTGATCAACATTTTAAATATACTAGTTTCAAGAGCGCCTCACCGCTGCGCGCGCTTACTATAAATTTTTATTTTCGTTAACCAACTCTTTGTTACGATTTACTGACCCACGAATGGTTACACGCCAACCTATTCAGTGAACAGAATCATGAATAGAATTGAAATTCACTCGTATTTAATATTGCATAAATTATTTATTCATTTTTACAAAAAAAAAAAAAAAAATTGTCTCACCTGTAATTGATTTAATTTTCTTGATCGATAAGATTATTCAAATTAGCAGTCGTGTGCAAAAAAATGCACACGACTGAAATATTCACGCGACGAATAAACTGACTAAGCTGTGTGATATAAAATTCATCGCTATTTGCATAAAAGAGAAATAGTTGAAATTTACGTTGCACGAGACTGAAGTTAATTTCTGCACGATACGCCATAAATGCAAAACTGACATATTTAACAATTTTACCTTCGAAGGTCCGTGGAGATGCTGGAACTAAGACAAAGACAAAATTGAACGATATTCCTCTGGGATTCTCTTGTCGACTTCTCGTCACAACTTTTTTCATATATTATTATCATTCTCCGACGATGTTTGTACTCGTCCCACGTGGAAATAAAAAGATTTAGCAGACCCCAAGCGGTTCATGACCCAATCATTTGTTGACCCTAAAAAAAATTTCATTCATCCATTCACTTGGTCACTTTTTTTTTAATTCTCTTTAAAATCATGAAATGCGATACTAATTTTCATTGGCATCCCGTTTCATTCCACATAGTTTTGAACAAATTATCCTGCGTCGACGCTATGTTTTCAAACAAAACGCCATTTACAGCTGGTACTGTGCCAATATGTCTTCGCAAGTTTCCCTCCGCTTGATAAAACATCGAACGATATTTGATCTCTCTATCTCGAATCCCAACAAAAATGAAGTCAAGAGTAATTTGATTTTGATTAAGACCGTTTCGATGAAACTTTTTTGACAGTTCGATTATTTAAGAAAAAGTAAAAAAAAAATTTACGAGCTACTCGATCGATCGACATCTTCATCATAAACGCCGGATATACTTTAGGGAGTTATCAAGTCAATGGTTATCTTAATTGGATTGAATTTTTGAGCTATAAATTAATTTTCATATCTTGATCTTCAATGACAGCCAGGCTTGCTTATCAGTTATCTTAATTGAATACTTGCATAAAGTTCTTAGCTTTTGCCATTCTTCACAGTTCGTCAAATTATAATGAGTATTTTATAGTTATTTAGGTCATCGTTATGAAGAAGCTTGCCGAAAGTGTAATTCTTCCATGCTTTCATTATTGACAAGACATTTTTAATGAACTTGTCAAACACAGATTTTATGTCGCAGCTTTAATTAATCAAAATCATTCTCCATCATTTGGGAAACAAAGATTTCATTGGCAATATGAGACGGCGTTGTTGGAACATGAAATTGAGACGAGAATGGTAAAATGTGTCAATGTTGACAGAACATGGTACAAGTCAAACGAAACTAGTCGATGATATATATTTATACCGCTCATCTTGTTTAAGTACCTACTTTTGCACACTGTTTTTACGCTCTTCAACCCCCTTTTCCTTGTTTGAATGTCACGTTGCGGCGAAAGCTTCATGCTTGCATTTGACGTTTCGTTGCATTACATGTTTTCAAACGCAAGTGTAGTTTGATTATTCCAATGCTTCAACCTCGACATTACTCTACACAATTAGATTAAACACAATTAAATCTAGTTGTCTAGATACAATTATCGAGTCCGAGGCAATTGTTTTTTTTTTTTTGTTTGACACATATTCCATTGATTTCATTTGTTTTGTTATATTTTTTCTTTTTGCAAATCACAGCTTTGAATCAAAAAAGCTTTTAATTTTATTAGACATATATTTTACATAAATGAAATTGTTGTGCAGCAGTAAATCGTTCCATTATGTTTTGCAATATAGCTCACACGTCCATTGCACGTTTGATTGTTCTATATGAGATCATAAATATCAGTTCGTTAGGTACTGCAAGACGAGAATTAAGCGCGACATAGTTAAGTTTCAAATTGATTAAATTTGTCTGGTATATAGGAAATAATTTTTAACTTGCAATTACATCGTAGTACTAAGTTTCTCATGCAAAATAAACAATTTTCCAAATTATTTGAAAATTGTTTGAAAGCTTTACTGTGTTCCCCCTTTTAAATATGTACCAGAACTTTTAATTTATCTCAACTTTTTAAATATTCATTTCATCTAGATTACACAAGTTACAAGTTATTTCACTTTTGAATGTCGGTTATTTTTTAACGTTATGAAATTTTTAAATTCATCTTTGAAGATAAATTATGAATATGAAATGGAAAGACCGAAATGTGAAATCTGTTTTCTGTAACAAAAAAAAAAAAAAAAAAATACAAAACAAAAAGAAACTAACGTTTCGTAATACGAATTGTGTAAGACATTTTCATCATACGTTACTTCCTACATACAGTCAAAAAGATCAGCTATATTTTTGTACATCTTATGAATTATGCTCTTGGTTGAATCTTATTTTTTTACATAACTGCATAAAAATGTTAGCATGACTTGCAAGTCTGTATTCGATTTTCGCTTTGAGCACAGATGTCATGCGTGCAGTTGTGTTTTCGATTTTTTACCGGTCATATCAATATTCAAATAGTTTCAATCGTTTCGACCATCAACAAAGTTTCAATTCAGTATAAATCAATTTTGCATGTGCACGAAGCGAGAATTGAATTTTTATGTGATGTGCCGTTTCGTGTTACTTGGGGTTGGATCCGGCTTAGTAAATACTTTTAAATTGTCGAAAAACGAATCTCATTCTGAAGTGACGTCTTAAAAGCACATTTTATTTACAAAAGAAAAATACGTACTAGCTTGAGAGAGTTCGATGTTTTGTGTTGTCCAAATTTCAAGTCCACGGTTTACATTGATTTGACGTGAACCAGAAATGTCGGTGTTCTTCTTTCGGCTTCATAACCTTCGTCGGCAAGCGGAAGAGACGCGGAAGAAACGTCAAAAAAAAGGCGGACATGTAGGTCAGAGAACGACCAATTGTGGTGACGATCCACAACCAACCGCAGGATCCATGCAAAGCTGCAACATAGTGCACCGGGAACCGAGCAAACTTTTTGAGAGAGCACCTCTGCAACCAAGCGACTCCCTTGATGAGATTGCTTTACAAATTCCGAGGTAAGTACACTCTGACGAATGCACGTTTTATATACCTGTTTAAATTCGATTTCATACCATAAATGGCATTAAATTTTCAACTTCACTTTCTTTTTTCTTCACGTTAAATTACATTTCTTTGTGAAAGCACTCGAAAAATTGAAAGAATACGTAAGCTTGCATGCAAACAAAATTTTCGCTCATACAAAATTATGAAATCAAATGATTTTCACGGCGCTAAAAAAGTTGTGAAATTTTCGCACGTTATTGTTAGGTTGTAAATATTTTGGACAAAAAAAAAAATGAAAAATTATTTGTGATTTTTATGGAACATAAACACTAACACAGTTTGGTTCGCTTTATCAAAGTTCAGTGAAGTTTAACCCGTTTTGATTGAATTATGTGCAAGTAAAAAACGTAAATGAGGTTACAATAAAAAAGCACATTTTTTCTCACGTAATTGAATCCTTGACAAAGTAAATTTCAAAGTTCGTATAGTCAAAGTTTTGTTAATTGCGTAACCCAATTTTTGTATAGATTGCCGCTCATCTTTCAAGCGGCCGCGAGTTAAGAGGAAAAAGATTAAAATCCCTACTAAACAACAGTCGATCAACATCACTTATTTGATATACATTTTAATTAAGCGGAAATTGCTCTCTCATTGGCTTCTTGCCATAAAAAAAAAATATTTTATGATATTTTTACTGGCTTTCATCTTGAAGCCAGGCTGATGGTTAGGTGTTCCGGCGTGAGATGCTGCGTGAACCACTGGTATGGCTATGCGGTAGTAACTGCAACTTGACTGCAATATGCCGCAGCGTATTTAAGTCGCAGGAACATGTGTAAACAGGAAGTGTAGACATTAAGAATTTATTAGACTGCTGTAACGATTTCACACAGAGACATTTCGACGGCGCAATTAGAATTCGCATTCGGATTTCATAAAAAACTATCAATCGTGATGTCATATATTAATGAAGCAATTCAATGAATAGGCCTCTTTAAATGAGATGTGATTTCGGCATAACGTTCGGTTCACTATTTCAGTCTGATTAATAATTCGTCGCGAAGTTGTTGTTTATTTCTGGAATAATGACGAGTGACATTTGAAGTTTACCGAATAACAAACCATATGATTACGAGATAAATAATTGTGTTTCTAACGGACGCATAGTTGTGATTATCACGTCGCTTTATTTTAATCATGCCGCATTGTTATGGGTTTGATTAAAACCTTATTGTTCAAACTTGTTGATAACTTTTTGATAATCAACATTAATTACGTTTGTCATGGTCAAAATGAGATTCCGATTTCTTTCGCTATTGAAATGAGCATCGAAACTGATAAAGATTGATGTAGTGAATTTTAATTTTAGGTTTCCCTGCCTAATAGGAAAAGGAGCTTAAGCTCGGATTTAATAAGAGAATTATTTAATTTCAACTCCGACCGCTATTGACATTCCACTCCACAACTGAGCATGATAATATCAGAATTAACATGATTTTGGAACTGATTGATAATTTTATTAGAGATTTGGACATTGTCACGTGTGGTAATTCAATTTTACTTATCCATGATTTATTTCATCTGATGGTTTTATTTTTGCAAAACAATGACTTTAGTGGTATAACATTTTTTTCAAATTGAATGTTTAGTAAAACGTATGTGATGTACATTGCAATTTGTAAATGTATTATAATGCCAGTGTAGTCAGATGAAAAGCGAACAAGCTGAAAAGTTTGTTGAAAACGGGTTGGTTAGTTTGGTTAATCTGTTTCCACTGCATTTTGTCAGATGAGTAATATGAAAGCCGCATTCACGATAGGCTTGACGTACGAGTGACAGTGAATGGCCGAAATACAATCAAACTCGACTCCATTTTGCCTGACGATAAAACCCCCCCGGCTGCATCACCGAATTTGCCCAACATCACGCTAATCAAGAATAATAGACCTCGACACAAACACGTTCACTATAAATCCTTGAGATAGTCATTCGTTTTCATTTTCGTTCTGTCTCCTTTTAAATGAAAAATTCGTCGTAATGCATGCAAAAAGACAGTCAGGATTACGACGCCGTCAGACGTAACAATCATCGGCATCCTCGCTTGTTATTACACGACCCCACCGAGACAAATCTGTGCAAATTGTTTGCAATAACCTCTGTCTCGGTGAATTCTTTTTTTTTCTTTTTCTTTTTATTTTCACGCACGAGATGTTTGCTTAATCGAAAAAAATTAGTGTTAAACAAAAAATGTGAAATAAAGTGGATGATAAGAACACTTGTAGGTGAAAAGAATTTTATTTTGCAAATTTATAGTGGAATTTTGAGGATTGTTGTGTTTAAGCCGCGTCAGCAGTTTTTGTTGTAACCGAAAATGTGTAATTTTGTTCAGCTCAGATTTTACTCCAATAAGATTCAAGTGAAGAATCTGATATGAGGTATAGGAAGCAAGTATCACAAGCATGCAACCAATGTGTGTCTTATCTTCCTTACTCGATTCACTTCTGACTGGAAATCACGCTCACTTCAGTGAACCCGTAAAAGCCGGATCTCATGCCCTCGACGGCTTAGTAAATGCACAGATAAAGCCTGCATGATATGAACCGATTTCGCGTCATTTACCCTTGAATCCTTTGAAAAAAAAAGCTTCAGTTTTCACTATGTACTTTTTGTAACATAAATTCTGACATTTTACATTGTCGTAAAATTTTAAATAAACTTGGTCAAAAGCAAGTCACAAACCTTATAAAATTTGTCCCGATTCAAGTATTGATTTTCATTCACAGAGTTAAAAATTAGTCATCTTTTTATTGAATTTCGATATAAAAGAAAAAAATTGTTTGAATTATAAAAAGTTAGCATAAAGTCATTCTGAAACAATTTTTTTTTCTTTCACTATAACGAGATAAGAGATAAATATTGTTTGATTCATTCAAGCATCCAGAACTGCGATGATAAAATTGGAAAATGAAAAGTGAATATTCGAAAATGTTGCATTCGTAACACTTGGGTAAAGCTCATTCAATCAACAACCAGATTGAGCAATCGAATGTTGTGTACGTAGGTAACAGTAGGTAAACGTGAATGAGTAAGCAGTGAGATTGCCGTAGAACGCGAATAGGGGGCGCCTGATGACGGATTCGCCTTTCCACCTTCGATTTAAAGCAAGTGCTGCCACGGCTTACTTTTCGCGAACTAAAAATGAATTACTAAAAACATTATCAGCCATTTCCATCAGCTTTACCGTAACAGTGACATTTTTGTTCTAAACGTGAAATATTTAATTATCAACATTCAATATCATGTTGTAACTAAATTATTTAAATCACGAAACATGCATTTGAAAATGCTTTGATGCAAATAAACTTTTCATGAAAAGTATCTTGAATTGTGCCATCAATTATAGCAATTAGTCGTTCGTGTTGTAACAAAGATAATTTAAGAATACAACATTATAATTTTACATGCTACAATGGTAGAAAATTATTGGGTTTGATTATACCCTGATAAAACTACTTAAGTAAAAATTTTGTGTAGTTTGATTAGCCGAGAAGAGCATCGGAAAAGGAATAAATCCGTGGAAGTAGATTTTTAATGACATTTCTTTAAATCGCATTAATCCATCTGCTCGTGCCATTCTGAGATGTAGCTTTTAGCTCAGTTTATCTTTCCCGACCGCTTGAATTATCCACAAATCATATTTTTATCGCAGCCACGAGAAACAATGTCAGATAATTACGATTAAATACAACCGACAATATTTTATGCTTCTCCAGTCTCTTCGTTTATCTGCAAAAAGGGAATGAGGCTGATAAAGTATTTATTTGATGAATTAAATACATAAAATATAAACCGAATACATGACTGGAAAATTATTACCGGCTTCTCTCAATAGTCTTTATTTCCAATGAATCACATTGAAATAAAATTATTCGATTCACAAATTCATTATTTAATTAAATATCTCCAGAGGGCGTGTTGAAAAACTGTTCGATCGTCAAATGTTTTTCCTTCAATTTTTTTTTTTTTGTATTATCTGGACCTCTTTTGTCATTTTGAAAATTCATCAAAATGATTTTCTGATAAATACATTAAGTTATATTTATATACTTTCCCGAAAAGCTAAGAATCCGGATCGTAAAATTTTGTTAAAAGCTAATAAAACTAAATCATTATATACAACAGTGGTAACACCCATCGATCAAAACAGATATAAAAAGGGGGCAAAAAAGTAGAATGGAAGAAACAAACTAAAAGAACAAGTTTGCCTTGGTGAGCAATAACGCAGTACAAGCTCACTGGATATAAAACACGACCCTTTAGGGCCACTGCCCGGAAGGCATTAACTCTTTACGCTTAGCTGGAGACGAAGGTGGGTGAAAACACACGTTTGCCGCTTGGCAACTTAAGTCTAATCGATCGTCGATTCCATCGTGAGATCCGCTTAGTAAGTTATTTACCATCCGAGGACTCTTACTTCCTGCCAACAAGATCAGTTCGACCTCTCAAAGGACCCAGACCTGTAAACCGTTCGTTCACGCACTTGTTTTACGCTGGACGATTCGTTCCAGAGCGTACACAATAATTTGACAATGTGCTAACCTTCTTTGCATCTCAATTTACTTTGTCGTGACTTCTGCTTTTGATGTTGAAAACGCGCTAAGAGCTTTGCTTCACCTTCAAGTTGTTTCAAACAGCCAAACTTTGGGCATATTTTCACTTTTCATACAAAACTTAAAATTAGCTCGAATTTTCATCCGTATTATGATTCCCTCTAGAGAAACGTAATCTTAATTCCTAATAATCAGTGCGAAAGAAAAAAGACACGTTAACACTTTTTCTTTGTTCATTTTTGTCTTAAAAATGTCAATGAATTTTGTCATAAAGTGAGGTTTATAGAGATTGTATGTTCCAAGTTCCTTCGATTTTTGCTTTTGATACAAGTTTTTTTTTTTTCGTATGAATACGCTCTGTTGCGTTGTTATTTGTATACTCAAAAATATTTTTCATATCGAGTGTTCAGTTCATCCGCAGATCTTTCATTTACCTTCCGCGCTGTTTCGTTCGTATTAATGTTTAAGCAGTTTGCTTTTTGTGAATTCACATCTGAATATTCCTGGTCAATGAGTTTTAATTTTTACAAACAGAGGAACAATAATTGTGTACACGCCTCGCAACAGACAAATCGTAGATTAACCTTTGTGATATTTTAGTTTTCGAGCGTTATATTTCGTCCAGTCGCCCCTGATTATCAATACCAAAAATTATCATGCGAGATCGATCACCTTTTTTGTCGTGAAAAACTAAGCACGATACAACACCATTCACAAAGTGTCGGAAGTTGCTTCATAAATAATGTCCTGGAGTGTGCACGTTTTCTTTACGATGAATGGCGGATGTAATATAGCGGGATTTAAGGTTGTGGTTTTTTTTCGTTCCGTCAAAATTTTTTTTTTTTTTTTTCAGAAAAAAACTACTGCTCAACATTCGATTGTAAGTGAATGCAGCATCATTGAATTTTTGATAAGTTTCACTTTATTAATTAGCACTTATTGTTATAGGAAAATTGCATACGTTTTAATGAATTCTATAAATCAACGTCACGAACAAATGTATTATTGCCAAGCTTAAAGCGCAGCTTAAATTTTAATCAAAATGCAACCGACTTTCACAATTAGCTATTCGATCTATTATTCCATCACTGGAACTGGGGCATGCACGTACGTCGCCTGAAACGCAGAAAGTTTTACATGTATGATTATGCTATTGGATTAAACACAAATTGTAATACACCCTCTAAATTCGATCACAGTTCGCTTTTATATTAAGTACAATGTTAATGAATGCCCATTTTATTTACGCTTATGTAGCAATTTTATGTAATGGCACGTTTCGAGCTCTCTCTTTCAAGTCTCTCGCAATTTTATTAACATCGCGTATCATCGAAATTTTATCAGAAATTATTGTCCCTTTTTAACAAAAATGAATTTAGCAATGTTCTAAAGGCATTACCCATATCACAGTTTATTATATTTTATTATGAAACATTTCGTGTATAAAAACGTGCAAACATGAAATGCCATTTAATTATTTGATAAATCATGATTTAAATTTACGAAATTTCAAACACTGCCTCTGAAACTGCACATCTTTTTATTGTTTGCACAAAGTGTTTGTATTGACTTTTTTAATAGAGCAATCATGGAACTAATGATGTTCTATTGTTTGCAAGTGTTCCAGTCGAATTAGGACAATTGTACCAAGCAGATTTTCCTCTTCACGTAGATAAACACGTATTGAAACTACACACTGATTTTATAATCGAATTAGGGCATTACTGAGACGTTAAAATGCATTTCACCAATTAGATTCATCCATTCGAATCACTTAATATATCAAGCCGCACATTTCCACTTTCGAAATATAAAAAAATATCTTGTTTAGCCAAATACAAAGAAGGAGGAAAAATGAGTTATAACTCATCATATAAAATGGCCCACAAAAACACGCGTCAACTATGAAGTCTGTGAACTTGGCTGAAAATCAATCCCGACGTCGTACCTTTTTATGAAAATTAATTTGTGAACGAAAGTACATGATTAATTAAGAACGCTTCTAGATTGGCGGGAGCTGTATGGAGACGCACAACATGGACGAGGGGTCCAAAAAATTTCGCTCTTCCCCCAGTTTCTTTCTAGACTCAATATCAGGCTTGATTAATATTCATTCGGTACGAGCTTTTGATAGCACTTGACGAACTCTTGTATACAGACATACACACGTTGCTGCTGGGCACACACGACACTTCATAGCGCTCAGGCTGAATATATTGTCGAATATCGATTGACGAATAATAATGCTACCTGTCTCGAAATAAAACTCAAAGGCTCGCTTTTCGGTGGTCTACCGCGTAAACCAACTCATCCTGCAAACGCTCAAATGTACGCGACCGAGCGCACCAAACGAATATTTCTCGTATCATCGACTCTCGGATGATATTCCCATAGGGGGTACGATATACATGCGATGTCTCGCGCACGCGACCACCACCGACAAAATAAGGCGTCCTAGTGAAAACTTTTGGGAAAGTAATTGAAAATCAATAGCACAGCGTGGCGATGCCATCTTATATAAACTCGTCATCCCTCGCATATGTGAAGAATCAGTTAAAAAAGATAACGCCAACTTTTGTCGAAATTTTTTCAAAGGGCCATTCTAATTTGTTTGATGCAAAACCAAGATTATCTCTTTAGTTTGAAAACTAAACTGCAGCTTCATTGCAAGTTTCGACGTTTTTCATTATTTTCGTTGTACTTGGCCAGAAACATTGCTGTATCTCTTGATCCATTCTTTTTCATCAATTTTATTGAACACTTTTATGGACTGGTATTCAGTTCTTATATACTTTCGTATCGCTATGTATAGGTATATCGACAGGGCTTTTCGATTGAAAAAAACAACTAGGATTTCTCTCCAACTTTTACAAATATCAATTCTAACTCTACAGATTTGATGGCTTATTTATTATAGAGTAAAGTTTATGATAAATAAATATTTTCAAAATAGGACATTTATCGGACGCGTGCTCATAATGTAATTAACTATCATAATTAGGGAATCCTCTAATGATTCAGAAATAGATCCCGAAGTCATTTGACAGATTGAAGTATTTCATACTCGTAAACCCCATTAACGTTAATTAATGCACAAAGTGGCTCTCTGTCCGCCATAGATATATAACAACAAGGCAAAATTTGTTCAACGTATCAGAAGGAAACAAGTACAGCAGTCCTAATTCTGTTTCTTGTTGAATTTCCAAAACCAGTTGCTGTGTTGATGTGACGCTTGTTTCAAGAGTTCATATTTGTTGCAGCGAATTTATGCATCTATGTTTACCTCTTCAAACAATAAATAACGTATCTTTATACGTTATTAATACGTTTATTGTTTTCAAATCACTTATATTTAATTAAGATAATAATAATTTTAGACTGAAAATAATGAAATATAAATGAAATTTTAATGACATAATTTTCTCCACATTATGATTCATTTTAAATGTATGCATTATATTATACTACACAGATGAGAGGTCTGAAGATTCAAAACACAATAATGGTCAAAGAAGTTTACTCGGGAGTTCAATTTCTTAGCAAACAATGCAGCTTTCTGAATCTCTATAGAAATGTTAATTCAATGACATGCAGCTTTCTTTAAGTGATTAAATTGAAAGTACGTAATGCTCACGAAAATAACAATATTCGTCATTTTAAAATGACCAGGTCACAATATGAATCGAAATTGGATTAATGATTTGTTTGCACCTGATCATACTATACATATTTTAATATTAAAAATACACAAAACCAAATAGACCAAAACTTTTGTATTCATATAAAAAAAAAAAAAAAAAAAAAAAAACAAAAAAACAAAATATGAAACACATTCGAGCGGAATCAAAATTGTTACAATTTCGAACCATTTTTGTTCCTTACCGCTGAATAATGGTTAATAAAAATTACATCAGGCAATTAAAATTATAAGAGTACTTGCATGCTTGTCTGAATCGCGATTTACGTCGCTCGTAAAACGAATGAAGTAAGCATATAATAATTTGAATCCGAGGTTACAATTTTTTTCAAATTAGAAAGCTGTGTTCTTTGAAACTGAATGTTTATCTAGCGAATTTTTTGCCTCCTCGTTTTATTATTTGGACGGAAAAGGAAAAAAATGCGTTTCGCCGAGATTTACAATAAGTTTCGTCAACATTAGGGGAAGCGTGTACTTTTTTCGCGATGAAATGACAGAAGTGGAGTGGAGGCCGATAAGCCCGCCTTCGCGAACGCACAAGAGTGGCGGTGAGTTCGGGGCTTGCGCCGTCGGCTTGACTTTGCGGCTTCAGCGCGCAATTTGAGCTCGGCACCGCCAGTCGGCGCTGGGCCGAGTCCGCGACGAGCGCTTTCACCTGGCGGTTGCTTCGAGTCGCGCGACAAACAGAACGGCGATCTGCAAATGATACGGCCGCCGAGAGCCGTTGGCCCAGCTTGGTCCCGGCCGGGCCCCTCGCGACGACCCGCGAGCGGCGTTCGCGACATCAACATGCGCTTTTTAAAACGCAAATGTCGCTGCCTCCTTGTCGACCAGGACGGAGCGTGAATCCGCGACCGCTTATCGTCCACTGGCCTTCGCTTACAATTGGCCTCAGTTTGCCCCCGCCCCCTTCCCCCTTTCATTTACATCACGAATAGCCTGTCACGTTGTTTTTCCTCGGTTTCGCGTTTCCCTATGTAGTACCGCAGTTACGAGCGCAGTGACGCAGTTTGGTCGTTTTGAATTGCGCGCCATGTGTTGTGCAAGGTAGTCGCTGCGGACGCGCAACCTTTTTACAAGTCCTCAAACTTTTGAGATTTCGCCGAACATGTTATTGTGGTGCAAAGATCGAATTACGTTGCGTACGTTTATCGACAAATATCAACTTATGGAAGTTTTGCAATCGTACGAAATTGTGTGAAGATGTGCGCGCAAAAAAATGACTCTACAAGTTCAAAACGGTTCGGAAGTCGATCAAATGTTTATTTCATGTGCAAACTTTCGCGTAGAGATTTGATATCAATTTTCGTCATTGGAGAAACTTTGAATTTTTCCCTTCAACTTTTTTTATGTTCCAAAGTTTTTGCTGTTTTTCATTTTATATAAAACAAAAAAAAATCGTGCTTTTTTCTTTCTTTTTTTATGAGAATCACATTTCATTAAACTAAGTGAGTTTATCATAGATCTGTTGCATATTACGTAAACTGAATAATTATAGACTATGGTACTGTGATGTGCATTGTAACTTTGACTCTATTATTCCCATACATGAAACTCATATCAAGAATTGCCTTTGATAATCATTAGTGAATGTCATATATATTTACTAGGATGAAAAAAAAAAATTGTTTTTTTCAGTAACAAAATTATGTGAGACTATTGCAAACGAAAGGTTATTTAATTATGTTTTGATATTGATTGATTGAAAAACATGACTATGATAACCTCGAATCGGCGATGTTTATGTATGAAGTGACTAATAAAAGATTAGGTTCAAATCGATACTTGACCAGTTTCAATAAAAAATTAAACGAAATTGCTCTTGAAAAATTGTATCTTCTCAACTTTGTGCACTTTTTGTGACTAAATCTTTTTTTTGCTTCCAAAAAGCAGTGTCACTTGAGATAACGAAATTCGATAACACTTCAATCAACCGTCGTTGTATATATAGCAACAACTTCTGGCCTAATCATGTCAAATGTCAAATTACTTGGAATTATCAAGTATAATTTTGCACATACGATGTTAGAGGTTAATCAAGTATATCGTTCCATAAAAAGATACATTTATTTGCAGATTCTGCAACGACGAAATGCACATTTAACTGCTTGTCCTCTATTTCCTTTTTGTTTCGTCCATCAAAACATGCCGTGCAAAACTTCCATTAGTAACATTTGTGGAACAAGTTATCTGGACTGCGTATTTCGAATAGAGAAAACTGAGCGTTGCGAAAAAAAAAAAAAGAACGACTGCATATCTCAAATTTCGCAGCGGTCATGAAAAATTAATCACCTCTCTTTAATGAGCCAGACGGGTGGCGGTATCGATTGTTAGTTTTTTGTAATAATGATTTGAAAAATTGATCAAATTCTTCAAAAAATGCTACCACGGTAAGATGGAAAAGCGAAATCTCGAATCAAAATATCAGACGTAAAATATTTTAGTGACCCTAACTATCTTGACACCACCGTTTGTCTGCAATTCATCGATCAAGAAGGATGACCAAATCTGAAGAAATGGTACAAGAGAAAGAACAAAAACAGAAGTGGGCCCTGCGTAGCGATCATCGAACCTCGCTCATTCGACGGAATTTGAAAAAGGAGCAACTTAGATAAGACAATTACTTTGCTTCTGTCGTAATTTGATTGAGATGTTAATAAGTTGAAACTAAGTGTGATCGATTATCAAACGCTCGGACGTACTGAATGCAGACGCTGAATGCTATATCATTTGAGATATCATCCGCATGGATATTATATCATTCGTCCGTTTGACCAAGCCAGATGAAACGAGACGTACGTTAAGATACCAAGGGGAAGATTTAATGTTAAGTAATCAAACCAAATGTGCAACGTGATGTTGCCAACGACTTCTCGCGAGAAGAATTCAAACGACTAATATATACAATGTCAAACGCTGGTTGACGGGTCCAAGAAACGTAGAATATTTTTACAATCTCTCGATCAAGAGATGTAATTACAAATTATATCTTAACGTAGTCATATGTCAAAGTAAGTGATTATGCGAAGTCTAATCCAGGAAAGCAGTCCATATAAAGTACGCGTTTCCTAAATGAACAAAGTATATTAAATGTCGACAAAGTATTCTGAATAAATATAGCCGTATAAACATAACTGAATAAATAACTATATACGAACAAACAAAATCTACACGAAATATAAAACAAATGATTATCGGTACCCAGGAATAGAGAATACAAATGAATATCTATATTTACGTGTGAAAATGTGTATTTTTTATAAGTGTCGCGCGGCTAACTTATAACTGATATAGTTTTAAACGAACAATTGTGCTGAGCGATGAAGATCGGTACCGTTCAAAAAGTACCATAAGAAAAAAAACTAGATACACACACACCCCATATGTTACTGAAGTCTTGCAAGTGTCACACTGGATGACGATCGGTGATAAATCCGGCGGAATTCTTAAAATTGGCATTGCGGAATGGTGCAGTGAGATGGCATCCTCTAGCAGGTACAGCAGCTACAACTGCCTCACCAGCTGGGACAGCTACGATCGTATTCCAAGGTATAACGTAAGAATAATAACGCTCGAGAATAACAAATTTCGATATCAAGTTTTATATCTTCTATTTAAAATTTGTTTCAAGTCAGTCAAATGATTATATGATACCTTTTTTCATTTTTATTTATTATTTCCATTTTCTTTTTTTTTTTTTTCAAAATTATTACACAAAAGTAAATTTAACGAATAAATGAATCGATATTTGGTGAAATTCAATTTAGTGTTTAAAAAAATTATTAATAAAAATTATTAATAAAAAATTATTAATAAAAAAATTTTATTAATAAAAAAAAAATTACTTTTTCAAATTAATTTATTAATATTTGAGATAAATTGTTGAAGAATTTTTTTGTCTTACCAATCTACGTTACAAACTATTTCAAGCACGCACAGTGTGAAAACATGACAACAGAGCCAGAACATAAGGAAACTTTCGTTTTGGTTAATTAATAAACTCGTCCATTATACTTTAATTAATTATATTGCGAACGGAAAAGAATCTACAAACCGTTTTTTTTCAAAACCAAGAGAAAAAAAGTGCCAGACAGAAATATTCAATATATATCCTTTGAGGAAAACTTTAAGATCGACAGAATAATGAAACAACAAAGGTGCCTGTAAATATATTAGTGCATCAATTCTGAGGTTATGTAATTGTTTTGTGAGAAAAGCCAATTTTAATCTCACGTTTTTAGCTTTGATCGTGGCCATTTTATTTGTTTCCATTAATTATCTCTTGCTGTTTTCTGGTTTGTAAGATTCATTGCTTAACATGCAATACATTTTTATTCTCCATCTCAAGCTGTAAAAATGCGGACCGCTCAATTAAAGTTAGAACCGAAAAGATAATTCGCTGAAGCTTACCGTGACGCTTTCATGCTCATGATTTGATTTCGCCGCGCCACAGTAATATAATGAGCCTACAATTTGTCCGGAAATTAAAATTCTTGTTTGTTTGCGTGATCTATGTAACTTTTTCTCGGGACTGTCCGCATTCCCAGAAATTCTTATGTAGCACGGAAATGAGCAATGTTGAATCTTCGCTTAGTGACAGTAAATTACATTCTTCGTTTCTTTAATTCTAACAGACAACAAAAATGGGTCACAATAAAATTATATGACACACTATGATTATAATCATTTCGTGATAAAAAAAGATAAACTGTATGAATTGCAAATTTGATAATTCTGACATTCAACAAATGAAATGACGTCACTCTCATTTCAATCTCTACGATTTTGGAGAAGTAAAAAATAAAATTGAATTCATAAGGCAATTTAAGGTTAGAGTTTTTTTTTTTCATTTTACAACTTAATTTCCATCATTGAATTCGGACAGTCGTAAATCAGGGCGGAATTAAAAAAGGTCCATTGGTTAATAAATCAGTTGGCTCTCTGATTAATCGCCGTTCCTGACATTTGTCAAGACTCCTCTCTTGATGTTGAATTATACGCCACTCGAATGGCACCCATTCTCAGCAATTCTCAGCAGCAAAATTTTGGTGACAAATAGGAATCTCTCGCGAGTTGACCTCTGGTTCGATAACAGCTTAGTCAGAATATAGAAAGCGCGTTGTACGGCCGAGCAATATCCACGTGCTACGATTACACGTCAACGTGTTTCGATTGCAGATTTGCTGATATACAGCGGATTCAATTACTCGGACTCTAATCCTGTCCTGATTGGTCGTCGGCGTCGCCCAAATCGCGTCGCTAACGCCAGCTCGTTTTCGCCATGCATGTGATTCCGCGCACAACTCACGACCTGTTGTGCATTTATTTCCATTCAGTCGACGCGATTGCAGAGAGATATGCGCATCTGCATTTCACGCTTACACGTTTTGATCGATCTATTATGAGTTCATTGATTATGGCGTTACCGTTCTTGATGTTCTAATGGTATAATCCATCAAGAGCGCCTAACTGAAAATGAAAATGATTGACGACATTAATGTAATTTGTTAAGAAAATTAATAGGCCCGGTAGCAGCGTGAGAGCTTTCGCTCTCGAACTTGTAAACTTCTGACGTTACTCAAAAATCAGTGCAAATTTTGCAGGTAACAAAGTTTTTTTTAAATTTATTTGATGGTAATGAGCCGGCATAATCTTTTGTGTTTGCAACTCAGAAATACGTTTATGAGCCAAGTGGCTGGTAAATATTTGATTCGCTGTCTCTGTCTCTGCAGTCGTGATTGCGACTTCACGGAAAAGTTGAACGCCAAGTGGTTACAGTCAGTAAGCTGTTGGGCGTTTGATGGAAGTTTGTATGCTCTTCAGAAAATCTTCATTTACTGAAAAAAAAGAAGAAGGAAAAAAAAACAAGTTGAAGTGTTTAACATTCAGCAAAGGGTTAGGTTTGCACGATTAAGTTTGAAGCAACTTTCTGATTTCGTTTGGATCATCAATTTTTCCTACTGTCTACCGAACATCTGAGAAAAAAAAAGTATGGAGAACAAAATTTTGTCCTGAAAGTTACAAAAACATCTATATAAGAAATCCGATCTGGAACTTCATAATTGATTTCATGATACGATAAAAAATAATGTCTCAAAATATCTTGATGATCGCACAAAAAAATATTAAAAGTGTTCAATTTCCTGTTGAATATTCATTACATAATAAAATTTGCACGGTTTTAGGGGTAGTCGCATACCAATCGATACTTACGTTGTATTCAAATGTTTTTGAAAGGACTT
Source organism: Trissolcus brochymenae (assembly GCA_030523145.1). Taxonomy (NCBI): domain Eukaryota; kingdom Metazoa; phylum Arthropoda; class Insecta; order Hymenoptera; family Scelionidae; genus Trissolcus; species Trissolcus brochymenae. Next base: position 227,632 of record JAQQRF010000005.1, read on the forward strand.
TATATTTCGTGTCTGCGCGTGTGTATAAAATATATATATATATTGAGCACGTTATACACGCACGTGGAAAGTAATTCAAATGGGCGTTGGTCGAGCTTGATTGTCTGAGAGGTCGATAATCGATAACGCCGTCTAACTGGCCGTTACAACGAGCCGGAAAGGTTGTCGCGGGACTCATTTGCTGTCGCAACGAACCTGTCTGGCGTTGTCACAAACTCAGAGAATAAAATCATCGCTCCGTGACGCCCGCCGATCACATCCTATAAATTAGTCCGCCCCGACGAAACACTATCGAAAAATTTTGGATTAAAAAAAAAAAGAGGAACCTTTGATTGGCTCATGGAAAGTTTTTAATCCTTTTTCTTCCGCCAGGTATGTAAATTTACGCCCTTCTGACGGTTCATCAAAAGGAGATGGGAGAAAAATGTTATTTATTCTGCAGATGCATTTTTGCGAAAGCTTGCAACGATTTGAATTTTATTGCAGATTATTTCTGTGTTCCAATATTACAAATCTATTGAAATGTTTTACGTTCGCTTTGTTGTGAGCAATTTTTGGCGCATACGTTAAATCCGTACAGAAAGCCAGGGAAAGGCGTATAAGTGAGTAATAAATTTGAATCTCGAATATTTCTGTGTAAGTGTGCTTCTATTTGTTTCATATTTTATAATGGGCCTTGTCGATTTTGTGCAAAATATCAAAGTTACGTTTGTCATTAATGGAGCGGTATTAACTGAATTGCGTTGAATAATTTTAATGTAAGTAAACGAGTACAAAATGTAGTCCCAATCGTTCCCAAACAAACAAACTTGCATTCGAAAAATCTCGGATTAATTTTACCAGCAGCCTCTGAAGATTTTTTTTAATCATAGCTTGACCATTGTGGACTTAATTGCTGGTTTAATTCAAACGTCCTCCACTGACATTCATCAGTACCGACGTAACTAACTAATGATTGAAAACTCAGTTACGTGGTCTCTATTGATATACTGTTGAAATCCCTTCTCTCGTTGGGCGTGACACGTTAACCAAAAAAAGGTTCCGTCTTAGAACATTGTCAGATAGAAAAAAAATATTACGAATGAATGTTGGCCTTAAGTACTTTTCATCCAGTGAGAAATCACCGGTATCGATATACAGTTTTAGCGAGAATTCACTTCGTCAAATTGAATTGAATATTTGGCCCAAAAAACACTGAAGCTCATATCAAACAAGCTCAAATTTTACATCCAGTTCTTCAACTTTTGACAGAGTGTGTGTTATTCGTGAATTAAACATGCAGACAGCAGCTAAAAAGTAAAATTGTTGGATTTCATGTTCATTGTCAATTTGTCGGTCATCGGGACATTCTTTGAGTTTAATAATCTAGGGTTGCGTTTAATTGCAATGAAGTATTGATATCTAGCTGGGTTTGGTATTGGCTGCTTTCGTCAGTGAGCTTTCTGGCGGTCTTCTTTGGCTCAGGCTCTACTTTGACAATGTTGAAACGCCGCGGGTTGTTACTGAAATTTTGTCGTGTCCATGGTATATGGCACTCGGGTAAAAAAAGGCACAAGAACTTAATAGAACCTACACTCGCTCGACAATCGATTTAACTCAGCTTCATGTTGCGATGTGTTCGCTGGCAGGTATGGGCATGCGAGCCCCAACGAGTTTGTGCCACGAACAGAAGGCAGGGCGCCGGCACATTTATACCGGCGGGAGGTCTCGCGCTAATCGAAATGCCTTGTTCCATTCGACACGCCACTGCGAACCCTGCTCTTGGGCGATCAAGATCGTCAAGATCGGAAATCCGAATCTCTGGACTATTGAGGGCTCTCATGTCATTAATGAAACATGCACCGGGCATATGTCGACATGCATAGTCGCTGAATGAGCCGCAGCCTAACTTGATTAACTTAATGACAACAATCCCAAGATGATTGGATGTTTTTTTTTCTCGCTACAAATCCTGTCGTTTGAGTGCATTATTTTTGCAAATCATGCGAGCTCGTTTGAGAAGATAAAAGTGTGTTACGGTAAATATAAGAGTCACCCTCAGGTTGATGACTATTTTTGTGTGGTGAAACAAAAAGTAGACGGTAATTTTGGATCGAGTTCTTTTCATCTGTCAGTGGCAGCTGCATTAAACATTAAAATATACTCCCGAGATTAATTGTGACTGATCGTTTCATTTTAGTTTATTTAAGAATTAAGAAAATAGAAACGGTATTGTTGAATTAACAACTAAGCAACTATTTTGATCAATCTTTTTACTCGTGACAGTTTAAAATTTATACCTCCATTTCTCCAATCAAGGTACACACGTACCGTTCAAACTAAGTTAACAAAATTTCAGTATTCTATGATGGCAGGCGTAACGATATCAGTGCAAAATTTAACTACATGTAACTAATAATACAATTACTGCGATACCATAACAAATACCTTATTGCACTGATAGTTATAACTATATGTACATGTTTAATTACATGCTACGTTGCTTTCTCAAGCATATTTCATATTAATTCGATACATACGAAATCAACAGTATAATACGAATTTTTTCAATTTAACACGAAGCGAGCCGATTCGAAAGGAGAAAAATTTTAATCTACATATGTATACTTCAAATGGAAGAGTTGTTTTTTAAAACAAACAACTTTGCCACTCAAAATCAAAAAATCAAAATTAAAAAATCATCACCTTTCAAAATGGGTTTCCGTTTTAGTATCCGGATATTCAATTAATAATAACACTTGATTTTCCAAGATTTACGTACAAGCGTTTCACACATTTTGTTGAGTGTATTTATCCCTTGCAACGGAAATGAACAAAACCGACCGACTGTTAAGATAAAGTTTATGATGAAAAATAAAATAAAATAAATACACTGAAGAGAAATGGGGCATTCAATTAACATGCTGTAGCAAGTTACCATCAGATTGTAACATCTTGTAAGTTTTCGTTTTTTGAGTAAAAATATACCCTTAATCAGTGTATCTACATCAAAGACTTCCGTAATTTAATGCAAATATTGAAAGTTGCGAAAAGTTGAAAATATATTTCGTTTGGAAAAATGATGGTTGGTGGTTGGTGAAACATAAAACTTAGTGATAGTTTATAAGCATTTGGGGAGCTTGATTTCGCCGTCACGAACCTATCAATTGCGTCAATCATAAGGTCAGTCAAATGATTTGCGTGCAAGTTGGACAGTGAAAAATTCTTCTGGTTTGTTTGCAACAGGTGTTAAAAGAACTTCTTGATTCAAAGTAATTATTTCTTCCATGATGCAACTTTTTAAAGCAGATACATACCATTAGTCGATCGATCGATCGATGGAAATTGATTACAAGTAACAAAATAATTGTTAAATGTTTCATTATCATTTTTTAATTAAAAAAGTGTTAACAGCCAATTTAACGCGTGAAACATGCAAAAACGATTGAAAATCAATCTCAGCGGGTGAAATACAAATCGTACATATATTTGTAACAAAATCGTATCACGCAGGTATGGTTAAAGTGGAATTTTATGAGAAAACTGCTCTCCAGGGCGAGAAAAATTCACGAGTTTTCGCATATAATGTTTTACGAGTTCAGCGATATTAATAAAATTTCATATTAGCCTATTTGACAAGCAGGAATAAAATTTAGATTGATTTTTTTAATATTATTTTTAATGTCGGAACTGCTTGGCAGAACATATTACAATGCAGAATACGTCGTTAGTGTGGAGAAAAATTTTTTATCGACTTTCATTTATTCATACGCAGTTTCACGTACGTGAACTAATCATGTACCTTTCCTATGCAACATTTCCAGCTACGACGAAAGAAAGACTGAATTCTTGAACAAATGTCCATTTCAAAGTTGTAAACTGAAATTAAACCCAACTATAATATAAACAGTCATTTCTGATTACACAAACTAAACTGTTCAACCCCAACAGTTAATTAATTTTACTCATAGTATTTTGATCAATCTGGATTTAGCAACGTCCGACCAACTTTTATGGGACTTGAAATTTGCAAGCGAAACAATTGGGTGATTCATCACAATGCGGGCAAATTGAAAGAAAAAAAAAATGTAAAACTAATTTGAAAGGCTTGCTGAGAAATTGCGTTTGTTTGTGATTTTGCAGGTACCTTATATTTTGTTTTTCCTTTTATCTCGCGACAGTGAGGGGACAGCAATCAAAATGAAATGAAAGCGTCGTCTAACATGAGTGACGATGTTTATATTCGAGACGCCGTCGCGGCGGATCAGCCCCCTCCCCCTACCACCCCCATGTGCCGCTCACGTAACAAGTTCCTAACCGAGAGCACTACAGGGTTAACGATACGTTAAAGCTCGAATACTCTTGAGTCCCGACGTCGCCTCCGAAAGATTATGAAAACCTCAAGGACAATAGTGCCTCAAAAGCTCAATGAAATTTTTTATTCTCTGCTTTCTTCTCTTTTCTTTTCCCGCTGGCTTATTTTTTTCGTCCCCTTCTTCTTGTTTCCTCTCGAACTCGTTTCCCTTTTCTCGTTTTGCTTCTGTCAGAACGAAAGCTTGAAGCCACGCGGAAAGAAGCCAGTTATCGAAGGCAGCGCTTCGACCTTTTCTTTGTCACTTTGACTTTTTTTTTTTTCCTTTTAACTTAAAATTTTTATACGCCTCTCACTTTTGACTTAAGTCGATGCACCGCACCCAGCCTTTGATCGCAAGATTTGAGATAACAGTTCCGCTGCAAACACCGTGTAGGCACTTTATTTGCATCGAGCTTTATGTATATTGCACGAACTTTCGCCAGTTTCGGTCGATCTAAGTGCAAATAGGATGTTGATGCAAGCAAATGTTTTAACGAGACTCCTTTTAAGTTCTTAAGCTCCGTCACGTTAGAAGACATAAATCTTCTGCAGAAGAAATTAAAAAATGCATGAAAATTGAATCTGACAAAGTATCCATGATTTAAATCTGATCTGAGCGAGAATCAACATTTAAGACAAATAGAGACTCCAAAGATGAGACGAAATTTTTGTTCTCAATCGTATCCTAATATTAACCTTGAGAACTTTTCAACAAGGCCCGATTTAGCCTCGTTCTTTTTTATTTGCCATGTAGACACCAAGAATATTTGAACATTCAATATGAACACAATCCAACGATCAAATTCAGAATTTTAGAATCCAATCTTTAATCCCCGCGTGTTTCCACCTTCGCTTCTTTCCTCCAGGCGAAAAATCTCCGGAGGATTATACAGCTTGTTCTGAACGATATTACCGCAAAAAAGGACGCGTTGTGTAGAAAAGCGAAGGCAAAAAAGTGGAAGCACCGGAGAAACGCAGGATCTAAAGTGTCACTAGTTCTCGCTCCTGTCCTACGTCCAATCGAATCATCGCACCCGCGGGAAATAAGTTTCGGCCGATCATACCTCCTCGCTCGTGCAGTTCTTATCCGGCGAATCTCTGGCCCCAACTGTATCACTAAAGTGTAGGTCTCAGTTGACATGATCGCATCATGGGATATCACTTTTTATAAGAAATGAAACGAGAACTGCCATTCGCAGTTGTGAAAATTTTTTTTTTTTTTTTTGGCAAAACATTTTACCACACGAGATACACATTTTTCAATCAAACAAATGTAGCGAACAGAATCATTTTTTTTCTCTTCGAACGAAAAAAACCTTGGTTGAAGTTTTGTGTTATTGAACTGACACGAGCGATTGTGCATGAACAAGTTAACAAAGGAAAGCCTATTATTAAAATGCCCTAAAAAGTATAGAAATAATAAAACTGTTGTTCCGGAAAATGTAAGCATTGCGCAATTTGTATAGTGTGAAATCAACCAGCCGAACGAGAAATTCAGATAAAACTGTCCGCCCTACGGAAACCTATTCGGATTCAACTTACCTTAATACGATAACAATTTGTTGTAGAATATTTACACTTAGTCAGACTTTTTGTGCTGTAAACAAAAAGGGTTTTTCGTGAAGTCCACCCCGTCTGTACCTGACATGAGTTTCAATCGAACTGAGAGAAAATCAATAAAATATATACAAGAAAGAGACTTATCAAGTTTTCATTACACTTGCAAAAGTTCCGCGGTTCGCCAGATTAAGAATGTAAATACACACTGACGTAAATTGAAAAAGTTATGAATAGAGGAAAAACAAATTTAATACAATTTTTATGTCTACAAACATTATTGCGCATCGTAAATGTTACATTTTTTCTTTTGCATATCTAAATCATTGAAATTCGTTTGTAATTAAATTATACATTTTATGTTTCAGGTAAGATTATATTCCGTGGTGTTATAAATTGGTGTACACCTCGCTGGGTGAGTCGATTTATTTCCATTGGGATTTGACTATTTTATCGTCGTACATTTGTTTAAAATGTTTGAGTGTCGGTAATGTTATCAAAGATATCAATTACTTACCAATTAACCGTTAATACTTTGAATTAAACTTTAGCGATCCTCGAACCGCCGCCAATATCGAAACAATAATTATCATGATTTGACGTTGCCCGCACACTTTGAGCGACTGAAGAAATACGCTGATTAAAGCGCAAAATAATCGATTGAAATACAATTTGTTCGCTAAAATTGTTGATACCGACAGGATGATTAAATGCAGTTTCACTTCTGCAGATGTCTATTAAACTGTTGAAACCGTGCATTGTTTATTTCAATTATCTGTCAACTTATCTACTGGCGACAGTTTGCGTTCATTTGGGCGAACTTTATAGTTAAAGTAAATTTCAATCAGACTTTAGATAAATATAAATTTGCAATATCATTCGCTATGGTCAAATTTATTGCTTTCAAACATTTTCAACAAACTTTTTAAGCAACCAAAAATGGAAAGTTCGGATATAGAAGGTCAGTCGATTGTTTAATAATCGAGTTGATTATTTATTCATTATTTTTCAATAGGTTTGGTACACACTTTGGTAGTTTTGCAAATTTTTACAAATTTCGACTTGATATTTGAACGATTGGTGAGGTATTTTGATGTACAAACTGTTTCACAAAATACATGACAGTTTTTACCTTTTTTTTTCTCAGATTCCATTTTAAGTGGCTTTGTGCCAACGCAAGTTGAACTAAATCAAGTGTTTGGACAGTGTCTGTCTTAGGCAAAAAAAGTAAAAAGTAAGTGTAATTCGACTCGCGTACGATCCTTGTTGAATGTTAGTTTTTAACACGTCGTATTTTTCTTTGGACTACAAATTAAATAGTGTGATTCAGATTTTTCTTCACTATCAAAATGGAGACGGTTGAAAAGATTATTTGAATGGCAAACAATGGTAATTCGCGAATAAAGAAATTTGCAGTTGGATATAACGAGAAAAGTTTTAACACATTTCGATTAATAGTTTTTTTATTTTATACCGAGCTGTAGTTTTGCTTTCGAATTCAAGTTATATTAATGACTATCAAATTACACCATACCTTTTATCAAACTGCATCTCCAACCGCAACAAAATTAAATAAACGATGAACTTCCAAAAATGACACAGATAAAACTGATCTACAAATCATAAAACCCTATTATTATCGTTCGTAAGGTAATCGTCATACTAGTAGTCGTGATTTCAACAGTTTACTATTCAACACTGGAAAAATGCCAGTGAATCAGTTCCAGGCGATAAAAGACTTTCATAAAGGCTTCATGAGTTTCAAGACACATCATTTTAAATGACGATAGTTCACAGGTGTGAGATTTAAAAAAATCCTCGCGGATATAATGTCGTTAGTTATTTAACGAAAATGGTTTATCGACGTGGCCAAGTTTTATTTCAAACGCGAGAATAAGTTGATCAAACGTTTTCCACTCTCACAATTTCTTTCACTTTATTAAACCGCATTGTTTCAGAATTTCAGTAGCATAACATACATTTTGGTCAGACGTATGACACTCGCTTGCGGTTTGCGTACAAGTTTTGCTTATTTCTTTTTGTCACTCTATTGTTTTACTGTTATTCATTAAACCTCTCACGAATCGCATTAACTCTGAGCTGTTAAATGAAACATAGCTTTCATTATTATGTGGTATCTTAGCGGCGTGATTAACCTGACGTGTGACCACAGCGAAATACCATCTGACAATTAAGGCATGTTTCTGAGAGCGATGAGCTGACAAGTGCTTTACAAAATGTTCTGCTTTACCGTTGTACTTGAACTGCATTCGTGGTTGTGTAACAGCAAAGGTCACTTCAATAAATGACCTGTAAACATTATGCAAACAACTCCCGTACCTGTATCAAATGGTGAGTTTGATTACACGTGTAGTATATTGTATTTGTTTGCAATACTCGCAGTTCATTTTATTTTCAACAAATTTTATACACAAAAATGTTGTAATTTAATCAAGCAATGAAAAACAAAAGATACATAAAATTCTTGAAATATTTTCAATAAATAGATTTCGTGTTATGAGTTGCAAATTTCAGATATTTTACTTTAACATAATATATCACTATTGTTTCGAGGGAGATTTATTGCCATGACATAAATGTATAACTGGTTCACGTAGACTGTGTAAGTATCGTGGCTGTTTATGCTTGTCATAAACAATTAGGCCTGAGTGACAGATTGCGTTTGAGCCGAAGTTATGTTAATTCGATAAAGTGATATTGTGAAATTTTCATTCGAAATACAATAAGGAGCTTGTAACGTCATCCAAAAGCCCCGACCTGCTGGTAGTCAGAATGATTGGGCAGACCACGAGTGGTAGTTGCACAATATTACAGTGAATGCCCGTGGAGTTTACCGCTATTATCTCCATTACGTCAATTTAACACGTTGCAATAGCACGTGCACGGTTAACAAAGGAGTTAATTGCTGTGTTAAAATGCCGATGTATCACATAGTTGATAAACTCATTTTATGAAAATTCATCGAACGTGCCCGTCTGCATCCTAATAACATAATCGATCATCCAACTGTTTCATCTAACAGAACCTATAAACTCAACGGTATCATAATGCTGATTTCATTAAAGATAACAATCCTCTTCGCAGCGATTTCACATGATTTGTATCTGTTAACTTTCATGCATAAATTAACCACGCGAAGCATTCATCATGGCTTGTTTGGTTTAGCAAACGATTCAAAAAGTGTTTTATCCTCAATTATTCCGAATCCATCCGGACCAACACGTGACAAATGGTTACACCGGATGGCTCATCACATCATTCTCAAGTTGAGAAAATAGCCAACTCAATTACAAGTCACGAATCGATTGATGCAACTTTTCCCTTTGGATAAATCTTTTTATCGTCCCATTCAAGACTCATGTAGCGATTTGTACCATCCACGCGAATATCGCTCTTCTTTCAGAGTACACGCTTTTCACTGTGGCCACTTTCTATAGGCTCCGCAAGCACTTTGCACTGTATTGGCAACGACCAACTTCACTCCATCACTTATTCCATGGAAAAGCTTCTACGCCGACAAATTCGATTATTCCTTGAGAAACGAGGAAAAACACAACATAAATAAGAAGATGCGTTATGTAAGGTATCATTGTTTGATAATAGATCGGACAAATGTTTAAACAATAATTTGTCAGCAGTTTGCATTGAGGGAAAGCATCAGCTCGCACGGAAACATGTTCTTTTTCGTTTTGCAGGACAATACGTTTCATTCGAATTGGAAGTTGACAAATGAAAGAGAAACGAAAGTATATGACAACTGTGATAAGAGAACGTGATTGAAACTATGATAAGAGTTGAAACTGGGTGGGTAACAACATGACTCGAAATAGCATACGTTCCCGAGAGCGAATTCAACATTTGCTGGTGATGAAATATTTTTAGTTACAGCGTGTATTGGATTCACTTTACCGCGATCAATATCGAGTCGTCACTGGGACTAATAAGTAAAAACACTTTAACACACTGTTACGCTTTTGAATTTCAGTGAGTACGCCATTGCGAAACAAAACAACGTCTCTGATGGAAAATGACGGAATTTCACGGTATCGGCAGGTCAACTAAAAACAACTCTATCGATAGAGATACGTCGCCACTCACGGCATTGTTATAACTTTGTTCCTCTCAAGTGTGTGCATTCGTGACATTGTGTCACACGATCTCTCGTTTATTTCCCGGAAGGAACACAAAAAAAATGAAATAACTCGATACAACTTTGACAAATTTCGTGATACAGTCACGTCGGGTTTGATCACTCGTGTAATTTCATGGCTATTTTATTCGATCCCAGTGAAATCGATTTACACCTACGAGCGCAAACTCATGGAATACAAAACTCGAACTTTTTTACGCTCCAAATAAGTTTTCTTGTTACATCATTTGTCAGAAACCAGCTCCATTCGTGCTTTTCTCGAGCTTTTCAAATGAGCCTCTCGAAACAAATCTCTCTTTTTATTCGGATATAACTTGACTGAAAGAATGTCCGAAGAATGAAGACCGTCAAACATCAAATTATATAAGATTGCCCCAGTTATCCTCAATAATAATATAATAAGCCGTTATAACAGAGTTTTCCTCTGTTATAATGGCGGGAACAAAGAATTTACAACAGCGAATATAAACGATAAATTTGCACTGATCATTCGATAATGCGGTCAGTAATTTGAGTTCGAAAGCCAACGGAAAAATGATGAGACGCTTAGAACGGCACATCGTTCGGATCTCGACCCTACTGTAATACCGAGCAGACGGTACGAGCTGTGAATTGCCCGTAGGAACGTTTCACACGTCACGTTGGAAGGCGGTCTGCGTGTAATGTAGAATGGTGAATATTTATACCAATGCAGTGTTCTTCGTATTATTGTAAAATTCTTTCGACACTGATTCTCAGTCATGAAAAATCTTTCGAAACAAAATAGTTCAGATTTTTTACAACAATAATCATAATAATAGAAATAATGTTATTCCGTTGAGAATTGTCGCCCGACCAAATTATATTAGTACTAATGTTCCCCAACCTTTAAATGTCTTGAAATCATGTTATATGCATGCACCCGCAAATACAAATAGAAGAAAAATAAGAGTGGAATTTTGCCTCGATGATTTTTTCACAAACCCAAGAGGATAACCCCACTATTCACGTGTCACGTTGAATATTTACGTTGTTTCATTTTGGAACACTTTTTCTTTCCTTTTTTTTTTTTTGAAGGATCAGGAATCGGCATTTCGTAGTATAAAGAAGTCACGACAGGACCAGCAATTCGTACGGACACGTCTAACTGACTGATGCTTGAAAAAAATTGCCTTCAAATGACTAATAACACTGTTACATATTTACGGAACTGCGTGTCTGACGCAAGCTATCTGTTACTACTGGCATATCGATTATTCATTTTTTTGCTGTTACTTGCAAATCGTTTGTAAAAAATTAGAACCTTTTGTCATTAGTTTGAGTTATGTTGACCGTTGATGCCGCGTGGTTTATACATACGGCGAGTGTTCGATTTCGTGTATTTTTTTTACCCCCACATTTTTTGAATTCTCATTCTCACACTGAAAAATCAATCTAGCTGCACACAAAGTAAATTTAAAATATTGATTGCAAATTTTTTGCATTGTCAGTATAAAGTTTCATGATAAATTTTGAGGATTAAAAATTTTATCAGTTGGCTTTGGGGTTGTCGGTAATTTACTGACCCCTTTTGAATAAAAAGACTGCAAAAGTGCACAACACGCAAAGGATAATCCTCGCCAAGTGGTTACGTCGACGGAAGCTTCTAAGGGGAGTTTAAAAAAAAATTTTTATTCATTACTGCACGGCACTCGCAATAATGAATCATAAGTTATGAGCTTTCCATCTTGAAAAAGTTATCAACCACGAAGAAAACCTAGAAATCGAGATATGAAAATAAATTAGTGACAGCGTTTATGTTTTTGCGTATTATCACGGTCAGGAATCAATCCAAGCGAGCAGCTGATAAAAATTATATACGGCGCTTTTGAAGTTGTTAACCTATTCAACAAGTTAGGAAACTGATATCTGATTTAGGAATTAGAGTTAACTAATTAAACTTCGGTCAACAAAATTCATAACGTAATTACTTTGGCTAATTAGACGGACAAAATTAAATTTTGGCGAGTGAAAATTTTGAGTGCATTTTGATCCTACTTTCGTAACAGCTGCGCTAATGTTATTTGGAAATACAAACGAACGTATTTATTTTGCAAACTTTACCATTATATACTGTCAAAGTATTTACCTATATGGCTGAATATCTACAATGAGCAATTTTGGATACGGAAGTGAATGAAAAATAACAAGTGTGGAAATATTGTGCATAGCAGTACAAAATTTAGATGTTCGTACCTTCGTTAACGGCTAAACAAAGTTGTCTACGTGCTCTGGCGTATCGACCTTCTGTTGGTTCTATTTGTGGCCACCCACGATACTGCAGTACAATGCGATTATGTTATCGTCAACGGAATTATTGGTACGCATTTCCGCAAGTGATTCTCAATTACATTTATAACTCTTCCACGCTGTGGAACATTATATGTTCCAACAATTTCACGCAAAGTTCGTTTCTTGTGATTAATCTAGCATGCTTCAAAAATCAATGGATCTAAAAACTTCAAAACAAAATATAAACAGGCCAATCAATTATTTTTAAATAAACATTTATTATCGTGTGAGTTTGCACATTTTCGTGTGCCAATTTTATTTACAGAATATTATTGACAGTAATATGGACTTTACAGTGCACTATTATTGCATCAGTGAAAACTAAAAATAAAACGTACAAAGTCAAGTCGGAAACAATTTTACAATCAATACAATGACTATTTTCATTTGCATGAATTATACATTCATACATGAAACTTTTTGATCTATGATAATGACGGTCACTCTATGATTTTCAACGTTGAAATGTAATTATATTCTGTTACTTGTGTTTTTTTTTGACTCTTTACAAATAAGAAAGTTATAACTGTTAATTATCAATAAAAAATTAATGAAAAGAAAATTTGTAAAATAAAAATAAATCAATTATAAAAGTCCAAGGTTTGAAGAAAAATTAAAAAAAATGCGGTTGAAAATGTTGTTACTCACTTCGACCTCGTTATAATTCCTTTATTTGTGGCGTATTGGTTATATCATAAATGAAAGAATCTCTCGCAATGATAAATACTTATGTTTATACAAAAATGTCTGTTAAAATGAAAAAAAGAGCGTTAAAATGTGGAACAGATTAAGATCCCTACTGTCATAATAAAAAGTCATTTTTCATTAGTCTGTCTGTTCTATTTTGCATTTCACACAGAGAACCGACTTGGAATAATTCTCAGAACATTTTGCCAGCGAAATTACCTCCTTTTTGTCTTGTCAAAAATTTAGCCACTGAAAGATTACATCTCAAGTAAAATGACGCATTTGGATGCGCCGTGGAGAGCTTTGTATATTTTAGAGCTGAACATTGACGTGTTCGACATAACAATACCAGCATTACCCAACGAATACGATAAGTGTAATATGTAGACTACTTTTGTGAAGTTTACATTTGGTGTCACAACTTTGACGTATATATGGGAGAGCCTACCACGTTCGAATCAGTAATACTGTGGCAGGCTCAGATCGTTCACAAGTTTTCGTATTCAGAGTTCAACACAATGCATGAGAAATGCTCAATTTATTGACACAGGAGAATAAGATGATCCAAGTATATATCTCTGTATTATCATTGTTTTCGTCAGTTAAAAAATAAAAACTAATAAATGAAAGGGACTATAAAATATGTAGAGACCTTTCGCACTCAAGATATGAGCCCGTCTTTGTCTGCAATATAAGACATTTGTATCCCTGAATATATCTCTGAATATATTAGTTAAAATTTGAAATAGAGAATTAGTTCACTTTTTTTTTTTCGTTCACTTAATGTGAAATTTTTTCTTTAATCGATGAATAAAGTGCGGATAATAATTTTTGTTCTCAAGGAGTCTTGGAATTTTCATGAAGTAAAGTCGAGTCACATAAATCTTAGATTCAACATTGCTGACTCAATTTTAGGCTTCCATAACACACAATTTTGATGGTTTTGTCTACTCAGCAGATGATGCTTCAATTTTTGTTAAACCTACAACTTCTGATTTTCATTTTAATTATCAGAATTAATCCTTAACTTTTTTTTAAACACTTTTCAAAAAGAAATCTAAATCTTAAATTGAAACTGAAAAAAATGTTGACACAAATTGACCAACTGTCGTTTTGAAATGCCTTCTTTAATGCGTCATCAACAAGCATAATCGATTCACCAATAAAATTTACTCCAAATTTTACAATGTGAAACACGTTTAAAATTGAAGCTCACGAGTTCATAAATTCTGAACATTTTTCCATTGGCTTTCTCACTTTCCAAATAATACTCGGCTAGACAGTCTAGACACTAGACTTCAGATCCCATCGTAACTGCAATTCCGAGCGCACATCAGAGTTGTTTGAGTAGCCATCATGAATGGAAGATTCCCTGAATGGGGCTCCTTAATCTCCGTTCTGTTATGTAATTGCTGATCGAAATTTGTTTGGCCAATTCGAAACTAGTCATTTTCGAAGGTTCATGGGCAAATTGTTAATCAATCGATCATGGCCTATTCTATTAGGCTCTTCATATGAATCAATGAAATCACTCGTGAAAAAGTGTTGATGACTTTCAGCTATTAAAATAATTCATAACGAAAACAACTACTCCAATTTTAAATCTTCTTTTCTGTTCTAATTCTGATTGAAGTAGAACATTCGTCTTTGAAATTGTGGCCACATTTTGACATTTCGTTCTTGATCGACACTGATAAATATAGAAGCAAAAATTATTATTTCGTGTGCGATGCACTGCAATATAATATGAAATGATGATCCATCCATAATGACTTACTAATCAGACACTAAATTCAATGCAATGCAAACATGTACTTGAATTGATGCGGCATACTATCGCGTACTGGGTCACACCTGCCGGATCGATGTTGCTGCAGGTATAGTCCAATCGGCACCTAAACAGAACGGCAAAACTCAAATAAATTTAACATTTATAATCGTGAGCTTTCAATTCACCGAAGATATGTCATTATAATGGTCAAATTGGACACCTAACTATTTCTTGCCGACAGACCATTTACGATCAGCAAGTGGCTCGTAACCGTTGGCATGTGACGCACACGAACATATATATATCTGCCCTAGACGATTAATCAGAACAAAATAGACTCGATATATTGTCGTTCCATATTATATATTGCCCTCGATGAACAGCCGACAGATATATTTGAAATTAAAATTTAGAAACCAGACATTTGCGGAGCCACATTGAATGATCAGATGAAATCGAATATCATCCAAATTACAATGTATTATTTCTTGGTTTTATCACAGAGCAATTCGTCTTAGATTCGAAGTAAAGAAAATAACTCAAAGGATACTATCATGTTGTTGATTTATTACAGACAAGACTCCACATAACTAAACATTGTTATTTAGGAAACTTTTGAAACATAAATACGTAGCACTGCTATGGTAAGATAAACCGATATGTAACTCAAATACTGTTGCTCGAATTATTTTAGTAAATGAAAAATAAACGAAAGCAACATGATCTGACAAGCCGCAATGCTCTGCAAAGTTGTTTCATTCACCAATTACGTTCATGTTCCCCATATTCTGTAACAGATAATTCTTGTTTTCTGAAAAAAAAAGGCAAAAATAATGAATAAAAAAAAAACATGTACACGTGATAAAATGAAATCTTTGTTTTTTCTTGACTTTGCACGATTAATAAGTAATTAATTTATTATCACATTTGCAATTTAAACGAGTTTCACGTTAAAGATCAGCCTAAATGGGTTTACTTATATTTTGCTTATCGATGTAGTAAAAGGAAGGAAGCAGTGCCATTCACGTTTTCGAACGGGTAGAAACACTAAGTCAAGCATTAAGTCAAGATCCCATCAATCCGATAACAGCGGTATACCTACTAACCCGACATACTATAGGCATTACAATGAGAAATCGTATGCTTGTATTCGAGATATGTCTTGTGGTTTTATACTCCCTCCTGCTTACCAACTAAGGCTAAACTATTCAAGTGGAATGTTCATTGTTTCTATAAATATATGCAACGGCACAATTGATTTTCAACTATCTCAATTCATTCAAAACTGTTTAGTACAATATCATCAAGGAAAATGTGTTAGCCCTCTTGTTAAAATATTTTCTTTTTTTTTTTTTTTTTTTTCATTCTCAGGTTCATCCTGAAGGAATCATATTTTGTTCAATATTAATTTTGAGTTATAATTATACACACGATTCATTTGTTGATGCGCTTCTACGCGAATTAATATGTTAATTTAATTTGATGACGTGCGCTAGATCTGCTTTACTTTCCTGAAAACCAATGCCGCGACGTGATTTCCCATTCGTAGTGATAAAAAATAAATAACTTTGAATAAGTTCAAGGTATATGTTTCACGACTCTACTTGTAATCAATACTGATCTCTAAGTCTGATTAAAGAAGTTCATATCGCAAGTACAAAACCATAACAGTAAAAAGAAAAAAAAAGGAGTCACACAATTTTGGTTTAAAATTGTTTTTCATACATATTAATATAACCGTTTTTGTATTATCAGAAATTTTATCTGGACAACGTTTGAGTAAATACCAAATTTATACCATCCCTGCAGTTGATTTATAATGATGATAAGCGACGAAATAATCGATCGTTCCAATAAGTGGGAAATATCGTAAAAAACATCCCACCAAATTATCGGTCGGTATCCATTTCACAGGATTTTGTGGGTGAGACTTTTCTTGTTTAGATTCGACAGAACTGAGCTTACGTTCAATCCGGAAAACGTCTTGCTCAATTTGTGCCTCAGATAGAGGTCTCCCTTAGAAAGAGCAAAAACGAGACATATAGTTCAATCTCGTGATTGTCGCCGGGCAAATAAAATAGAGAAATCGTTAATTGCGTCAATACGAGTTCATCTCCAGCTCAGATGTTTGCGCCATTCGGTTATTTCACAAAATTCTTCCAATTTCCTCCTCGCGACATTTCGACGGACTAACGAGAGTTTGAACATTTAATTATTCAATTTTTCTTATCATCCACATGTTGGTATAAAGTCATTATTTGTCAATCCCACTAATCAAAATACGAGAAAATGAAGCAATTTTTAATTTAGTCTATATATATTTCAGGAAGATAATTTTGCAATTTTCAAGACAATAGTCATACCGTAATGGAATTTCGAGGTACTCTGCAGAATGCGAGCTAACAAAGATTGAAATGTCAACATCCTCGTATAATCAATATAGGTAATTAAACGGCTAAAAGATTACACACACACGACTTAAATTAAACACCCTGCCGTCCGTCAATAATCAATTCAATTCCCTCTCTTCCAAATATTCGATATAAGTTATACTTTAATTGATATTTATGCATCAATTATAAATATAATGATAAATTGTGACTGAACGTTAATTCGTCGATCGCAAAATTAAAAAGTTTAATGAAAACGCAAAAGAAATTAATTACATTGCTCTAATATAAATCGAAATCGAGTTTAAAATTCAAATTTATAATAATACTTAATATTAATAATATTAGTGTCTCTCTTTTTGGTTCAATAGGTTCGATGACAGATATACTATTGCGTAAGTAACTGATTTTTAGTAGTAAGAAAAAGGTGGGCGAACGACTCGGGATAGGGTCTCACCCTCTCTTTAAGGTTGCCCTACCATGTCTGTTCGGATAAAAGGATCGATTAATCTCAAGAAGTCTTCGTGAAGTCGAATTCTTCGCGGTCGATTGATCTTCACCGTGAGATTAATTGTACCTACCTTAACTTGGTCTACTCACTTGAGAATCTCCAGTATGAAGCAAGCGGAAATGTCAAATCCCAGCGGACAAAATTAAATATATACTCGATCCAATTTTACGGCTAAAATGCGATATGAAAAATCAAATTGCTAATTTGCAATGAAATTGCAATCTCGAGATAATCAGATATTGAATTTGAGGATACGTTGAAAATCATCAGAGATCTTGCGGAACTTTGAGAATTATTGGAAATCTTTGTTGCATATTGCAGCAAAAGTATCGTGAAACCAAATCGTCAGGAACAATCTAATCAAAAGCATATTATGGAAAATTTCTCGAAAACGACGAGTTCGAAATAGAATGTGAAACTAAATACAAATACCCGGGCTTTTTCATAAGTTAGTGTTTTGCATTTGTAAAACAATTCGAAAACTGTTTCAACTCTGTGTGACACTTTGCGAAACTTTCTTTGTACGCGTTGAAAATCTATTCATCGTTTGTTCGAAAATATCGGCTCCCAAACAATAATCACTGCAACCGCAACTTTTTATTCTGTTTTTTTTTTTTTTTTTTTTTTTTTTTTTTTTTTTTTTTTTTTTTTTTTTTTTTTTTTTTTTTTTTTTTTTTTTTTTTTTTTTTTTTTTACGAAAATAACTTTGAAATCGGTTCATAACGACAAGTGGCAAATCGTGACATTTCTCCATTATATGTTAATTTTGATAGTTTTGCTGCAACTTTTTTTCGTGCCTGTTATCGAACAATTTAAAAAAATACAAAAATCACATGTATTGCATAATAAATTAAAGCTAGAAGCCTAACATTATCATAATAACTAAAAAAACTAGGACATGTAGAAGTCGATTTGCATCGTTACCAATGCCAATTACATTTCCTGCGATAGAATCCGGTTGACTTTTCCAAAAAGAAATAAAAACTCTTTCTTAATCAGTACTTTCATGAATTGTTAATAGAAAAACGAAAAGTAAAACTAACAATTTTAAAAGTAATACGAAACTCATCCTATATAAACACTGAGTGCACAGAACTTTTATGTTCCACTCCACTATCTATCGCGACAGTTATATTTTTACTAGGTATAGGTTCACACAAATTTACAACACAAAAAGGGAACGCAAGAAAAAAAAAACTTGCTGAAAATTGTTTTTCTTCAAAAAAAAAAAAAAAACAAAAAAACAAACGATAAAATATCTTTATCATTGTCGTTATTTTTGTTATCGGGAAACTTTTTGACGCAGTTTAATTTTAATTTTCGTATGTAAAACTAGATTGTTAAACTGTCGTTTATATCGACTAACATTATTTCAGCAACTCGAATTAAAAGTTGACGATTTTACACGAAAGTGTTCGACCTTGTCCGCGCATCCTACGGTCGAGTTAGACGGGGTGAGAGCATGTGGGTCAAAGAACGAGTTCGCGGACTAGAAATAATTGGGAACCACCGACTGCTTGTCGACGTTATGACGTCACGCGATGCTATTCCAAGCGACGTCAACGCATTCTGCCGCTCTAAAAATAACCCATTGCCGGTGCACGACCGATGCTAAATGACATGCCACCGAGCGCCAATGAACAAAGTTTCCTTAACCCGTTATTGGTTAACGGAAATAAAAAAATCCATTTCCAGTTCCAATGAATTGTTAATAAACCAATTTCACAATTATATGCTGGGCGGCTATTATATTAGCCTATTGCTAGGTGCAAAATAATTAATCTAATTAAAAGTTGATTTATTCATTCATGGGATGTCACAATTTGTTTTCAGCTTGTTTTTCATGATCCGGCGGACATTGTTTGCGAACTTTGTTTTATCAAAATAAACTTGATAAAATTCGCCCGGCTCAATTATAACACAGGTTTAGCGTCAAATCAAATCTGCCCCGAAAGCGTGCAAAAATCTAGTTATTATTTTTATTTTTTTTTTTTTTTACTGTCAGACGAAACTTTTTTTCCAGCTAGGAACTTGAAAACCTCATTGGGATTGACAATAAGCATAATTTGATGAATGTTATAGAACCGCAGCTCGCAGTTTATTTAGAAGGGAAAAGATCGTATCGATCGTGCTTCTTGTTTCCTGGTAGCTTATCGAAAGTGCTTTGTATTTGCCTCGAACGCCAGCCAGAACTCATATGCATAAGACTTTCACGTAAAAGCCCCGTCAGAGAAAAAGTGTCTTCCTTTATCTTCTGAAAAACTGTGTGTATTTCACGTTGCACAGGGCAAGGTCACGTTTATGGATTCAAACTTGCTCGTGTAATTTATCCTTTTGTGCATACTTCAGTGTAACGCAAACTTCGCGAAGCAACATATTGAATTCATTGAACCCGAGTGCGTTTGAACGTCGCCGAAATAAACTCAATAAAAAAAAATAAAAAAAAAAGGTAAATGCAATTTTCACGACATTTTGAGACTTTTTTTTTTTGCTTTGCGTTGTCGCAGTGTTAATGAAAATCGTGTTACCTTGTTGTAAAACACGCGAGATAAATTTTGTCGGACAGCCTGTGTATAATGTATTTAAATTTTTTCTGTTGCAGAGTTCGCGTCGAGTATTACGTGAATGAGAACACATTCAAGGAACGACTGCAATTGTACTTCATCAAAAACCAACGTTCAAGTAAGTTAATTTTTCTAAACTGGAATATAAGCGTGCGGAAAATAATATTTTGCAATTTTTTTGCAATTAAACGGGAGAAGGAATATCGCTGTGGGCTATAGTTGAATCAACTAAATGATGTCGCGCAAGAGTACGGATAATAACGCGATGGCAAATCCGCGCATACCTCTTGGAGCCATAAAAATGTCAGATTATTTTTTATGTCTAATAATCTGGTGACCGAACGATTCATAAGCTCATTTTATTTTCGCATTTTCGTTCAGTTTTCATACACTTGGCCGTAAAAATGCACAATACGATGTCACGCGATGTAATTTCGACAAGACAAAGATGATACCCCATCCAAAGTGAAAACATTATGATTTTTTTTTATTCGCTTTTATTCGGCCGTTCTTTTGCTAGCTCTTTTCGACGCTCAGTTTACGAGAAATGATATCGAGCAATTTCTGCTAGCGATATAATTATGATTAAATTAACGCTGATGAGACCAAGAGATAAGCAATAAAATTAGTACTCAAGCTACATTATGTGGGAGAGAGGGAATTATGAAAAGCTGAAATCAAGTGATAAATATTGAATTGTCGTTGTTTTAACAAATTTCACGGTTCGTGTAACATTAGAAGTCATGACCAAAATCAGCGCTATCGTTAACTATCAAACGGTTTGTAATGGGATATAAAGGATAGATAACGTTGTCGTAATTTACGTCATAAAATGTTACGTGATAAGGACAGATAATGCGCCCACGTATTTATGAGGACACAAAATGGTTTATGGCTTATTAAAAACATGAAATCGAAATTATTTTAAAATATTAAGTATCGGCATGGTCCAAGTTTCTCGAGATGTACCGTTTTATAACGTCTGATAACTTCCGATAACGTCCTGGCGCGGTTGGTTACGCTGCATGATTCGCGTTTCGCTTTACAACTCACCGGATTTTTATATTATCACGAACAGACCGATAATAATTAATTATATCATACACACAAAATTAATGAATATATTTATGACCGAAATGATTGCGCTCTCGTTAGGTCCGTGTTAATTACCCAATTAAACTTTTTTATTGTTTAAAAACTACTTGGTAGTTTTCGTGCTTGTTTGAAGGCAGAGGATGGTGACAAATTCAACGTGATCAACAACTTCCCGAGAACTTGTGAGTCCATTATTTGTTTTACTGCGTGAGAACCGTCGAGTAGCGTTAAATTTGCTTTCAATTGAAACGCCGAGCGCGGCTCCTGGCTTGATTTTTATGATCCTTTTTCTTTACAGCGACGATGGAAAAAAGGCGAACTTTCGTGTTCAAATAGTTTGTCGTGGGAAAAATATTTCAACAAATTGATTGTGGTGATATTTAAATCGTCCGGAAGCGCGCGCGACTTGGCCGACAATTTATTATCAAAAATTGTTATGAAATGTTGAAATATGCCATCAGTCGGGGGGAATGGGGCTTTATATATTTCAAACTGAAAAATCAGTTTTGTATTGGTAAATCGCCTTACGAGAAGTTACAAATGTATTATACACTCGGCGAAGATTAAAAATAGGCATCCACACGGAGGGGTTAAAAACTCATGAGAGCAATAAATCATAGTTAAGGAATCCCCGGGGATGAGATATGACTGTTTCGCGCTAAAAAATAAAATTTGAAACATAACGCTTTAGCCGACGTTTAGTCGATGGGTTTGCATTATCTGACAGCTTGTGACATAATTTGAAAATAGCTTTCGTGATATATCGCACGACAATTCTATTACGCTCATTTCTAATTGAACGCTCGCACCAAATGTGTATATCAAAATGAAATGGTTAATTAAATGTTTTATTGTATGATGGATGTGCAGTTACAAATTACTATCCTCACTGGACTTTAATGTAAAGTCGATATTGAAAAAAATAAAACATGATTCAATGATCATTTTAAAGAAATCAGTTTTTCAATTGTTGGTGTGAAATTTCCAACAATTTTCTCAATACACGTATGATTTTGAATAATTTTATAATAATGTCAATTTTGAAATTTAACAATAAAGTAAAATAGATTTTCATTTTGGTCAATTTTTGTTAACAAGAGAATTCACTGAGTGTAAAAGCAATTTGCCCTTTTGACACGTTGCTGAACGGACTAGTCGATCGCAGATAAAATCCAAAGCAAGTCCTGAGCGATTCACACTGAACTGTTGCGATACTGAAATGAGTGTGAGAATGCCGTTTGGGAGTATCTTATGTGGTCGTGTCTGGTTGACGCAGTACCCAGAAACCGCAACGTCGACCATGAAAGCGAGTAAATATTTGGCCGTACGGCCTGCCACCTAATGTACTGTTTTGCTCAACTAACCTGAAATTCAAGCTGTCATTATTCCCCAATATGTTCTGCATTACAAAGCAGGCGAGTCATTGATTTCAATGTTTGTCCCGTTTGTTTTCAGGCCTGAGAATTCGTCTAGCCAACCTCTTCTTCAAACTGTTAACATGCTTCCTGTACATATTCAGGGTCGTGACTGATTCTGATCCCACATATGCAGCATGGTAAGTACATAGAATAATTCGCAAAAAAATTATTTTCAAGAAAACGCTTCAAACTTCAATTTTTAACCTGTAAGCACAATTTTCTTACATTTTTTGTAATTCAATTTTGTTGTAAGTAGACTTGAAATAACTTATTGAAGATTACCTAACTTTAACTTAAAACAAATTGAAAATAAATGAATACAAAAAAGTAACAAAATGAAGAATTGGAACAAGCATTTTGAAATTAATTAAATGCTCATTATTGTTAAAATTTTATTTTGCATGTTGGATACATAATTGTTGACGCTTAACAAATTGCGTGGGCGTTTGAAAAAAGTTATATTCAAATGTTCACAGTTACGGTTGCACACCCGGGAACAAGACCGAATTCCTGGTGTCGCAAAATTTAACGGAAGAAGAATTTCAAGAGCACCCGACCATCAACTGGGATGCGATTCTGTGGGTCAGAAGACCGTTGGAATTATGGGTCATCCAGGTAATTCTCGCGATGGTATCTCTGGTGGAAGCATTGCTGCTCGCCTATCTCGGATACAAGGTATGTGCCGGTGTCTCGTTTTTTAAAACATCTATTTTTCATCTCCGAAGCATTTACTCGCCCTCAACACCTCGGCTCGTATTATACATCTCCGTATATATTTCTTCTCACCTTGTTATCCATTTACGTTTCATTTGCGCGCACTTTTTTCGTCGTGCATTTTATCATCGTTAATTGAAACAAATTACGCGACCAGTTCAAATTTTACAACCAGTCAATGAAATTAACGCGTCGAAAAATAAAATAAATACAAATAACTTCTCCAATGTCAATCATTTGTGTATTTGGACTGTCCCGATGTCAATATCAGTCAATTTAATGCACTTCCGTTCGAATCTCTATTGCTATGTTAACACATCACACGGACGCATGAATATAAAGTATCGACAGCGCAGACAGCTTCGATAGACATAGAGTACGATAAACCGTGTCATCAGGGTCGAAGAACTGTCTTCGCCGTGTAGACGACTCAGTCACGATTTCGAGCTGTCTGCTATCCATAAACCTATGAAAAAGAAGCTTCAAATCCCAACCAAAAATATATACCTTGTCACATTATATTTGATGACAGCTTGTATCAGATATAATCCCTTCATATACAGCGTGCTTACCTGACCAGACCAAAACAAAAAGTTTCAGGTAAAAACGTTTGTACTAAATTGATCATGTTTCAAAATTATAAAAAGAAAATCAAATTTAACAACGGGTTCAAAAAAAAAAAAAACAAAACAAAAACTTGTAGCGAGTTTAATTTCCTATTCAAAGTCGCTTAAAGTTTCGTCAGTGCGGTGTAATTAATCATCTTTGTTTTAAGATAGAATCAAATATGAAAATGTTATCGTTAAATAGGTCGTTAGACATCACTTAATTACTTTACAAGTTACTTGACAGGAAATACAAGACCGCCTTTATCTTTGAACGATGAATCGATAAAAATTCGTTGTTAGGGTGTTGTTAATGATGTCGTTGAATGAGATGAGTGATGATAAAGATTAATTGGAGTGGTGGTATACAGTGTTCTGATAAAAAATAAACTTGAATCGCACTGATTACATTGCATTTTTAGGACTATATTTTTTTCATCGGGTTCTAAATTTTTCCATGCTATGCGGCTTCTTGGAGATTATAGTGCATTTTTCGTATCACACTACATTACAAAAGCATCCATTTTATATACTCTACTGCATGTACTTGCAAAGTATCAAATATATACTCTTTTCTGCGCACGACTATCAAACCAAGATAAGAGATTGCGTTTTACTTGCATATTTTTCTTTCCGACAGTAATGGACACGCTGTAATTGAATCTTCTGCATTTCTCACATGATATTTTTACGTGATTTTCTGAAAAAAAAAGAAACGATAACATTTACACCACTAATTCTGCAGGTTTTATTAACAATACGATCACTTAAACGGACATAATTAACTAAAATTACACGAAATAAAAAATAAATAAAATTTCAGATCACATTTTCGACTGTCTTTCTATAACCAAATGCAGCCGACACCATTGTCATGTTCTAATGAAAGCCAATTATATTACATCAAGAATTTGACGAACTTTTACAAACTTCGTCATTGAATTTTATACGAAGAATATACTTTCGAGCAGAAGACAAGTTGCTTTATATGGCACACTTAATTACTATCCATGACGTAGAGTTAAGTTTTTAATGCACAGGTTAATATGTGACGAAATTGGATTGCTGTCGTTCACATTCTACACTTTTTGTCCATCGTGTGAGAGTCGCTTTTAAATTGCATCCCTGACTTCAAAGAGACGTTGGAAAATCTACGCCAGATATTAATAATAATAGCGTACCGAATTTCGTGTTAATGAGGAATACACGAATATGATGTACCTCTTTTTTTCATGTTTACTTTTATACGTGCTTTATTTTTCGTTTTGCTACTATACAGTGAAATGTGCAATACTTTTTATGAAAAAACATGTTACTCGTGAAATTCGAAACAGTTTCAATTTCTATCAAGTTTCTATTAGGATGGAGCCAGATTGATACTAATAACAGATGTGAAACAATGTTTATCGTTTCGGACACGACAATCTTTTAGTCTAGTACTCCCATGCGAGGTTTCAAAAAGTATCACAAACTCGTTTTGAAAGCCGAGGAGGAAAACTGACCAGACGGAGCCCTCCTATGACGTAGGCTTGAGTTAGGATTAAACTTTAAGCTCAACCTGAAATAATCATGCTCGGAAAAAGCGTAATCTTTATAAAATTGTTCCCCCAGCAATGATATATATATAGAACCTCATAGAGATTTTCGTTGAATTTCGTGAAATCATGAATATTTAAAGCTGAAGTATTCTTATTGCTGAAATAATGTATCGCATAGGATATTCAAAATCCTTTCACATTTTGCGCGCCTTCAATATTATTTTTTAATGTACTTTTTATACGTCAAAATGTCAGTCTGCACATTTTTTCACGCAACTTGACTCCAACGCCGCTCTTCAAAATCAGGATTTGTTATTTTAATTACGACGATTTATTTACCCTCGCAAAATGCAAATTGAAGTTATTTATCTCCCGGAGTAATTTTATACCAAAATTTTTCTTCTCGTTTCAAACAAAGTGAAACAAAAACAAAAACAATAACGTTAACCAAAACCGAACTAAACAATTAATTTTTATTTCCTAATCAACTCGGTTATAATTTTCTGGAAAGCCTTTTTTTGTGATCCATTCAGAATCACTAAATAGAAAGGGAACAAAAAAAAATCAAAAAGAAATGTGCGAGTTCCTGAAGAATATAGGACTGATTATATAGTTACTTGTCTCAAAGCATGTGTGATGTTCACGCCCCCCCCCCCCCAACCCTGTCCTTATATAAACCTGCGCCCACGAAGGTCTACGAAAACCGAATACGGTATCGTTATTTTCGTTAAACCACATTTATGGTGCAGCTCTGGCTTCTTCTGCTTAAAGTCGTCAATTTGCACAGCAGGGAGAAACGATAAAATGTCGGTTGGTTCTTCCCTTTTGGATCGACCATGAACGCGACGTATACTCGTGCTAAATTGTTATCGACGAAATTCTAGTGGTAAAAGTGACCATACCATTTCAACAACACAGAAATGCAAGCTGAAATGACGAGAAGAAAACCGACTCGATGGTAGTTCAGATATGGTCAATTGCAATGGTGAAATAGGAACTATCACTGCATCCGAGCAAAATTCAAAATTATCTTTCAAAAATGATCTTTCTCAAATTCCTCGAGAAGTTTCATTTGTTTGAATTTTCAACCACGTAAAAATGTCTGCACACAGCTTTTCTAGCTTATTTAAACATTTCCACTGTTTTTCCCTCGCCATGTTTGCATTCTTATTGTCAACCGAAAAATTTGATGATGCGGTAGAGGAATAATAAATGAATGTTTCTTCAAGTGCTCAGCACTGCTTTTTCCACCTGGGGCGATCGTTATACTGGAAAATACTGAACGCACGACCACAATTGTCAAATGGTAATCCTAGTAACCTGTAATTGACACATCATCGTCACACCACTGGAGCAAATAATGTTTGCCGAGGGTGACAAAACAAATTTCGTCTCGTTGTTGTAAAACAAATCCGAACTGAAAATCAAATGAAATATTTAAGACAGTATTGTAAACAAATCTCAACGACAAAAAACACTTTCGTTATTATTTCAACTTCCAAGTTGTCAACACGTAGCGAATTTTCTTTTTAAATAAGTTGCATTTTATTAAAAGTTAATTTTGTGTATGTCGTCAAATTTCTTTCAAACAAATATTTAATGAGACATGATAAATTTGTACAATATTAATCCAAAGTTTGACATTAATTCGAGGCTGTCTGCGTTTTATTATATTTTGAATATTAAATTTTGATATTAATTTCTCTCCAAGTAAGAAATAATATCTTTCTTACCAGAAACAACAACTCGTGTAGAGACATTTAATTATTTTATGATAATTACAAAAATAACGAACAAGCATTTATATTTTAAGCAGCAATTTCGTATTCATATCACTTCTGAATTAACTGCTATCGCAGTATTTTCCAGGCTGAATTTTTATGACAAAATGTGTATACGAAGAACGTGCTAAGCACAATTTCACGCTATGCAGGAAAACAAAAATGTGAGGAGAAAAAAAGAAGGAAGATTCAAATTGCGTAAACATTGTTATCGTTCGAATTCTTCGGTCCTTACATCGACTCCGCGAAAACAGTTTAGAATCAAAAACGCCCGCAAACCTGGGAAAAATATTTTCACACTCATTTTTGCAAGAGTTCTTCTCTGTTCATTCTGTCTGTAAATTTAATTTTGATTATGAAGTCTTCCAAGTTGCAGGCTTGTTTGCTTGAAAAGTCATCTTTGCTCAAGCACGGCGATAAATAAATAAACCCGATTCATTTTGCACTTTTCATTTCGAGTGAAAAGTCTCAAAAAATGTTTGCAACGATAGATTGCACCACTTTTAATTAGCGAAACATTACAGTTTATTCGCAGAGGATGAAGTTCAACTTAACTAATTACGTAAACCTTAACAGAAATATGTAGAAATAAGCTTAATTTCATTTGAAACGACTCAACCGCTCTTCGTTATTTCTCCTTTTTATTTGCCTTTAATGCAAAAATTATTTTTCATACGGCTTGAAATCGTCAAAGGAATCCTGTTGATTTTCGGTACATTTAGCAGAACATCTTTTCCCGTTCGTTTGAAAGCGCAATTGGACGAAATCATTTGTATGCTTTTCGTCTGTTTTCTGCGTTTGTTTGTACCAAATTTGTAAATTAACTTCCTCTTTTCTATCAGATGATCAGTGAAATTAAAACTAACATATTGATATAAGCATTTCATTCAGAGTAAACGTTCACGTGAAAAGGCCTTTTTTTTCTCCTTCACCAATGAAAGCTTTTGGCATACTACCAAGTTGAAGGAAAAAATTAATTTTAAAATGCCCCTGGAGGATTCCACACCGCGTTACTTTCATTTTTATTCTCTTCTTTCTTTTATTCTTTTTTACGTTTTCTTTCATGTTCCGTTTCAGTTACTACAAACAACAGTCCTGAAACGAAAGAATTTTTGACAAAAAAAACAAAAAAAAACAAAAAAGATGAAAAATAACTTACGTATTGTACGGGAGATTACAGGAATATAATCCTGTTGAATTCAACGTTCGAAAATATTTAATCAGTGTTGAAAATTATTTATGTTTCGAGGATTCACAAAATGTTCTAAACTATCTTTGTTTTGTCCGCAGGGAAATATCTGGCAACAGCTTCTGTCCTTTCATTTTATCCTGGAGCTCGTCAACACGATCCCGTTTACGATCACGGTAAGTAACTTTGACTGTAGCTGGGATTTGGTTTTGCCGTGGGAAACCTCAGCGAATTCTTCCTGAACCATATGAAAAAAAAAAGTAAAACTAAAAGAAGCCTTAAAATCTCGTTTCACAATTTTTGCATATTTGAATAACCATGAGCTCAAAACGTCGGTGACTCTCAAACTTGATTCAATCGACATGATTTTCCTTCTCTGTTACATTTTTTCCCTAAATCTGACCAAAGATTAAATTAACGTAAAACGGTTGTGTTGGAGAAAATTGGCGTAAAATCTTCGCACTCGTTAAGTCGGAATTTTAATTGATACCTAACTAATACCCATTCCATTTGCAAATCTAGTCAAAACATTTTCGTGGTTATTTTTTGTTAATTTTTTTTTAAATATAATATACAAATTGACAGTAAAACAAAACTGACGTTTGTCCACCGATTTTATCCAAATTTAGATACTGAGTGGAATCTTCGAAGTAGTTGAAAATGAATTCCAAATCGTCGGGATAAGATTCGTAAATGCCTTAATCGAGCAAATCGAACTTTAGCCACAACAATTGAAGAAGTTGAAACTGTAGTTGTAACTAAGCTATACTATGATCGAATTGACGACGCAAGAGAATAGTCAGTCTGATGATTTGAAAAAAAAAATCCACATAACGGTCCCCATCGAACCAAAATTATTTCTCTTTCCTTTTAATTTAAAATCATTTTCTCGTTTAGCAGATAGAGAATAATTAATTTAATTGCGGAAATACTCGTAAATAATTAAAGCCTTTTTAAAGATTTCCATTTGAGAAATTTAGGAAGCTTAAGACAAGCTTCATTTTCATGCATATTTTCTCTTCATTTTCATACAATATTACGGCACTTTCTTACATTTTGTTCAACTTTTGATAGTCATTTTTTTTTCCATACAAATTTTTCTGAAAAGATTCATTTGGTGGAACAAAATGTTACCCGTACAAACAACGGTCCAAAGGAGTTTATTTCGGAAGCAGAATAAGACAAATCGTGAAGATATATTATTTTTGTTGTCTTGTTAAAACCTATGTTTATCCTTTGCTCTGCTCTCGTCTTAAAGCCTGCATGTCGTTTTTCACATCTGATAACAATTTAGCACACTCATGAGTTTCATACAGATTGTAATTTCTACGAAAGCTCGACCTACCTAAAAATGTTATTCATTTTCGGATTTTCTCATTATGTTTACATATTTCTGCTTCATAATATTAAGTGAACAATATATGTAATGAAATTTCGTCGTAATATTTTCAAGCCAACATTCTGACAGAATTCGCAAGATAAAAGAATAAAAATGTAGAATTATATCGAACATTGAACATAATAAAAATATCCTCATCATTGTGAGAAATTTCTTTTAATTTTTTTTGAAGCTTATGAAATGGATAATGAAAAAGGATTTTTTCTTTTTTCATGAAAATTTTTTCGAATAACAAAATTATGTGATAATGAAATCTCAACTATAAATTTACTCTGATAATTATAAAAGCATCTGCAATATCAGACACTGAAACTTAATCGAAAATATTGTTTCTTATTTATTATTACTTAACGATCAAGCGATCAATTTACAGTTTTTGAAATGCATACTTTGATGATCAAAATCAAGCTTAATGAGCAAACGCCAGTAGCCTTCGTAATGTTTGCACCTCTGATATATATCTATGTTGTAAGCTCTAGACATGAGCTGTTTACAGTACCACATGGACCTGTAGTTACACCTAAATGTTACGTGCGAATAAATATCATTTTATTTAAGAACTATAATTGTAAATTACAACCATTATTTAGACATTAATTTTTAATTAAGTTTCAACTTTACAAATTATTTCTTTTAGTGGTACAAAACAATTATTTTAAACTAATAACTTATAATTGCAGCTACTGTATCCGCCGATGAGAAACCTTTTCATACCAGTGTTCCTAAATTGTTGGTTAGCAAAGCATTCTTTGGAAAATATGTTCGTAAGTAAATTGATCTTCACTGAAAAGAATCACTTCACTGAATTGAATGAACAAAATAGTTAATCATTAAAAGTATCTAATTATTTATCAAAAAAA
Source organism: Trissolcus brochymenae (assembly GCA_030523145.1). Taxonomy (NCBI): domain Eukaryota; kingdom Metazoa; phylum Arthropoda; class Insecta; order Hymenoptera; family Scelionidae; genus Trissolcus; species Trissolcus brochymenae. The sequence continues at coordinate 258,525 of JAQQRF010000005.1, forward strand.
AAAAATAATTTTTTTACAGAATGACTTACATCGAGCAATGCAGAAATCCCAGTCAGCTTTAAGTCAGCAACTGATGATCCTTAGTGCCACATTATTGTGCCTTGTCTTCACTAGGTAAGTTTTTTTTTTAAACTGAATAAAATACCAATTCATAAATGACAAAGTTCAATTGAAAAAATTGTAGAAAAAAGATTGATATAATAATAACTTTTGATATAATCAAAATGAATGAAACCACTAATAATTTTTGTGGATCAAGAAACAAGAAAAATCAATGTTTAACATGAGCGAGAAAGGTGGTAACAATAATCAACTGTACTATTCCATCTGAAGGATTAGACTATTATTACACTCCATTAGTTTCATTTGTCGACTGTGGTAGAAATATGAGCCTCACACATGCTTTTGGTTGTAACATGAAAGGTAAGGGGTCAACTTCACTGAGAGCAATGTTTAATTTATAACGCTACAAAAAATCGCCCTTTTTAAACCAAATTGTTTTTAATCTTAACCTGACGAAACTAAAAAAATTTTATCAGTTCCGATGAAAACTCTCAAAATTGTTCAATTCACCAATTAACAATTCATATCAACTTGCATATCAACATTGCATTCACTGTGTTGTATGCAACGAATAATTTGACTGGACAAACAACGGAATACAGAAAGATAAACTATTTCTTCGGGAACGAAATTCATGAGCCATTGTAAATGAGTTAATTGAATTTGTTTTATGATAGAAATATTCAGTATAGCCATTCACACAGGCACAACGTTATAACATTGTTCCTTGAGCATGGTGCATTCATTGCATGAATTCGCTTTGCCCTCAAGTCACTTTTGGAACTACAGTTAGTGCGTTTGCGTTCTCTGTCCAGTTGTAATACAACGGGAACCGGTATACTAACGATTAAACACGAGAATAGAAGCTGAATTATATGGGTTGACTCACTGTTTCGCAATTATCAATTTAAACGAATCCGTTTCACTGAGACGACAGCCAGTTTTCTGAAACGTTTGACTAATCAACTGATAGTGAAACAACAAACTAATCTCAATGAGCATGAATTAAATTTTCGCCATTTAGCCATAATTGTCTACACTGTGTACTTGATCAAAACAAAATAATGAAAACTTTTGCTCATCTATATTGCAGCACATGTACTAATCTGCAGTGAACTTTTTTCTCTTAATATTTGTTTAAATTTTCACTTAAACAGATTTATACTCAGTGTTGATTTCCATAATCCCCATAAACGTTTTTCTTTTCACAAAAGTTTTTTTCGGCCTTTCGCTTTGAAATTCAATTTTTTCATAACTTAAAACATAACTTTTAAATATCAAAGTTTCCAGAAAGGCATGAAATTTAACATTTGGAAAGAATTTTGATGCCTATAACTTTTGGAGAACTGTAAATAATATTTTTATTATTCTTTTTACAAGTATTTTAATTATAATATACATATTAAAAACAAGTTTTCAGCGTTGTTTTTAATTTTCATAACTATCAACATTTTCATCTTTCCCAAGTAACAAAAAAGATTTATTATCCTTTCAAAAAAAAAACTGTAACGATAATTCTGAAATTTGTCATAGGACATCTATCTCAAATATTAATTTTTGGTTTTAAATTAGTCCTGAGTGGAACTGCAAATGAAAACATAAAAAACTTTGTGAAAAAGGGTTTGCCGACAAAAATCTGTTGACAGAAATTTTCATTATATTTATGCCAAAAAATGTATGCTGGAACGTTAAATTTGTAAAAATGTATAAAACATTTCAGTCTTGTGGAAAATGATTATTCTCTACATAGCTATACAGAGAGAAAAAAAAGGAGAATACCAAAGTAAAATTGTATGTGATCTAAAGTCGCTTGAATTCATAGTAAGTGAATAATAATAATTAGAATGCAAAAACAAAATGCTTTACGGAGTAAATCAAACATGACGAGATGTATCAACTCCATTTTCTTATACACTGCTAAATCTGCTGAGTTTGAAAGAATGATTAAACACTTCGCTAAAGATACAAAAGCATCTATTTCATTTGAAATGAAAATCCAATTTTGTCTTTATTCAGAAGATTTAATCCCGCGGAAAAATGAAAGTCGTTCTCCGAAGAATTCATTCCGATAAGTTTTTTATGATGAAATTGACCTTTTTATATATTTTTTTTCATCACACAGGTCCAATCGCTGATTCAGTGTTTTATTTTGAAATAGCATTCGACGGTAAATAAGGTCATCCAAAATTGTAAAATATCCATCTTAAAATTAGGTTATTCAGATGGTAATTATAATTTTAATTCGTCGTTCTAGGATATTACAACCAACGCATATAACTTTTAACGATCCCAACAAATGTTACTTTTCACCTAAAAATTTTATTTGGCTTCAATCCGAACATTTCATAAGAATCTCATGTAATTGTGAAAGCGACTGTCAAGGATGGTATAAATTTACTTTCTACATTTGGTATAATACATTTTTCATCAAATCTACCTAAAAATGAAAAATGATATGTAATATTAAAATTCAATTAATTATTCAGCGTAGTAAGCTAACATTTGTCAGATAGATTGTCGAGAATTCAGAAAATATTTTTGAGAGGGGCCCCCTTATTTTTTGTCAAAATCTTTCCTTAGTTTCGAAATGCGATATAAAATAATGAGAGAAATTTTGATTCGAAATTGAAGCATCTTTATAGAGAATCGTTATCGGTGAAAAAAATTATCAATATAAATATATAACTATAACGTCTTGGGTTTTACATAACCAGCTTGAAGACCTATCAAATCTGTAAGAGACACCATCCGACCTTTTTCCTGCTGTTTTCTCGCCAGCAAAAATTCTTCAGTTATTTGCAAACGTCAGTGCAAACTGTACCTGCATTCCAGCTGGGCTTATTACTTCAGGTCATATTTTGTTTTCTTTCTTTATCATTTTGTTGGAGCACACAAGCTTCATCCGTGTATAGCAGTTCCCTGCTGCAACGTTATGCGATACGTAGTAGTAAAATTCAAAATAGTACAAAATTCAAATTTGCAAACAAAAGAAATCCACTGTGTGAAACTCGGATATTATATTGTCCCGTAAAGTTTAATGAGCTGATTTGATGCATATCGTCGGAATCATCACTGGTGAATTTATTAACTGTTACGAAAATTAATTTATGCCAATAATTATATCGGTTTTTATAAAACCTATTTGTTTCAGCAACAGTTGATTTACTTACAATGTTACTTACAAAATTTCAAACTTTATAAAACATATCTGAACATCACGATATTGAAAAAAAAAAGTTTAGTTCGGTAAGAGATCTATCACAAACAAATGATGAATATCAGAAGCTTTTCATCAAATTAAAAAATAATGAAAAAATAATGTGAAGATGTTGGAAAGAAGGTTGATCAAATTAATGAAGAGAAATGCCGTACTTTGGTATTGAAAAGTCTGCTGGAGGATCGGAATAGAAAAACATGCTTCATAAAAATAGCGCGTGCGAATTAAAATAGAACCACTGTTTATACAACGACAGTTAAATGAAGGGCTATTTGAACAGTCGATAGCAATAAAAATGTACAGTGTAAACTCACAATCCACAGTTCATAGTTTGCGTTTGTTTGAAATGTTACATATCAACTTTCAAAACTTAATTTTTGTTGTGTATTACAAAAATAAAAAAAAATTGAGTTAGCTCTTAAGCATGTGCATTTCTTAAGAGGTACGCATAAGAATTCACTCTGCTATCTAGGAAGAGTGAAAAGGTTGTCTAATCGATGAGTCTTTCGTGATGAACAGTCACAATGGCCGTCGCCGATAAAGATCGGCGTTCTTTTGTTATATTGATCCGACTGATTTTATTATTTATAAGTTGATTATAGTTCGTCGCTACTTTTAGATGTGTCCTTGTCACCGGAAACGCATATCCAATGTATTCACATTTGCTTTTATGACAAGGGCAAACACATTTTTAAAGCACTTTTTATGACCCTCGATTAATGATTCGCGAATTTTATTGCCCCTACTATTGCCTTATCTTTTATCAATCTACCGTATAAAAATCCCGATACTTTGATCAATAAAGTTATCAAATTATTCGCACGAATAACGAAAACAAAAAAAACTGTCATTTTCATAATTAAGTTAAGAAATTAATCAATTCGTATGATGGCTCGTACAATTTTTTTTATAATTATTGTTAATTTCTTTGTTTTAGATGTACACGTCGGGTTAAATAAACAAATTTAGTGAGCTGTATTTCCAATGAATTTCGCAAATACGCGTTCCTATTTTTAGGATTTCAAAAGTCCTCTGACCCGAATTACAATTCAAATAAACCGGTGCTTATTTAGGGTCCGGCAAAAACAAATAATTTTTGTTTAATGACTACTAATTTAGATCAAGATTAATGATAGCAATTTACTAATTGGTTGTTGACAAAATTACATTATGCAAAAGTTAATTCTGAACATTTGAATGAAAGTAGAGAATGACAATAATGTTGTTAAATGAAATAAAAGTTTTCATTCGGAGTCCATGAGATGATTTTTAAGAAATGAACATATATTTGTTGGCTTGAATTAGTTGCTGAGAATATCTTATCCAATTATTGCTAATTGGTACAAATGCGTTATTGAATGTCCACTTCAATATTGCAGTACCAAAATTAGTGGAATCAGTTTCCTGATCAATCAAATATGAATTCGAAACAAAAACATCCAATAAAAATCCATCACAGGTATATTTTTTTTCTATTTTTTTCTCCATATAATATTTATCAAACTTAATATGTGCTGCATAAAATGTATCTAAACCACTAAAAGCTGCAGTGCTGGGAATTTCCGCGGAATAGCAAGTACATGTATGTACGAAAAACTCACAAAAACCGTACCAGTGTAGAAATAGAAATATTTTGTAACAATAAAAGACTTCACTTTATTTAGTCGACTAAATTCGTTTTTACTAAAGTACACAAAATATATATTATATTTGCTCTGGACAAATATGTTATTTTTATAAATTAACAATGAAACAAAAAAACTATTGTATTGACATTGCTGGGAATAAATATCAACATTATCTGCAAAGTAGATACTCCAAAATATTTGGAAATAATTGTAGATGATAAATTTATCATGCATATCGATACTGTTTTAAAAACAGTTTTCAATTTCTTGTCTCGTCTGTTGGATTGTGCAGGCGATCAGAGAATTCCTCATGAAGTGTATTTACCTTACAGCCAAAACAAAACAATTTGAGATTTCAAAACCACTATTGTAAAACCCTACACTTCGATTTCTCCTATTTTGCTCGTGAAATAGTAAGTGATCAAATTATTTGCTCTTAACAAGTCAGTTGTTTCGCGTTGAAAATGTCGCAAAAAATGTTGATCTGTGCGCCGTACAAAATTGTTGTTTTCACGGACCGTCTGTCATCGACGTACCCAAACAGAAAACCAAAAATATATTGTGTCCCTAACAATTGGATTTTCACGGACAGCGATTGCAAATACTGCCTTTTTCCATGCTCGCCTTTCGATGATTACGGTTATCCAGGCGATATTGCATTATTAATCCGAACGTCTGCTCAACCGTCACTGGTATGGCGCTCGTATGCTATGCATATCGTTGATTATGCTTGTAAGTCAACAGTCAACGGGTTAAAACTGAAACATTTTTTTCAAATTTAATTATAGATTTTTTTATATTTTTTTTGTTCAAGCTACGTATGAAAAAGCAATGAAATTATTAACCAAATGCAATAAACGTGATCTTTTCGAGCTGCCATCGTATATAAACCAGATTTCCACTTTGATGGACTCGGCCGAATTTTGTAAGCATGACTTTTTTAGTAGCAACATTGTTTATTTAAAATATATTCAACTAATTTAATTTTTGTTCTTTAGTAAAACAAACGAGCAGTTCATCGGAAGAATGGAGCGATTCAAGCTCAGATGCTTCGTTTTTAGATTCAAGTGACTGTGATAAAACGAAAAATGATGTTACAAAAATATTTATATTTTTTTCAAACCATAAAACTTGATTACTTTTTTTACTCTCTTTAGATTTGTGTGATTGCAGCCATGAGAATAAAAGCAATATAAGTGAAAGTACGCTTTTCAGCCAAGATTTTTCTTTGTCAACGAGAAATCTTTCTTATAAGAACATAGTAAACAGCACGTTAAAAACTCCAGTGCATTATTCGAGTTACCTTTCGCTGGATTGCTCTGGAGGTTAGATTTATTCACTTTCTTACGATTATTAATATAATTTACTTTTATAAGTAAAACAATAATATTATCTGAAAGTGAAAAATAATTGGTTCAATTTTTGACGATCGATTTGCCTCGCAGGACTTTTGTCACCTGATCAATCTTGTATAAGAGAACAAAGTGAACAAAATATAGAAGAGTGCAAAATCGAACCTTCAATTTATGATTCAGCTTTGCTGCGGACAAAAGAAAACGAATCATATCTTCCAATGAAAAACATTCATGATTTTTATGAATTTGAAAAGAAACTGAAAGATAATTATGAATTCATACAACAATTCGTGAGTTTTATTCATCTCATTCATTTATGCAAAAAAAAAAAAAAAAACAAAATTCAAATATAAATTTTTATGCATACATTTTTTTATATTACAGATTGATTCATTGCACAAAATTTTCGATGAAAAGCTACCTCCAGTTGCGAACATACACAAAATTTTGAAGCACTATGTTACCATCGACTTATTATCACTGCTCGTTCGACCAACTTTGCTGAAGAGTCGACCGCATTATAACGCGAGCTTATTTTCCTCCCACCTTTTCAGTCAGTTAATTTGAATTATTTGAGTATACCCATCTATCGGCCATTTGAAAATTATTTTTTTTCATTCCCATCATTTCTTTTAGGTTATCTCGTATCCAAGAATGCGAGCAGCTGGGAAACGTTCGATTCAAACTACTATTTTGCCGCCATTGAGATGCACTTAAACCTGAATAAAACCATTTTGAGTCAGGTTTTTCAGATTAACTCATAAAAGAGCTGGAAACAAAATTGAACCAGCATCTCAAAAACCAAAGAAAATATGTTAACCGTCGTTTCTTATGAAGCATCCAGGATATTTTTGTCCTCGTAACAGAATTTGTTTAAAACTTATTCATCACCGATTCATTTTATAGGATCTGCTTGATTAATCTTGAAGTTATATTTAATACATTAATTTAATTCGTATCCGCGAAAAAGTTTTGTTGGCACATGAATACTTTTTCACTGCGTTGCAGCGAACAGTTTGTCAATTATTGTAATTATAACAGCTCTGAGATATTTTTATGACAAAATGTTGATCGATAACTGCGTTGACAATACCGAGCACATTGATTATTAATAATTATATTAAATTGTGACTGGTTTGTGTTTCGCAACTAATGAATTATGATGGACAAACCCACTTAACAACGGTACATTACAGGAAAAGTAATGTCGTTGAAAAAATTAAATCAATTATTAAATTTTCTGTAAAATGCGTATGTTTTTAATAACATATCATATCACCATATTAAAATATTATAAACGGATGACACTCTGATTCCCAAAATGTTTTCATCAAACCGATGCTTTATTCCATATTAGTTGAAATCATTTATTGTAATATACATTTATTGATTTGCTATTATTTGAAATTATTTGAATTCGGCTTGTTTCAAAATGATGATTTCGAATGTTCAGCTTGAATAACAGTCTAACGAGATGAATGTATAACGAAATAATAATCCATTTGAAATTTCAATAAATAGAAATCGTCGTCGCGGTATCTCGCGCAAAAGCTTCAGCCCTACGGTTGAGGAATCGCATGTCTGTCGGCGTTAATGCGACGGCCACGTCAACTTCGTCATATACAAATTCACTTTACCCGGTCGGATATGCAAATTCGTCGTTTGGTACTCGACTTAATTAATGCGCGCCTTGTTATAGCGCGCACATAGCGGAATAAGTAAATAAAGTGAAATGAGAAAAAAGGGGTGCGCGAACCCCACGAAAAATCCAAACGTGTAAAAATAGCCCGTATAAACCAAAAGCCGCATGCATAATTTATTACAAACTTTGATGCCGTCTTGTTGCCACGCAGGATGGTTCTCTCAGTTTGCCTCATTTTGTGCGAGTTTTGACAAATTTTTCTTATCGCGACTTCAACTCATCGTGATAACCACTCGTCCTTTTTTTTTTTGCCTTATCGCTTATAAGTTCTGTGTAATTTATCATACAACAACAATGATTAAAACAACAATACAAAAATTAATTTGTGTAAAAAAAATTTTCAACTGATTCGATGGCTCGATTTTCTTTTATTGAAAATTAACTCTTGGCTAATTGGCGAGTGAATTCAACCGTTATTGTGAACTGGGGCACTTTAACTAACACATAATAAAATTTTCTCAGCTAGAGGACGGAGGTAAATCAAAAACTTACGGCGAAAACTCATAGACGCTAATAAAGCTCTGAAAAGTAATTCAGTATTTATGCTCTGTTATTGTAATTACCACTACTCAGAAGCTGACGCGATGATTAATAATATCGATTGTTGCGTCGAATAAATTAATCACCCTATAAAAAAACAACTTCAAGAGCACGACCAACGGCCGAGATTGCAAGATCGATCAGAATTTAATATAAGTTTTATTCCATTGCACTTCAATTAGACATGGAACCGAAGTTTCCCTTCGTTAAATCAGTTTATTTTAGTAATTTGTCACATCCGACACAATAATTCAATGTCTTAATTGATTTATACTCAAGATTAAGGGAAAATAAAATTTCTCAAAAGTCAATATGATTAAAATCATGAAACATGTTGCAATTGAACTTTGTCAATGAAAGTTTGTAAATTATTTAAAAAAAAACAACAATAATTTGTTTGTACAGTGTTTGCGGAATCCAACATTTTCAGAGGGCAGGGCACAGACACCTGAACTTGTTTCAGAGTACGTATTATGTAGTAGTGACCTTTTCCACAGTCGGCTATGGTGATTTTGTTCCTGACATTTGGCCATCTCAACTCTACATGGTCATCATGATCTGTGTAGCTCTTATCGTACTACCCACACAGGTAAGACTCAATTACAAAACTTCTTATCAACTAAATGCGATAACCAGTAAAAATCGACCGACAGATATAGTTTTAATCTTCTACATCGAACGTAACATCAATCCAGATTAAAGAATTACTAACTGAGCCGAGTTTCTTCTCCTCTTATCTTATTGTAAACTGCTTTTTATTAAAATGTGTAGGGTAGAACTGTAAGGCCCGACGGACTGTCTCGATATCACGGTTGCAAACAGGTAGCGAATCGCATGACTAAAATCTGGGTGATTTGTTGAATCACATTTTTTGTCCTGACTAATTTTGCTACCTGCAACATACTACAGCTACTATCCATCTATCTCGTTGATAGCCATTGTTTTCAATTACATTTGTTAATAGTAATGAAATAACAACTCATCAGACCGAACTTGATTAATTGGCATTCAACTTGTCATCATTTTCCAACCCATTACATTTTGCGAGAACAAACGTGCAGTACAAATCACAAATTGTTAATCTGTTAACACACAATTTTATTAACACCAAATTGACGAGAGTGATGCGTGATTTAATCTTCAGAGAATCTTTGGCCTTTAACTCATTAAACTTTGACTCTGCTCTGTTTGTTTTGTCAAAAAGTTTTTCAACTTGACTCGTGCTCGCTATTTTGTACAAAGTTTCGACGTTTACAAGCGTGAAAAAAAAAACATCAAGCGTACGTATTTTCCATCCCAATAACTTACATTCAATTTTCTAATGTCAGTATGTCGTCACTTTTGTTGCAAATTATTCTTGAAAATTGTAACTGTCCGAAATCGAATGTTTTCTTTTTTTTAATTTTAATTTAATACACTCTTGTTTTTTCACCTTCGACAAATATTTTAATTAAAACTTAATTGTAAAGGAAATATCATAATGAAGTAAAATTGGCATCAGATATCTCTCGAAATGAATCAAGTTACTATTCAAAGGCAAATGAACACAAGTTGATCATTAAAATGGACCTAGGAAACAATCAAATAGGATGTTGGCTTGATTCAATGTGATCAAGGGCCGAAGCGCTAATATAGTTTACTTGTTAAAAGCTTTCCTCAATGTATCATTTGCTAATTCTGAAATGTGATAAATTATCCTCGGCTATATCCTTCATCTACAACAGATATATCACGTCCTGTACGTGCAATTGTATTATATGCTCTGGGGTTTTCGACCGCAAACATTATTTTTCATTTATCCAAACTAGGAGTTTTGCACGTTGTCCCTGCAAACCACAAAATTGCTCCAAAACTCTTAATTCAGCAGCATTTCCTTTATCTTTTGTTTAATAACATCTCATTTTCCGTAATTAATTATCGCTCTATCATCGATTTCGTATATCCGCCGACAAAAATGTATGCTATCTAATTAAATTAAACACAATAACGGCAGTGATTAAAATTTTCTTCATTAAAGCACAAATTCAATTATCATTCAAAGGTGATAATTACAGATGTTTCCACGCCAGTGTAATTAAAATTCAAAGCAAGACCCTCGCGAGTGTTACAAAATGCATTTTAGATAACTTACATATGCTCGCCGGTAATAATGTCTCTTAATTGCTGCAACCCGTGCATCTTTCAAACACGAGTTGGAAGCTGTAATTCAGAGGATTTGCTCTCCAAAATTGGAGGTTCGCGTCACGTTTGTCGTGCTAACACGTATATCACAAAAACTTGAAACCTAAAACCTGAATACGAATTACCAGCATATTTATAAATATTACATTGACCTTGATTTAACAAAATATTTCGCTCATTATAAATGAGCTGCTAAGCTGTCTTTAAATTTCATGAATGAGTAACAAAAATAAAAAAAAAAACCAAATTCATTCATGCCATGTTAAATTTATTTCTGCATTTTATTTATTTATTCGGCAATTGAAAAATAGATTAAACTATTTAGATTTTTAGTTACAGTCAATTTCTAATGGATATTACATCAATTGTACTGTAACGCTGTCTATAAATAGTACTTTTATATATTGTCGCTCGTATATTTTTTTTATTATCAATTTTTTTTTAATACCGCGTTTCATTTCATTTAACATTCGAGGCAACTCGCAACAAACCAGACGGTTTTTAATTTTCCCTCTGAACGATACGGCTTTTGGAGGCGTGGCAAGCCGCGCTATATTAAACGACAATAGCGTGGTCGAGTGCAATCATTATTCCGAGAAAGAGTATACACGCGGAACCACTCATCAAAGTCCACAAAAAAAACTCTCGATACTCTATCAATAATCTCATGTTAATTTGAAGCTGATAAATACTTTTCGCACAACAAAATGCCGCGGCTTCTTGATTTCATTATTCCAATGACATTTTTGCCTACCTGTAAGTTTTTTTTTTATTTATTTATGTACCAGAACGATTAATCATGAGCGATAAGATAAACAATTGAACATGAATAATTCAGGACTCTGGCTTGATTTGCATCAAAGAAAATTTTAACGTGATAGATGAACGTAAAATATTGGCAAAATTATAAATAACGCCAACTATCGATATGCCTCAATGCATATCAAAGTGGGCTTCTTAATATGAAATAACAAAAAGTGTTGGACGCGATTTCAGTTGATACAATGTTATCAAAAGTTAATTCATCTAAGAGTGGAAATATTTCAACAATAGAATGAATTTCAATGAAAAACCCTTAGTACGTTAAAACCTTTCTGCCTTTGTTGTTACTAAGCTGTGTAAAAATTAGCGAACATTTAGACCCTTCAAAAGCTGCGTTATAGTGAACCAACAAAGCTTGCATATAAATGCGGAAGAATCGTCGATACAATAGAATACTTTCATTCTTATGCCCAACCTCCGTCAAACAAAAGATTTCTTTTCATCGGAATAAAAGCCAGATTTTACTTACATTTCACTCTGACTAACACACTGAGTGTGTTCAAATTTCCGACGAAAGCAAACACATCAAATTGCGCTCACAAATTCATGCGAAAGCCATCTGACTTTCCTATCTGTCTATACATTTTTTATTTAATACATGCATAACAAAATTATTGCCCGTACGATTTGATCTTGACTCGCACTACTTATTCATAAAACACCCATAATCGTGGATTATCCAACTCTTTTGGGTAGCGAAATATTTCTAGACTCTCGAGGCATTTGCGGTAAAACTTTATTGCCCTGCAATGCGCAGTTCTCATCGCGGATCGCGTCAGTGTAGCGATATTTTTTCCGACGCGGTTAGCAATTGGTTTTGTGTAAGTTATTTCTCGTTATTGACAGTATTCCATTGGGCAAAGAGGGAAACTAAATTTGTTTGAAACTTAGACAAAAACAAACAAAAAATGAAAGAATTTTTAGAATAATGATGATCCTTATTGTGATACAAAGGTGGAGAATTTATTTTCCGCTTGAGAATGAAATTTTGAACGGATCACGATGAATGTCATAACGGCGAAAATTGGCATAAAGTGTATGCACGCGTGCACTTGTTGATGCATAATTTGAATCGGGCGAACGTTTGACGGATATACAGGCTTTCAGCGTGGCTTTCAGAGTAAGCTGTCGACGGGGTCGCTCCACAATCGAATCCATAGCTCCGTGTCAAACGCACGAAACGGCGAGCGATCTAAACTTGAACGTATATATCACCCTCCCGGTTGACTATCACAATTTAATTGAATCGTTGCTCATAAAAAAGGCATCAAATGCCACACTTTTTTAACCCATCTTTAACAAACAAAAAAAAAAAGAAAAAACGTGCAGCGCATCAAAACTCCGACGAAACAAAATGTTTCCCGTACACGCGACAATTTCAATCTCGCGCGCGCCTCTTTTGTGCCGCCCGATGATCACAAATCTGCTTTGTCCTGAATCGAAAGTGAATTTCAAGTTGCATGAATAACCAAGTCCTGACAGACGATTCCCGTCCATTCATTAATTCAGACGCTTTAGTCTCGTCAGTTAATCAATAAATTAAGTTATATTATATCGTCCGTATAGTCGTGTATGGCCAGGTGAATTTCGTACGTCCGTCAATACAATTACAAGATATTTGCTGGAATCGCCGGCGGGTATGATAAATCCTGCAGGACAAAGTTCTATTTTCATCTCCAAGATGAGAATCAAAATTTGAATGCAGCTTTTTATTTTTCTATCCAATCCGTTAGACGAAACATTTCTTTTTCCAAAACGAAACAATATGGAACGACTGAATGCAAATCTATTGTGATCTATAGAAAAAATACCAGCACTCATTTTTTTCTTTTTTTTTTTTTTGAAATTCCAACTTGAACTATGCGTATTTTCAAGATAAAAGTTCAAAATAAACAGCTTTCCACGAAACAGCTCAATAAAAATACGTACAAAACGCGCAATTTCTAAGTAACCCCTCGACAAATTAATTCCCTGTGAAATATAATTAACAGCTTCTCACTTATTTTTTTCGAATCGATTATTTGTAAAAGGTACTTGGCAATCATTTAACTCGAACGGTAGTTATGAACGATTTACTTAATTTGCAAGCTTGCTGGAATACACTTGGGGTGCAGAGCATCAGAGCCCCGGCGGTCAATAAATCGTGAAAACAATCGCCGAGCAATTTGGAAGAGACGACGTCGCAAGATAACTCGCTGTACCTCTTCATTTTGTGCATCCCGCGTTAAATATTTTTCGAGCGGTTTACATTTCAATTGCAGGCGAGATTCGTTCAACTCATTGTTGCGAAAAAAGCAGATATATCCAGTCGGTTGCTTCGCGCGGACGATAAGGCAACGCGGGGGCATTGTTGTTGATTCATCCCCTTCTTCGTCGCGGGAGCCTGACAACAAAAAATGTAACGTTCCTTTTTTTTTCTCGTATTATTGTTCCACGCAGTTCGAGCAATTGGCTTTCACGTGGATGGAACGACAGAAGCTGGGTGGCTCGTATTCATCGCACAGAGCGCAGAGCGAAAAGCACGTCGTGGTGTGCAGCACAACCCTCCAGGCAGACACTATCATGGACTTTCTCAATGAATTTTATGCTCACCCGTTACTTCAGGCAAGTCAAAGTTCATCCACCACGTATATAAGTACATGGCATGCCTCCAGTGGCGTATGTTACCCGCTCCCTGTTTGTATTTCTTTTTTGTTTTCTTCTCTTGTCATTTTTTTTTCTTTCTTTCCTCCCTTTTGTTGGATGTATTATAGCGTATTACGGAAAAATGATTCGGGCAAAAAAGATACTTTGAATCAAAAGTTGGCGAAAAACAGAGCGCACATTTAGTTTCGCTTTTGTTGTACGCGCGACGATGTAAATCACCGACTACCGGGCGAAAAATTATCCGGAAAAAACAAAATACTCACTAATTGGACAATCAGGACAAATAAATTTACTGTGGTGCTGGAGCTTTTCTTTTCATTTTGTCGGATAAATTGTGTCCGCGGTATTGTACGAACGATTAAAAATGTTGTTCATTTTTTTGAAAAATAATACTGTTGTGTTTGAACATTTGAAAAGAAGTTTCCAAATTGGGTACAGTTTTTATTTAAGTTCAAATGAATTGTTTTGTTTTACAGAGAACAAAACAATTGTATCAACCCATTACTGCACGCTTTTAAACGATTCATAACATCCGAAATTGTGATGTTTTAATACACGTGGTAACAAAGTTGGATATGAATTTGCCATATTGTCACTTGTGCTTTCATATCGCTGGTTAACCCTAACGATTCAAAAAGTACTGTTAAACTGCACTTGGTGTTTGAACTGTTATTAGGCATTGAAGCATTTTGGTAATCGAGGAATTCACTTTCTCGTAACCCCGGAATTCCATCCATTCACCTGTTTCAACCTTTGCCACCAGGCGGCACTCTCAAAACTCTGTTGTACAACTGTACTTCAACTTTGAAACGATTATCATTATCAGAATTTCGAGTTTCACAAAATTCCTTAATTCAAGATAGTTGAATTTTGTGCCGCCAAAAGTTGAATCTAGTTGAAATTGAGACGACAATTGCAGGATTATTACGTGGTACTGTTATCGCCAATGGAACTGGACACAACAATGCGTATGATACTTCAAGTACCGATTTGGGCGCAGAGGGTGATCTATATCCAAGGATCTTGTTTGAAAGACGGAGACCTGGCTAGGGCGAGGATGAATGAGGCAGAAGCCTGCTTTGTTCTCGCGGCCAGGAATTACGCTGATAAGACTGCCGCGGATGAGCACACAATTCTCAGGTAAGAATCACACTCGAATCAACTCTTTTCAAATTCTGCGAAAAATTGCTTTTTTGAATTCATCCCCCGTATTTTCAGCAAGGTTAAGAATCTAAGAACCATAGCTCTCTCTTCATCTGTGACCACTTTTGATGAACTTTCTATGGCATTATTTCAGCACACTCAAACCACAACACTTTTCATCTTTCCATTCATCTCATTTTTTTTTGTTCCTTTCTTTTTCTTGCCATTTCTCTTTTCATATTGCTCCAACACATGTAACCAATTTTCGCTGCACATTCTTCCATGGAATTTAAAAATGTGAAGGGTGCTTACAGCTTGTTTCCAAACAAATTTGATGATGTGTTATAAACTTTTATGAACAGGTCTTGGGCTGTCAAGGATTTCGCCCCGAATGTTCCTCAGTACGTTCAGATCTTCCGTCCGGAGAACAAGCTTCACGTAAAGTTTGCTGAACATGTCGTTTGCGAGGATGAATTCAAGTACGCTCTTTTAGCAAACAACTGCACGTGTCCCGGTGCGTCAACCTTGGTCACATTGCTCCTGCACACATCGAGAGGACAGTAAGTTTAACCCGCTCCCTGGCGTTCGTTCGTCAACTCCATGCATTTTAATAGAGACTTCAAAACAGTCGGATACACCCACATTCATCGCGAGCGCTTTAATTAATGATGACTAAGCCAATAATGAAGGAAACGCAACGGCAAATAAAAGCGCCGCAACAATGAAGGCGGTTAAGGTCTATGCAACGCGAAATTTATAACACAGTTTGACCGTTAAAAGATTTCATCACAAGTGTTAATATGATAGACAACGCCTGGCAAAGTTACGTAAACTAAAAGCGCGGCTTAACATTTGATCAACAATCTTTTGTGTATCCTGCACATTTTTAATTTCATCTAATCCTCTCAATTTATAGTCCCTCCAAAGTAATCGACTCCTCACGATATTTTCCATCAACAATATTTTATAACCCTTGTGATGAACGGGATTTCATTTTGCAAAAAGAAAAAAACACTTCCGTGACCTTTTTATGATAGAAATTTATTCTGGGATGAAATAATTAATTAGAAGATCCGAAGATTGTATGAAAAAGAAATGAATGTTTTATGTTTTTCTTTTTTTTTTTTTTTTTCAGAGAAGGACAACAATCGCAAGAAGAGTGGCACAGGCTTTACGGAAAATGTTCGGGGAACGAGATTTACCACATTATTCTCGGGGATTCTCGATTTTTCGGAGAATACGAGGGGAAGTCATTTACATACGCTTCGTTTCATAGTCACAGAAAATACGGTGTTGCCTTAGTCGCGGTAAGGCCTGCAGAGCTTCCAGAGTTTTACGAAGACACGATACTCCTCAATCCAGGTAATCTTTGTACCAATTACCCGTGTTCCCCGTTTCTTTCTCTTCTCGCACACACTCTCTCTCACACACACACATACACAATTTGCAATTTCATCCAATAAATCTTCATTCCAGCTAGCTTCCTCCTGACCCCGACACTTTATCCTTGCATGTGCGGAATTTTTTGTGACTGAAAAAGGAAGAATTTGCAAAATGTTATAAAAATGTATTACCTAATATGTTTTCAGGTCCACGACACATCATGAAAAAAACTGACACCTGTTATTACATGAGCATAACGAAAGAGGAAAATTCAGCATTCGTTGTAGCTAATAATCAGGCTGGGGTAGCTGATCCGGCGCAAGTAGTGGTAGATACGAAGGCGGACGTGGGCGGCGTAGGCTCGACTGGGACCGCGGCGACCACGATCGGACTGACGACGACAATATCGACGAGCAGCGTGGCCGGCGGCAACGGTACAGCTTTGAACATCGGTGCTCACCGAGCGTATGAAAAAACTGTTAACACGCTGTACGAAACACCATCATGCAGGCAGGAGACCTGCACGGGGCCCAGCGGCCAGGCCCATCACCCGGCCGGACCCAGGGCCCCGGTGCCTCCCCAGGTTATCTTGCAGGTCCTCCCTAACACGCCTACACCAATCCAACACCTCAACCTAATCGCATCCGATGTTCGCCGTGAGTGTCGCATGCGCCGTCGCTTCATCCTTTCTTTATCTTATTACAATATATGATATATATATTTTTTCACATTACTTATTTCTCTGGTAACTCTCTTTTCTCCAAAACATTTGCTCTGCAAGCACGACAATAAAACATGTAAATATGAATAGCCAGTTTTGAAATCATACACTTTTGGATACCATCGTAACATGCGTTTCTTATTTCTCGTATAAGTTTTGCCACTGTTGCTTTCGAGTTTGAAGTAAGCTGTGTGATGCGTGCTCCCATTATTTTTTTTTCCCTCGCGTCAACTTTGCTTTCATTTAAACTTCCCAAAAGTGTTTTCTCGACTTTTTCTTGCTAATTATACTCAGTTTAGCTCTGCTTTGAATGTGAAATTGTTATTGTTTGACTAACACAATTAGATTACAAAGGTAGTTACAAGAACCGATATTGCAGGCACATGTGCATGGTATTAAAGTAAGAGTCCGCCTTTTTGCATTGAGCGAAATTGTCCGGACTGCATTCAGTGTTGCCATCTTATCTTTGTACTGAATTTGGTTAGCGTTGCGCCTTTCAATTTATAATCGGCTTTTATGGCGGATGATATTTCAATAACTTTTGCTCATCCGAAGGCCGGTCGTTAAATTCAAAAAGTTTTGATTTCGAGCGCAATAAAAGAATGTTTCACTAATGAAACTGTGTCCGCGAAACCAATCGATTGAAATCGTTAATCCTCGTTAATCGTAAGTTTTTGTTGCCGTTTGTGTACGAACGGTCGACCGGATTATTAATTCAATTTAAAGAACAAGAATTAATTATCTCTAGTTACGGTGCGTTGATACAAAAAAAAAAGGAAAATTTAATTGAACGGTCGCGGAAACGTATGCCAAGACGCGGAAAGGAGTACAAATTATATCTGGCGGAAACCATTTTGCTTTTCCAATTATACTCTCCTTTATCCAATTAGTTCTTCGACTAATCGAATAAAAGCAACATCAAGTGGTCGACTGATTTTACTCTAAGCCATGAATCCCATTCTGTTCGAAAACATTTTAATAAATATAATTGACTTCTTTTTGCCATCCCTGCGGTATTATGCATTCTTTTGTATCTTACAATCTTCGATTGAGCCCCATCCCAAGTTTTTTATCTCTTCCTTTTTTGTATACCCTCCACGTGAAATTCCTCCGTGGATTCATTAAACGGATCGGAAACTGAAGTATATAGGAAATAATTAAATGGCCCTTGAATTATGGAACGCTTGTCGTGTTTCATAATTAGAATGCAGGCGTAGCGACTAATGCACTCGTTTAAATACTGCACGTCGTTTTGCTGGATGTATGTTTGATACTTGTGAGCCATCCAATAGACAACAGTTGCTCGACTGTATCACGATTTAGACACAAATTAGCTACGACTCGGCGTGCTTCTGCGCCATCCGTGCGGGATTAATGGCAACCGACATTGAAGAAGAATCTCCCTTGTGACACAAACACCAAAATACCCGCGCGAATGGAAATCAAGAGGTCTCAGACGTGCTCGTAATTTTCTAGTTCCCAAGTTGTTTTCCTAGCTCGTATTAAGCACTGCACATTACGGAGACGTTGAGCACCTCTCGTGTCCAACATTATTGCTGTTTTATCTTCGCACTCTTGTTTCGCACACAAGCGCCGATTTACACAACAATCAACATTCAAAGACAAAAATTTGGTCTCTATAAAAAATCTGTCGTACAGCCTCACTCTTTTTCATACAAATTTAACATTCTGTTTTTGTCTATTCTAATCATTACCTTTCTCATCCTGAAAATGTAGTCTTGAAAATGAGTTACAAATCAAATTTATTTTCGTTTCTTTATTGGTTGAGTTTCAATTATTGATTTAATGTTATATACTTTGAATTAAAATTTCCAGCAACATACTTGGACCCAGGAGGACTTGCAGACTCGCGAAAATGTTTGGCAGATGGAGGATCGTCGCCGCAAACCCCAATTACAGGGAATCATTTGGACGTTCCCAGAACAGACCCGAACCCCAACCTTTTGAGCCCGGATACGTTAATACAAAGAAGAGGTTTGAAAATATCCGAACTGCTTTGAAAAAATAAAATTGGTTGTCAATTTTGTATATGAAAGAAAAATATTACTGGATTGCCAATCTTTGATACGCGATGTGATACAACAAATTTACAACATCATGGCTGTCATATTCGCAAATTTCGCGCGAAACAAAATCGAATTGTTGGACGAGTTTAGAAGCATGCAACTGAATTGAAAAGCAATCTGGTTAAATGTTGCCGGCCTTATATTACGTCTATCATTTTCGTGTATTACCGGAAGCGTCGAATATGAGACAGACGTGAAACCTAATTACACACATCAAAAATAGCCAATGTGTTTTCAAGCAGAATTAAATTACTTAAAAACGTATATATCAAAGGACGTTCGTTCGACTCTACCTTTTACGTGAGAATTCGAATTAAATTTGCAATATGAATTTAATCTAACATTTCGCGGCTTGGATTTTATTTCCTGGTGTATGTACTTGCAAAACCATACATTTTTTTCCAGTTTGTGTGCAAGTGTGCAATTGTACTTATTATTGTGAAACTACGTGTAGCTGTAAATGAAAATAATATTTTCAAACACGATAAAAAAAATATACAGCGTGTCCAACAAATATGGAAACGGTCGCCAGAAGTTGCCTCTCCATATGGTTCCAATACTTTTTACACACTCCGTATGTTTTCATTTTTTGAACGAGTTCTTACTTGAAAGTGGATTGGAAGGCGTTAAACGAATCCAATCGTATTTTTCCGAAGAGAATTTCAACATGATTAGTTTACTACTTCCGGCGTAAAGATTTGGATTCCCTTTTAGGCAGCAGAAGGCCGAGTATCTTACCAGTGCCGGACATGTTAACGAGCTCAACGCTGCACTTACCGGGGCAGGAATCCCTCGATCACGAAGGGGATGAGTCCGAAGATGAGATGGACGACGACGTACCGTGGAGATCTCCCAGTGAAAAGATAGCGTGAGTACCAAATTAATCCTCGGGACATCCTCCGACTCTGCATCCAGATATCTTTCTCACCCTTCGCTTACATCTCTTCCATCTAAAAATTATTGCATTTCAATCTAGTCTGACAGAACCCATAGATGTACATCTAGAAATAATAATCTTTTTAGTATACCAAATGAGGGAAAAAAAATTTGCTCGATATAGTATCCCAGATAAAAAAAAAAAACCACTGCGGTTGGAAATATATCACAGAGCTGTATAACTTTCCGGACACGTTGGGGTTTTTGTCAGCATGGACAGCATGTTGTGACTATGAAATAAGCGATGACACTTTTAATCTGGGATTACTTGAGATATTTCATTTATTATCTCACGGAAGATTAAACTGTTATGTAAAAAACGATCAGTTTTCATCTGAAC
The DNA here is from genome assembly GCA_030523145.1 of Trissolcus brochymenae. Classification (NCBI taxonomy): domain Eukaryota; kingdom Metazoa; phylum Arthropoda; class Insecta; order Hymenoptera; family Scelionidae; genus Trissolcus; species Trissolcus brochymenae. Next base: position 279,289 of record JAQQRF010000005.1, read on the forward strand.
TCTGATCACAATTTTCAAACACGAAACTTTATGTAATAAAGAGCAGGTATTATTTTCACGTAGAAGATTAGTTTCTTGTTGTCTACCAATGTCATTTTATGGTACGAAAAACAAAAAGGGAGGGGGGGGAGGAATTAAATGTAGAATATGTAGAGAAAAATATAAATAAAAATATGGAAAAAGAAAGAAAAAGAGACAGTCAAATCTTTCGGAGTGTATTGGAACTTTTACAATAGCATGCAAGGGATTTGCCGACGAACGAGAAAAAGGAAACTGTTTCGCAATCACACTTTGTATGTTGCTCCTTTTAAAAATATTGTTCCCTTTATTAAGATGCATAAGTCACCTTACAAGCACAGTGCATTGAGCTACGACCGTAGATTTTGTCCATTTGGATCAAGAGGTCTAGGCACGATCCGGAATAATTTTTAATTTCATTTCACAAAAGTGTCACGCGCGCCACACCGCCGCAAGCATTTGCATGCCGCGAACCATGTTCACCCTCGGCGTCTATACACGTTTGTCATCCACAATTCGTACCATTTGACGATCCCTAAGTGCACACTTTAATGATGCCATTTCGTGTTTGTGTGTCGGCTAAGAAGACGCGATCGTAGCAGATCAGGTGCTTTTAATATAACGAGGCAACGCTAAAGTATCGCCAGTAGAGACGTCTGGTCGGCACCGTTCGTGAGAATTCCGTTATGTTACTGCCAATTATGCGACATCGCCATTACCCCCGCGAAGCACTTTTTCAAATTAAATACTACGAAAATATAAGTCGCTGCGATGTGCTCAGACGCGCGTATTAAAGTCCCGCTCATCGTCGCTCTCGTCTAGCAGACAATAAAAACGCGCTCGTTTTCAGTTTGAAATAAAATTCATAAAGTTGATCGTTCGTTTTTTGCGTCCATTCACTTCTGCACGAAATTATGAGAACGAACAATAAATTACCAAAGATTCAATATAAAATAGAGCAAAAATCAAAACAACATTTTTTTTTCTTCTTTTTAAATGTGCTTATAAATGAATCAATCAATTTGACTGAATTCAATTTACATTAAGAATATTATTTGATCATTTTATCTTTGATTATTGGAAAATTAATGTATTTTCTTTTCATTTTGTCATGGATTAATATTAAATAAACAGATCGTGGTTTGTTGAATTCGCATCGATTCTCGCCTAAATATAAATTTATCTTTTATGATGACGATGAAATGATTAATCAAATAAAACCGTATTAAACAATCTAATAAAATCGAACGGAATTATCAAAAGAGAAGAGCGGTTCCTAAAAGCGAATGAATTTGCTGTGATCGCTCGTTCGGGGCAGATAAATTTGTCTGTATCGTGCTCGCGTTCTGTGATGTAAAATGAATTCAAACCCAATGGGCATGCGGGATTCTTAAAGCGAGCGTGTATTTCGAAACGGCCAAAACAAATTGCGCGCCCTGCATTGAACGTCACAATAACGTTTATTAGAGCTTGGGCTTATCTGAAACGCGCGTTGCAAAAGATTTGTGCCCGAAAAAAGGCTCTAAACCGAGGACGAGTGCCAACCGAGTGTAGAAATGCAAATCAGCAATATGTGCCTCGCGCGTCTATCCTCTAAAAGAACGTGAGATTAGATGAGAAGGCGATAAGCGATCTGTTCTCGCGATCACGAGTCCCATTTTGTGCCTTATTTTGCATCTCCCTGCCCTCCTTGAGTGCAAGATTTTGTTCACGATCAATGTTTCCTGAAACTGCCTTCCTCTTGGCCTGCACCAACGTGATGCCCTGTAAAAAAACATGGATGTTTTTGGTGTCTCCCCGCACCGTCTTTGTGCACCCCGGCTTCCGGCACTTCGTCACTACCTACTCTGCACTCTCAGATTCAAAGGGTGAGTACGTCCGTCCGTCCTTTTATGACGCTTATTGTATGCCGCGCATCTCGCATATGTAACAATATTTTTTAGCGTAGCTAAAAATGTTTTTTCGCCCACTCTTTTTTGTCTGATGCAATTTTAATGATGCCTGAGCTAGACGTTTCTTTCCACTTTTTTTTTATATCCGCCGCTCGTGGCAATTTATTGATTTCCTTTATTTCAGTATATTCAAAAATATTTACTGATGATGCACGATGCTGATTTTTGTTACGACAAAAAAAAAAGATATATTATTACCGAAAAAAATGTTTGTTGGTGTAACGAAGCTGCCTGGCATTTTCGTTGTTGCAAAGAAAAAAAAAGTGATTTGACATAAACGTAAACGGAAATTGATTCGCCAAATTGTGTTGCAACTCGTCCCCGATGGGGAGAAAGAACGCAATTACAAAAGTTTAAGATATTAACCGTTATTACGTATCTGCATGTTTAATCTTGCTGAAGCTGGAGAGCCACTTTTAATAATCCATAACAAATTTGTAACGTTGTAATAATAAAACTGGCGCGACGACGAATGGTATTATCTAATTAATACTAATGAAATGTACTTTTTGAACTAATTTCAACTGACAACTGCCAGGCACTGTAACTCAGCATGAGACATTATCGATCAACGACACTTTAATGCAGGAAACTTGCATTTTGTCAGTCCGCCAGTCATAAAGTGAGTTTGCGCTGCAATCTTCTTCTTAAACTATATTACAGGATCGTGAAAGGGTTTCCGCCGGTCTCACCCTTCATTGGAGTCTCTCCCACGCTGTGCTACTTATTAAAGGAAAAGAAGCCATTATGTTGCCTTCAGTTAGCACAGGTAACTTTCGTTTATGCTTACGTTGATTTCTTATGACATGGCGCAAAGTAATTAAAAGACTTGTAAAAACACGATTTGACACGCCCAGAAGAGAGACAGAGAGAAAAAAAATAAGTGAGAGAGGGACAAAACGATGTAAAAAGAAAAGATTGTACAAAAACCACTTTGAGTAATGAAATTTATCCACACAGTAAAGTTAATTATTCTCATTTGAAAGAAAATAAAAAGAAACGAAAAATTGAGTAGAATAAACTTGACAGAACGACTGTTTGGCCAGTTTACAAACTATTTTAATTTGATTTTTAAAATTATTGATAGGGTTTGTATTTCAGGTTTGCGAGCATTGTAGCTATAGGAACGCGAAGGAATACAATTGGCAAAACAAAACGATCATTTTGGCTGCGGATTACGCAAGTAATGGCATCTACAATTTCATCATTCCCCTGCGAGCTCATTTCAGGTAAATATAATTTACAATCGAATTTCTTCTGAATATTATGTTTCGTCTTATGCAAGTCTTTTATTTTATTGTCTGTTACGAAAATTTAGCAAGTAATAATAATTTTAAGCTTGGTGCTTTAACTTTCAATTAACTTGTTCTTTCAGATCAAAAACATCGCTAAACCCCATTATACTTTTGCTGGAGAGAAGGCCAGAAATCGCTTTCTTAGACGCAGTCTCTTACTTTCCTTTAGTGTACTGGATGTTGGGGTCTATAGATTGCCTCGATGATCTCTTAAGAGCAGGTATTACCTTGGCGGAAAATGTCGTGGTTGTTAATAAAGAATTAAGCAACTCCGCCGAGGAAGACACTTTAGCCGACTGCAATACCATCGTGGCAGTTCAGACCATGTTCAAGTACGTACAAAATCAATTACTTTTTTCACTCAACAATTTTTTAAGTACGATTTCATTCGTATCGGGGCTCGTTTTATTTCACTCCTCTTATTGCAACTCCTTCATAATAATATTATTATAAGACTATTGGAGGATGAAATTACATCAATCTAAAAGTACCAGAAGAAACGTGGTATTTTGTTGTTGTTTTTTTTTTTTTTTTTCAACACAGATTATAGACACTAAAATATAATTAATTTTGTTCGCGATGAAATTTTTATTGGCAATTGTTCAAAATTTAGCATAATATCAAGTAAGGGTGAATAATATTCAGTGATTTTGCATTAAATTTGAAAACATTTATTTAGCATGGATAAATTTTAGATTGCTCTAATAAAATTAGATGTCACCCTAGAGGCAGAAGGACGTCAATTGGTACTTGTTCAATCTAAATGTCATAATCAACAGCACATTTGCATCGCAAAATTTAATTTGAACTTGATTTTGAAAATCCATCCAAACAAATAGTACTTCATAACAATCTTTCATGCATTTCAATTTCATCTTTGTATCAAAATAGATCAATATAATAATTTGACATCAAATATAACGGAGAGAGAAAAAGAAAAACGTTAAAAAAAATTGTTTGTTTGTGATATCAATTACAGGGTACGCTTCACCTTATTCCATATGTTAATTTCTAATGCAACGCTGAATTTGAAATATCATGTAAATATGATTTTCGTGAATTGGTCGCAAGTTGACATCAAGGATCAATTTAGCATGTAAATGAGTGATGATATTCAATGCAGCTAAATTCCATTTCTGTATATTTGACAGATTTTTTCCGAGCATAAAGAGCATAACTGAGTTGTCGCAGTCAAGTAATATGAGATTCATGCAGTTTCGCGCTCACGACAAGTATGCCCTTCATCTCAGCAAAATGGAAAAGGTATTCTTCAGTGCTACTTCCGGTGACAACTACCCCGATGAGCCGCTGGGCTCCCCGGTAACACGATATCACTCACTCTGATCTCTGATTGATGAATTATAATGACTGATCGATGGATCGATCGTTTTTGTGTCGATTGATTGATCGATGTTCACCTTTGACTTGAGTCGGACGCAATCCCATTTCCAAATTATCGGTTTCATTGCATTATTCATTATCGCGCTTAGAGACTGTACATTCCCTCGAGGTGTATCAGTAAATGATTTTTCAGTATAATTAAATTGTTGACGATAGTTCAAAGTTGACAAGCACTTTTTTTCACGTTCCGTACATGATGATGAATGCGAGTTTTGGCAGCTGAGTAGCTTTGTAGATCGTTTGTGTATTCATAGTCGCTTTATTGTAAGCCTGGAAGAAGTATTTTAGTCTGAGTTCTCATGGACCCGTGCGCATTGTTCGAACATATTTATATCCAATTAAAACCCGTGAAGAAAATCGTTGACTTTTATTCGCGTTTATAGTTTATTGCGCTCGCAGGTCCTTTGTAACGCCACGGCGTGACTATAAATCTAATAAAGGAACTTTATTATACAGCCTTAAAATATAACTATAGGGCGCGCGCTGACGCTGTAAATTACGTACGTTTCGTTGTAAAAGCAAAGCAAAAAATTACTGTGCGGATGGCAGGTCACCTACGGTGGCAAACCACTTTATCTTAAGTGCTTCTTCCGACTGCTCTTTGGCTTCTGTTTATCGACTCACAAGTCACTTCGCGCACTCTCACTCTCTCTTTGCACATATTTTTATCAAAAGCGCGAGCACAAACTAATGTGTCAAAATGTGATTCAAATCTGTTGCCCCATCTTGGGGCCATTATTTTTCCTTCCAGTTTTTTTTTTTTTTTTTTTTTCAAATATAATGTTTGCCTTTTCCTTTCCTTTTTCTATATTTCCTCTGTACCTCATTTTCTTTGGCACTGATATTGCAAAAAGAGTACAGCCGTGGAAAAAGTAAGAAAAGATACAAAGGGTGGAGATGGGATCGCGAATTATTAACCGACGTCTGCAGCAAAAGCACCATATTAGCTGTATTTGCATAGGAATTTTTGTGTTTCGCTGGAGTCTTCAGGTAGTCTCACGTATAAATAGTTTGGATCCATTTTTGTAAAGTCGCTCGCGAGATGTCGTTTAATTAAATTCTTACCCCGCGGTTGTTACAACTTTTTTTATTATTTTGTTTCATTTTCAAATTTCAAATGAAAAATTTATTTGAATGATTCTTTTTAATGAGAATATCATCCAACTGTTTGAATATCAATTTTCCGAGCGTCTCGTCAGAAGGGCTAAGAGAAATTGAAACTTGAGAAAATGAAACTTATGTAACAAATTGTCTTAGTTGCTTTTAACAACTTTGTCATTGTAAGATTCATCGTATATTCATCGAAAATAATATTTTAACGTTCGATAAAAGTTCTAATGCATTCGCAGATGGGATGTTAAATTAAACGCTACTTGCTTGGTGCACTTAGTTTGTATCACCGGCGTAATCTTTTACAAGGGATAATTAATGTCGTGATCTATATAAATTTCCAGTCCATTATTCCCCTGCTGCATACATTACCAAATTATTCAGCCATTAATAGTTTACTAATTACCATGAAAACATGCGGTAATGACTGGTAAAAATAAACTGGTTGGATCGTCTAGCAATGTTTAACTCGTTGATCAAACTATGATCCGAAACTTTGAAAGGACTAACGAAAACCAAACAAAAGCTCGTGAAAAAAAAGTTTTTCAAGTTTAATAATATTCATTTCCGGTCGTATCGTCAGGAGGAGAAATCCGTCTGATTTTCGGTTTTGTAAACATTGTGTCAGGTCTGTTGGATGATCTAATTAGTGAATTTACAGAGACTAACCAGAAGATTCCACAAAGCTTAGTAGTCGTTTCATAATTTGCGTCTTCAATTTGGTAGAATGAGTTGACTAGTGATGCCTGACGAAATAGTGATTTGACTACGTTTCGAAGCATGACGGTAGCTTGCAAGGGACAATTAAGACTTTCATTTATATCAAAGTCAGCCAAACAACATGAAAACAGTCAGAGTATGCAAATATGATTACAGACTTAAATCAAACTAGTAAATGCGCGCATGAAATTGCCGGTGAGCCCAACAAAATTAAGAATGCATTCTCTTTATTTTTAATCCTCCATACATATTACAATTTTTTTCTGATTTTTCTGCATTAAAAGTTAGCTTGATATAATTTGTATTTTGTTTGTCATGAAATCTTGATATCCCTGTAGTTCCTGTCTAATTTGAAAAAAAAAGAAAAGCCTGAAGTATGAATTGTGAACGAAGAAGCAACGAAGAGTTTTAAGAGCGTATTGTCTGTTTTCATTGTCTATAAAACAGAGAGAAAAGGAAAGAGGTTCGCACATATCATACATGTTCCGGTTACCGTTCGCTGCTGGCAGCGTATTCAGCGCGTCCATGCTAGATACCCTGCTTTATCAAGCTTTCGTCAAGGATTATGTGATAACGTTCGTAAGACTGCTACTTGGTGTGGATCAGGCACCGGGATCTGGATTTCTTACTTCGGTGAGTGGTCTCATTTGCCTCAAATGCATTTCATTCAATTTTCATTTATCCAAATGCACTTTTCCGCCACCTTTACTTAATTGGATGTTGTGTTTTTTCTTTTTCATTTTTCGTCAGATGTTATTTTCTTTTTCTTTTTTGAAATCACAGACTCTTATTTCTTTATGTCTTGAAAATAAAAAAAATGCATTTTCATAATCACACACTTTTAATACAAATCATAAAAAATATATTTTAATAAAGATAATTGTTTCAATAATAAACGTAAATTTGTTAATACATTTATGTAATGAAAATACATGTGTATACCCAGATGAAAATAACAAAGGAAGACATGTGGATTAGGACCTACGGCAGATTATATCAAAAACTGTGTTCTACAACGTGTGAAATTCCTATCGGAATATATCGAACCCAAGACACGACAATAGCCGACACAGCTCATGTAAGTATAGAGACAACAAAATTATGTTTAGAGACCTTCCTTTTTTCAGTTTGGAATTAAACTCCTTAGTGCATAATAAAATAACACGAATGATGAATGACGACTGTGGTTAGCGCATGACTACTATGCTCGTCTTCCTTTTTGCGCACATTCGACCCTTTTCAATTCCCTCCGAATAGATTACAATTTCGTATTATTTTTCCTATCGATAAAATTATAATTTATAAATTTTTGCGAAATTGATGACGAATGTTCGTTGGCACAAAATGTAATTTTTTCAAGACCTGCATCGTTTGTCCTAGACTGTTCATGCCAAAAAACTCTCGAATCGAGATTTTGTTGTTGTTGTTTTCAATAACATTACAAGATAGATCTCTAGATAATTGTCTGCATGAACAAAATTCTTCTCCCCCTGAAAAAAAAAGAAGTTATAAAATAAATGAAATCATCAGGGGGAAACTCGACGAATTCAATTGTTTGGATCTTCTCTTTGTCACATGGTAGTCGATCTTAGAAGTTACGAAATTAATCTTGTCCAACAAATTCAAGCCGCAGCAATCATAGAAATGATTACCATCTATATTTTGTTAGACTCGAATATTTCAGCATTAAGCGAAGTGATGCACGAAACTTTCATCCACTCGAAACATCAAGTTGCAAACTTGCCAAGTAACAACATAAATAATACCCCAAGCTTGGAACATAATCTTAACGAACTAATACTAATCGTAAAGAGAAGAGGGTTTCGAACGCCGCTAAGCAGACAGGTCCATCAAAAGCCACTAGTCGTTATTCTAATGCGCTGATGCCCGATCATAACTGCTGGATAACAAGGCAGGAATGTAGTAAGGGTAGAATTGCTTATGGTTTCAACAGGGCGACTCCGATGCTGAAAGCGACACAGGTGTAGGAGTGACTTACAAAATGCGCCATTCGGCGGCCGCTTCCTGCCTTGCTAATTGCACCAGCCGTGAAAAGGGCGCTTCAGCTGTGAGTACATTTGATGTATGTGTTATATACATTTAACATATACTTTCTATTTAGCACAGCCAGCTCTCCTTGAACGTATCCGTTCAATAACGTATCTTTGCACATCATTTAATTGTCGTTAATTGTCGCATGCACTTGGTAGCAATTTAATGCAGCGTCTTTGCTCCCAAGGTTTTACTTGCTCGCTTTCATGTTTCTGTCCCACACGTTATTGCGATGCGTGATCTATACACATCTTGGCACACGATTTGAAAAAAAAAAAAAAAAAAAAAAAAAAACACATCTCCGCTAAACAACAGCAAAACTTTTGTACTACAAATTTCATTTCTCAATTGTTTGTGTAACGCACACATTTTGTGGTACCCAAGGATATAGCACAGGTCTGTTTATTATTTGGTACTTTTTACTTATACAGATGTATTGATTTCACGTCAGATTGTTATGATGTTAAATGATGAAGCATTCGGTGAGCTGCAAGGTACACATTTTGAATACAGTCGTCCTTTCTTTATCCGGAATGAAGCAATGATAAATAGAAACGAGACATATTTTGAATTTATTTTGTTCAATTTGTATGGACCTTTGTTAATCGTCGTCATGTCCCTGTGTAATTGTATATGAGACGTGTTGCAGGAAACCAAAGTTGAACTCAAGAACGTTCGCGAGACAAAGTCAGAGTGAAGACAAAACACTGAATCGCGCTCTTGTTTCCTCCAGACAGGGAGTTAGTTTGAAAAACCGCATATTGAATCCGTCAAAGAAGCACAAACTGAGGCTCATTTATACAAGTTTGAAGGCGCGTCGCGCGAATTATTTGTTGGACGTTGAATGCCTTGCAGCTTACTGTTGAATGCGCGCTTTCGTGTGTATCGTGCAACTAAGCTGTCGATTGTTTTTAGTACTCGATGAGCCTTGGCGACGAAGCCCGGGACAACCACACGCAGCAGATTGAACGAGCGGAGATCGCAAATCTGGTGCGCTCCCGGATGGAGTCGTTGAACCTGCCGGTGGCGGATTACGACGACGTGTCGGAGAAGCGGAACAATCTGTCGTACGTGATCATCAATCCGAGTTGCGACCTGAAGCTGGAGGAGGGCGACATAGTCTACTTGGTTCGGCCGTCGCCTTTCTCCGCGCAGAAGACCTTCGAGCGTCACAATTCGCGGCGCAAGAGCAACATTAGCTTCTGTTCGGCCCAGTTGGTGGCCCAGATGAGCGCCGCCGTGACATCAGCGGGCCTGCAGTCTGGAGCGGGCAGCCGACGAGGCTCCGGACTGGGAATTGCCAGGGCGCCACCTCTCGGAACGACCAAATCGAACTCGCTCTCTTTACCTGATAGTCCGACCGTCGCCGGTAATCTGCGTGGTCGCTCGAACTCGCTGCGAGTCGTCGACGACATCCTCCTCAGGCGAAGCAATTCCCTAAGACAGGGTCTGACTGGTGTAGCCCGCAGGAAGAGCAGTCTCGAGGACATCGGCATGGGCGCCCTCTCGCACCCCTCCAACCACAATCCCATTAAGATCGCGTTGAACGGCTCGATCGGCCTCGAGGTGACGCCTCCCGAAGAAGGCTCCCAGGGTGCCCCTTCCTCCAGCAACACCGGCATCCTAGACGTAGGCTTGCCCTCGTTGCCCACGCTCGGTGATGGCTTGGGTGCTGGTATAGGGGGCTCTATGGGAGGGCTCTACGACCCGCCGTCCCTCCACGGGCCCCTCAGTCCGCAGCCCTCTTCCCCCCAGATCCAAACCCCCTCGCAAGATCCGCAACATATTCAGGGAACGATTGTATGATATAACCTAATGTGGGGACGCAGACTCTCCGGAGTAGTTCGAAACAAGTGGCTGTAGCGTTCCCACATAGATTTCAGGCCAAACGGTCGTAGGCTGCACAGACAGTTTTAGAATATTTAGGATGTTGAGGCTAAGCTATGACGAAGCATGATTGGACGAGTTTGGTTCATTCTTTTCCATGTAAATAGAGTAGCTTTTGATGACATGATTTAAGATTCGGACAGATACTGAAACGCTGAGACAAGTTCAGATACCGGCTGACACATCCGCCGTGTGTGCGTGTTGCTTTCACCTCCCTGTGCTTTTCTAATCAACGGTCGGATAATTAGAAAACGGTCATCACAAACGAGCGTTGTGGACAAATCTCAACTTTCAGTGTAGCTAATTTTATAATAAAACAGTATGAATTTAGTGATTCTGGTGATTAACATTAACAGTATGCAGATGTGATATTAAACTTTACAGTTACAACTTTCGGAAACTAACGCGTAAGAGAATATAAGTTGAATAACCATGTTACGTGATAAATGTTTGATCAGCTATACGACAGTTTATACGTATCAAACTTGACTATTCAAATCAATCCGAAGCGAATTCAATTCGTGCGCGTGACCTTTTCTTCTCGTTGATTTTGAATATACTGAAATTGATACAGAGAGCGCAACCAACAACAGTTATGAGATTCAAAATGATAATTCATCCAACAGTTGTAAATTACATCGAGCAGTATTAAATTTAATGTGAATTGCACAGACATTAAACGAAACAAATTCTGAGATCATTTAAGAGTTGGCTTAACATTATTGTAGCTTACTTGAGTGAAAATAATGTTCATCGACATGGAAAATGAAACAATAATTAGTTAAAGTCGTTCGACAAATTTTATTAGTTAGTAGATTTTGTATGAGAAAAATCGTAATCAAAATAGGCGTATTTACAAATTGATTTTTTTTTTTAATTTTGGCATAACACTTCTTTGACAAGTTCAACACACTTTTCTGCTTTTTTTTTCATCGACGGATTTATTTTTTCAAGATCCTTGATTGTTAAACAAATTCAACTCCTAAATTAATCAGCAATCTCGATTCAATTTGTTTGAACCAAACTGAACTAATCATCATTGGTTCTAACACCCTTGATCAGCCTGAAATGTATGAAAATTAAAAAAAAAATGTATGTCTGACCATTAAACATTTTTCAAACAATTAAACGAAACGTACATGTAATTTTGATGAATTTTTTCATCATTTCAGACGCAAGTTCCGGTGTTAGAATCATTAAAAATATAAAGCACGCACTTGTGACTGCGAGAGGTTGCCGTTTGTCGTTGTTTTCGCAAGTCTGTACGTCGTCAACTGCTCGAAAGGCAGAAGAAAAAAAAAGTAGGTTCATTATTTATTTTAAACATTCATCATGTTAACTTGTTTTATAGAAATGTTATAATTTCGCGTAAACTTTGAACCAGATGAAAGTCCGCTTTTCAAACCGATGTATAACTTTGTGATCAATGCCATTCATTAAATTTGTATACTAACTACATTTTGATCAGTAGATTGAATGAAACATCAGTTCTTGGATCAGAAAATTAAATCAAACTGGCGGTAACTTGTAAAGAGAAATCCAGGAGGTGGTGCTCGCGACATTTCATGTTCGGAAGATCAAGGTTCCTCGTTTCAGCATCCACGAGCTTTTAAACTGGCCGACTGGTCGGAAGTTACACATACAAACAAGTTTTAGCCCAGGTTACTTGAAAATGGGCGGTATAATATAATGCGAAATAATTATTATCAGTTATGAATTTAATGTTAAACAAACTGAACGGAGAAAAGAGTTTAAATATTCATAATTTTGTACTAGACGAGATAACAAAATCTTAAAAACAAAAACGACCACTTTGATAATTCATATCACGCGTGTATGTATCACCGGTGGTATCTTCGCTTGATCGGCTGCATCGCAGTGCAACCTGGCGAAACTTAAGTGTAAATTGTTAATTGCGTTCATGTGTACGAGTGCGTATCAGTGTATGAAAAAATCTGCAAGTACAAATTACGGCCTGACAAGTTATTGATCGAAAATCAATTTCAATATATCTTCATTTGAATTGGTACGAATCATAAAGCATTAAATGTCATTGATTATTTATTATCATGAAAAAAAAAAATTATTATGAAAAAAAAAAACATATGATGAAACATTCTCATCCACGGAACGAAGAAAAAAAATCTGAATCATTGTTGACTTAAATTTGACATTTTCAGACGAGTTCATCGAATTATTAAAAATGTATGATCTGCCAAATCTGAAACTGATAGTCTATGAAACGATAAATTATCATAATTACCTATAAATCGTTCCGTTAGTTATACTTTAGTGAATTAAACTTATCTCAAGTTCTCTTTTACACTTTACGAGTGGTTTTCAGATGTTTTTAAATGGGTCAGCAATAATTCTTTCCTGGGCGTGAAGCATTTATTTGAGCTATTACAATCAGTAGATTGACTTTTAGTAACAGCGCACTAAAACTTATTGTATTTATTCCAAACAATAAATTGCAGAGCTAAGCTGTCGAAATTAGTTTTATAAGTATACTCTATTCGCGATTATAATATTCTATATTCAAACAGTGCCATCGTTTAGATAATGCAAATATTATGTGTGATATGTTTTGAAGTTGTTGGCTTGTTGCTAATTATGTCATTATCACTGATGAATAGCAGTGACGTTTATTGTTCATAAAATTTCTCAAATTATCAATATGTTAAACAATCATACTGACTTGATTAAAACAAAAAAAAAAACATGTTGGCAATTTGTTGTTTGTTCATTCAAATTTTGTATAAATTTATAAATATATATTTCTCGCGATTGGCGATAAGGTGTAGAGCATAATTTATTATCGTTGATTACTTTTTCAATGTTCGTTCAACTTTATAATTAAGAAACGAGAACAAAACAAACGTTCAGAACGGCACAATCGTTGAATGATGTTTTACCGCAGATACTATTTTTGTCGATCATACGTATATCTCCGATGATGAAATTCAACCATCGACTGAATGAACACATTTTTCGGCGATGAATGCTTGGCCGTATGGTGTATGTATAGATTATATTTGTTCGATGTACATATGAAAATGTAATCTATGTACAACACCGTAACAGACTGCTCTGCAAATTTGTATATAGCTATCCGAGTATTTTTTGGAAAAGTACGGTTTTTCTATTTCAACCTGGGAACACGTAAAAGTGGTCCACTGCGGTGTTGTACGTTATCAATATAAAATAAACCTGACATATTTTCGTCTACCAATGTTCGGAGTAAAATGGAATCTAAAATATTTTCATTCGGTCATGAAAATCATTATATGAAACTTAAAATGATACCATCAAATTTTACAAACTGAAAAATCACTTTTAATTTTGGTGTAGAATTAAGCGTGAAATTGAAAAAAAAATTGTAATTCCATCAGGCATTGTATCATCGGATGTGTATTGATGTGAACAAGTTATTCTATTACTGGTTTGTTACCAAGAAGTTTAAAGATGAACCACACAATCTTACTTAATTATAAATTGTTCATTAAGAGCATAATGTCGAGAGAATAGTGTGTGTATATATATATATTGTGCGTATGTGTATCGGGTGGAATTCACAGTGCTGTGGGGCTGTGAATAATAATTGGTCGAGCGTATGATATGAATTTACAAACGACACTTAATACGAATTAATTCGAGATACTGTTACCTGAGCGTTTGCACAGATAGATAATTGAATTATGAATGAAATGATGTCAAAGTCAAGTTTATTGCCCGATAAAAATATAATTGAGATGAAATTATATACAATAATGTTAAAAAAAATACATATAAAATTATGAGAAAGAATCTAAACTTAAGTAGAGAGGCATATAAAGTTGCAAAGATGGTTCTGTCTATCAGAACGCATAACTCGAATCCTCAAGTCAATATTAGTTTTTCAAATAATTAAACACCTTTTTTGTCTGACAGAGAAACAATCTCTGTCGAAAAATTAAAAAAAATGTGATTTAGTAGGCTCTATTATATTTTTTTGGTTCTCAGATAATTCTCAACTTGTAGCATTGCAAACTATTTGACAATTTTTAATAAAAAAGAACTTGGAGTTTTTCAAACACTTACACTCTATGTCAGCATTATTTTTACAAAGCTCATTTCAATGACATAATAATTTTTGTCAAGGAAAAGTGATCAACCAATAAAATGTTCATTAAAACTTGTTTGAATCAAAAAAAAAAAAAAAAAAACCGTGTTCCATAATTTCTAAACATAAATTTTTGCTGATGTGAATAATCTACGAATTATACGTACACTTGTAAATTTCTTTCAAGCAAATTATAAATTCAACTTTGTTCACGCATTGTCTCAATAATTCTTAACTCTTTCCTGATTCGAGTGCTTGGTACAACAAAAAAACGTGAGAAGTTATGAATGATGGTTGTACGATTATTTATGAAATTAACGAACGTTTTTTACCTGCGAAAGTCGCCGCTTCGACTAGCGAGTACGCTTCGTAAATTTCAGGAGTAAAGAAAAATTAAATACAATGTATATTAAACAACAACAAAAAAAAAACAAAAAAAAACAAAAAATATATCTGTAATTAAAACGACAGCATTAGTGAACATGTAATAAAATCTGGGTTTTTACAATTAATAGAGTCATTTTGACGAAAAATGGTGTAAACTGTCTCACTAACACCAACTTTTTTCGTGTGAATAATCGAAAAGTAATGTTAAAAAGATAAGATGATGCTAACGCATTGAACGCCATCGTTTTGATCGTGCGTCTCTTACAGAAGCATCGACCATAGATTAATAAACTTTAAGTAGACCAAAATTATTAATCACTCTTCGATCATAATAAAATGGAAAACTAATAAAGTAAAAAAAAGCGGAAAAAAAATATTGTAAATCAATAAACAGAGAATGTATCTATATTATGTGTGAGACGACGTGACTCACGCGAAGTAAATTTATTATAAAAATAAATTATTATAAAGCATATAAGGACGCTTTCAATTATTTGCAAACATTCCTACATAACTTTGGGTAAAAATGAATGAACCAACCTACTTTGTGAATAAATATATTTTTCATCGTAAATTTTACCATCCTCGTTGACATGACTTTGCGCTTTTTTGTACGTCAAAGAAATTTGCACGCGGATATCTCGCATCGCAGACATATTCAAAGATTTTTGTATTCACATCGTTTCGCATATTTTTTCGTATTCGTTGAAGACATTCGCTCATCATAAATAATTAAATTACAAAATGCGCTTATTGCAAAAAGCACAAAGCAAAACCTATACGCAAATTATTTATACACTCTTAGAATTCAAATGAGATGATGCGTAAAAAATTGTGTCGATAAAAAATGTATCAAATACAGTAAACATAATACTCAAGCTGGACAGTTTCATTTTTTTTATATCTCTGTGAAAACGCGGTAATAGGAATGTTGAATTACGTGTGTGAATCACATATGCGCGCGAAAAATTTAAATAATGCATCATAAATTTAATATTTATAATTTGCTATAAAAAAATTGCACTTTAAGATGGCGCAATTTTAATAGGTTTTGGTACATTTTCTGTGAAGTGTCCGATTATGTTTCCTCGAGGACGGTAACAAGCGACCACCACACACATTCCATCCTTTTTGGCCATGGCGATGCCCATCTCGGTTGTACTTTTCCAAACAATCTGAGTGAAGTGACCTAAAAAAATGTTAGCATGAAAAATTCAATCAAATCTTTGCAATTATTATTTCGTTAGCAAGAAAACGTTTTCAAGTACTTACAGGTGTTTAAAACTTTAGGCTCAATGCCAAACCTATGTTCTTTCCTTTCTGAGTACCATTTTGAAATGACTTCACGAGGTGAAACTATAAAATGCGGGTCAGAGCAATGAACCGAATAAATATTCTCACCGTACGGAGATGAACTCTGAGGCACCAATTTATTAGTATTAAGTAATGTACGAGCCCATTCCTGAAAAATTCAATTTTTTTCATTATCAACCATTTTTGTACTAAAAAAAGAAACATTTTCAGATTTGAATTTTTATTCTAAATCAATTAAAATATGTGTTAATTCAGAAAAGATTCTTATCTATCCACGATCTGCAAAAATTAGCAAAATTTATTTTACCGACAGTCGGTAGATAAGCACTCCTTAATTTTGCACAAGTCGCATAATAAACAATTTCCGAATTTTATAACAATAAAATTGTGTGAATCCAAAGTCTGAGAAAAATGTTTTACAATCGTTTATGACAAAATTTGGATCATAAAACTGCAAATCATACGCGTTTGTTTATTCAGTTGCAAATTGTTGTTTTTTTTTTTTTTATAACAAACAATTGATTTATAAGGCTTACTTTGGCAGCAACGGTTAAATCCGCATTCAGTCTTAATTCCGGTACCCTGTGCTTCCTCCTGTACTCATTGTGAATTTGCAGAGCTTCCTGTTCCCAACTCTGTCTATCAATTTCAAGTTGCCTTTTCATTTCTAGGGGTTTACTTAGAGGCGTTCCCAAAGGGGGGAAAACATTTTCCATGAAACTTCCCAGAAAATTGCCTGCAGGATTATAGTTGCAAACAACATAGACTTCTCCGTTGCGATTTCGCGCTAAACCAACTCCAAGTTCCATGCTGTCCCTCCATACCACTTGGGTAAAGTGGCCAGTTTTAAGCGTCGTCGGTTCTTTGTTATACTGATGATGAGTGTGCTCAGCATACCTGAAAATAACGTACGGTGCATTAAAAAAAAAGAAGCTATTATAAAAATTCTCATAACAAGCAATTTTTTATCTTGAATTTAATTATCATCATTCTTTACTTTTGTTAAAAATTGTTCTAATTATTGAAAACAAATCAAAATGACTGGGTTGTGACAAATTCGCAAGTTCTATTTATATGAAAAATTTAGACCAAACGTCGAAAGGTGTTATACAGCAAGACGTCAACGCCTATTCCAAATATCATCAGCTAATTTATGTTTACATATACCATTCGTTGACTGGTTCGTCACCACTGACGATGGTCTTAGAATTCGAACTCCAAACGCAGTACAAATTCTCTCCGTATTCTATGTTTGTCCTATGTTCTAGCCTCCCTCTCGTAGCGAGTATGTTGGCCCAATCTTGACTAGTTTTACATAGCTGAAAAATTCGAGATCCTCTTATCGCTTATCGATTAATTTCACAACATATCTTTAACAACTGATAAATGAAATTTTTTTGGAGCAATTTGTTAGTTGTAATCTGTATAGAAAGTGCAAATTTTATCGTTAATAGATAAAAACAAATTGCAAAGCGTGATAATAACCTGTTTGCTCAGTCGTAAAGGTGGAACTCCATGCCTGAATCTGTAAAGATTGTGCGTCTCAAGGCAAAGGTCAACGAATTCTTTCGTCGGTCCCGATCTGCGCACAGACGGTTTACGTGTATCAGTCTTTGATATCTAAAACACAAACCAAGTAATTATAGAACAAATTATTTATGAAATCGAAATTCACTTTATCCCAGACTTTGAATTTCCCATCGTTCAGGTGATTTGATCTGGTTTTATAATGTATGGATGTGTAACAACTTTCTTAATTACTTTCATCTTATGATTAACAAATGACAGTCAACCAATTTTGTAACATTTTAAAAGTTGTAACAATTTTTGTTTTCAACCTCATTTCAACGTTTTTATTCGAAACTTTTGTTTTCCTTTCCCTCGAAATTTCTGTTTTGAACTTGAACATTTTGCAAAGCAGAGAGGTAATAACAAGCGAGAATTGGTGATTCAAGACACGGTATCTAGAGCTCAATGCGTCAGCGCATCTCTAAGCGTTAAACGATCTTTAACTAATGATCTTCCAACTTCTAACCGTCTCTGTCATGCGAAATTTACTTGTTACAAATCACTCGAGTTCTGCGTTACACGTCGCGGTACTTTACGCTTACCAATTTAATAAATTCATTTCCTTCGCAACTTTTTTCTACCACGGACTTCTTTTTTTTTTCCACGTTTTACGTGCTGCACTCGCGTGCCGTTTCGTTCTCATTCGCGATTAGATCTCATTTTCACGATATCACTTCTCCCTTATACAATCTTGAACAAAATGCTTGCCACTTTATTTCTTTTTTTTATCAGATGCATTTTGTTTGTTTAATTTAGTAAAAAAAATTGATGTAATACAAATGTATGTTTTTACAAACCTGTGAGGAAGAATACTTGGCCGAATCAGGAGACGCAGAAGAAGACCTTGCACTGCTACACGACATTCCATCACTGCCAAGACTACCGTGAAAACTTCCATGCAGCGAACCGGATAAGGGACCTGGAGATGCCGGCGATGCAATCAAAGGCGACTTTGACCTCACGGATTCCGCTCGAGACCTAAAATCAATTCGATTCTATGAAATTTCAAATAATAAATGATTCAAAGACAATTGTGCTTAGTCAGAATTTGAAAAATGACATTGATCTTAATCCAAATGATTAGTGACTGATCGGATGTCAAAATGATAATTTCTTTGTTTCTTCAGATTTTTATTTTTTTATTTTTTTTTTTTTTCATTCATTTTTTTTTCTCACATGTCATGATGAATGAAAAAAATTATTCGAGCAGTAACGTGGCGTTTGCAGGTAACTTTGAAACTATGAATTATCCTGCTCATCGGAAGGTTTCCAACGAGTTTACTTGGAGTCAAAGAAAGAGAAGTCGTGGCTTGTGATTTTTTTTTTTTTTTTCAAAAAGTAATCAATTGTATCATGGAGGCAATACGCTTGACCGGTTACGATCTTATTTTTGTGTCCAACACTTTGCAGTTCGTTCCAATGAATCCTTATCCGATCCCAGGACTAATTAGATACAATGAAATTTAGCAGTCTGATCGCTTATTTCACGGATAATGATTATCTCGATTATTACTCACATCTTTCTTTTTTGTTCGTATCATTTTATTTAATAAATGTACAATAAATAACATACTCGGAAGTCAACCAGTGAACTGTACGATTCTAGAGAAGACAAAAAAGTCTAAATTAAACGTTCTAAGATACACCTAAAAGAAGTAGAAAAAAGAGATGCAACGATAAGACCCAGTAGTTAAATACTGTTAGTTTTCAGTTATTTTAATGAACAGTTGATTTCTGTTTTGGTACGAATTTTTAAGCAAAAAATTGTTAGTCCGTTGAAATAATGTCTAACTTTTTTTTGTTCCATGAAGTTTATGTGGACGATTTGCATCAAAATAATTTGTATTTGATAAGCACGTGTGAATGATATGGTTGTTTGATATTCAACCGATGTCAGTGCCGTGCTCAAGTCAAAATGCGGGTGAAAGCTGAAATTTCAACGAAATGCTATTGCGACGGTTCTAATTCTAATTAACCTTATAATTAATTTAATGCGATTGTTAGATCATTTTTTAATTAGTTGAAAAAATGTTCAAGTTGAAATTTCAACTTTCCACGAGTTTGATGATGAATTTTTATGTTATTTAATGTACCCTAGTTAGTACCTTTCCTGGTCAACAAAGCCGACCACCTTCTTTTTTGTCCCGCTTACAACGAGCGAAGGCATACTACAAGGGTAGAACATACATATCCATAAACACAGCGTTAAGTCTAAATAACAATAAGACTACGAGAAATTTCTACGAGAGATGTGTAAACTTGATAACTCAATCTGTTTTGTAATTTTTTTTCATTTGTTACCGATTCGCTTGGCAAAAAACACACAATCCATCTTATATAATCTAAATTTCAAGCAAAAACCTACACTTTGAATGCATGTAAACATTCATTAACATTTCCATGCAGACCGAGATTTTATTTTTATCAGATGTTTTTTTTGTTAAGTTACTCTATTATTAGATCAAATTAATTTTGATCTTAAAACAATATCCTTTCTGATGAATTTTTATAAGTAACCAGAAGTATGATAATGTCAAGAACAATGTTTGCCATGAACAATGGAAATTTCGACGTCAATGACACTGTTTGTTTCTGAAGATTGAACAACTAGTTTCGTTCAATTGCTTTATTTTATTTGTCTTGAAAGTTTGTTCGATTACTTTTTGCGAACAAAAAAAGTGGATTAAAATTGAACATAGTTTGAAATTAAAATACAATATAAAATTTCCATATTGGGAGAGAGAATAATTTACTTTCCTGACAATTATATTGCTTTTGCACTGCGACTTCTTTATAACGTGGCATGCTCAAATTATTATGCGCAATTGAAAGTGATCGTATAGATTAACATTTTTTAACAAGGCGGTTTACTGATCCGACATTGTTCTTTCATTATGAAAAGTCACTTCGATTTCATTCTATTTAGTTGCACTTACTTATCCGGTAACCTTTTTATTTGACAGCAGAAATCAAACAAAAGTATGTCAACAACGGTAAACAATGAATTATGAAATCATTTTAGATCAGAACTTACAAAATACTCAATTTATAAGTTTGTAGTGAAACACCCAATCTAAATTCGTTATCTAAGTGTTACTAAACTCTACTCTTTATATATTTTTAACTGCAACTCACGATGCAAGAGAAACATTTTTTTTCACCATTTTTAATAATCATTCAAAGTTCAGTATTCAAGAAAAAAAGTGAAACAAAGAAACACAAATATTGTGTGATTAATTAGTTACACGAGTAAACACGAAAAATCCCGCTTTCGAAAAGTTAAGCTCAGCAAATTAATGACTACCTGTTTGACTTAGGCGTGACGAGGTTTCTCGTTTCCGATGTGTATTTTCTTTCGGCTCGTCCGCCGTTGAAAAGTTCAACAGTTTCCTTAGTCACCGTTTCCAATAGTGGTTCGCCGCCTTTCCGGCCCTTGCTGAATGTCCTCTGGTCTGTTTTCCGGACCATCACGACCCTTGACAGAGGCTGATTAAACTCGTGTCCATGCATCGTAGGTGGAATCATTGCCAGGGACTGTGACAAGGGACCACCTATTCGAGGCGATCTGAAAAAAAATCATTTCATTTTTAGAACACAAGATAAAATTATTGTTTTTACCTTTTTTTTCAATTCTATTATTAATATTTCATTTTTGTTTGATCAATTTACATATCTTATCGATAGATTGGCGCACAAGTTGCCTTTACAAATCGAATGCTGTGTAAAATTATCATAAAAATGTCAACCGCAAGTATAATAATAATGTGCAACACTCCTGATCGAGATAAAATTATGATAATGTGACATGCACAAAAATGAGATTAGCATCAATCGTTATCAAAAAATGAATGATATATTCTTCATGCTTTATTACGACATTGATTTATGCGAATAAACACTCATGCATATTTAACGTTGGCAAAAATCTTTTGTGCACACATTTGTTCGAATCAAGATGTAGACCAAAAAATGGCACTGATAACAAAATTGATAAGCTCCTATACATTTATGGATTCGTTATATTTTTTTGTTCTTATTTTACAGTATCAATTTCATTTACAGAATGATAATCTTGTACTAAAACGACAAAATTCATATCACAAACATCTTTATCGCAATATCAAACTCATTTTCAAAAACTCGCCGCCAAATGAAGGTCATAAAATGTTCACTTTAATTTTTAATCCCAGTTTGTTCGAAATCAAAACAAGTTTTGTAATTTATCCCCGAGGGACAAAAAACGTTTAAACGTCCTGCAAAGGAGCGTTCTAAATCTTTATTAAAACTCGTCTAGACTTTAATGCCAATCACGTCGTGCAGATTTAAGTGACATGATTTTTAACGACCGCTTTGATTTTCCCTTTCACCAAAATTAAAACACGCTTGTTCAAGCAGCCGCATAACGGTGATATTGTTTCATCGAAGGCATACCGGCTTGGATCGTCATGTGTTCACCGCGACTCTTTCGTAATTCGACCGCAAGGTATAGTGTCCCTCATCGTACAACAAACGCAACTTACAATCTCGAGCAAATATTGGATCTGAACTTTCTGATACATTGCAGAAAAATTTTAATAATTCACAAAACATAAAACAAAAAACATTAACAATCAAAAAAAAAAGTAGAAACAACAATTAAATTATAATTTAAAACATTTTAGCAACAAAATATGTCAGATAAATGGCTTACTTTATAAAAAGATAGTTCAGTTGAACAAGTAAAATGTAAAAATAAAAAAAAAATTGTTTGAATGAATGAACAAATTAAAACTTACAGAACAAACTAGTTGCAAAATTGGGTTGACGAAAATGATTGTACATCTTGGAAGGACGCGAACGGTAACAAGAGGAGGTTGTTTATCCTGGACGAGACATGCTCTCACAGGGCAATGGAACGAACGAAACTGGCACGAGACGGCCACGAGAGAGAACGTGGTCTTCTTTCGCGGAGTAGAGGTGGTCAATTAGCCGTTACTTAGTGCACATACCTTCTCTACCGGGAATCTGTCTTATGGTGTTCTCGGCAGACTGGGCATCTCTGAAAAATGGCAAATCGAACGTTCCGACCGCGTGATAAGGACGCAAAAACGCACACGAAATTGCATTCGAGCGCATGAATGAGTTACGTAAGGCAAACTTTAATGACATGCTTCCCCGAGAGACAAGCGCGCGCCATTGTTTTCTTTGCATTTTAATGAATGGCCAGATAAATTATGCCGAGAGAAAATGGTTGGCGAATTTCAGCTCAAATTTACACCAAGCAACGAAACCACATTTGCAAACGTGATTTAACACACTCAATTAATCATGCTCCTCTTGTGTACTTTGTTTACAATTTTTTTTTTCTTCTTCTTCTCAGCGGCCAAGTTTAAACTTGTTAACTTGATTATTTTGCAAAGATCATTATAGTTGTGCACATTAACTGACAGTAGAATAATCATTAACATTTTTTTTAGGAGCGATTAAAAAAGATTATTAAGGTTGGTCTATTAGCTATTATCTGTCACTTGACAATGTTCGTAGTAGAAAGGTGCTACTGGCAAAAGAAAAGTAACGACTATTAGCGCCGATCAACCTGACGAAATAGTTTATCCCCCTTGCACAACTATCCTTTTATCCTGAGGAAAAATTTTCCCGAACGAACAATCGCGCTATAAAGTACAAATATCTGCATATAATCAAACCTATCACAAACTTTTGTACCCAACAAAAGATTCCTCTCACTTCGATAAATCTTCAAATCCCATTTATTGAATTTCTCCATTTTATATCTCATACAATTCAACGTTTTTTATCTTTTTTTTTTTTTCTTAATCCGGACGTGAAATTCAAAAACTAAATTAAATTCTGTTGGTTCCAGGGTGATTGATACCTCTTGAATTATAGCGCTATCCGAGTTAACACGGTTCAGGCAGTGAATTGAAAGATTAGACGAGGGAAAAAATGACTTTCTAATCATTGAGATGTAAAAGGTTTAACATTGTATCGGGTCAAACGCAGAAGAGTCACGCTTCCCTCGCTGGTTCTTCCGCTTTTGTATAGGCTTTTAACGTTCCAATACAGGCGCATCAGAGTACGCAACATTCGAGAAACCCAAAGGCAAGCGGCCACTTCTGAGTCCCGCTATTCTAGCTGACCGGAATCACTGCTTTGTAACAGAGAGGAATCTTGCTTGTTCCGACCATTGCACTAATATATATATATATATACACTCACACGGGTAAACGTTATCGAATGACGCGAATTTTTAGGCAATCAAATTTCAATTGATCGATCATTTTAATTCATAATTGAATAAAATGATCAACATCTTAATTAATTAATAAATATAGTTGATTAATAATTACGAAGTTTTATTAATTCTATCAAATCAATCACTGATTTATAATTATATTGCTGTAAAAATAAAAATTAGAGAAAAAGAAGAAATATTTTGTTCGTAATAATTCAGAATTATGTTAGATTTGTGTATGCGAAAGATAAATTTACAATTCGCACAATTTTGACACAGAACCTGCTTATATTTCGAGTAAAACATGAGTTGGTTAAAAGTAATAACAAAGTTATAATTCAAAGATAATGTTTATGGTAGTATTAATACCGTATAATTAATAATTATGCACATATTTATGTGCGTAAAGTGGAAGCAAGAGAAAAGGTAGTAAAAAAAGGACACGCCAGTCGCATACTCACGTGCCTCGCGTGCACGCACGTGGTATTTACGAGCTCGAAAATATATTAGCCACAGAGATGTGGATTAAAAGGAAAGTGGACAATTCGAAACGACTAATTTTAGGTGTTAATTACTCTCATTTAAGTGGGCGCTGTGAAGTGCACACTTGATGACAAATTTTCGTCCATTAGGTTTACGCGAACTGGACATTTCGGGGCCGCTAAAAATTGTTAAATTATTTCTGTGTTTATGCGCGAGAGAAAATTTATAGATTGTGGTTTTACGTACGCCATGAAAAGTGGATGGAAGTTGAAAATCAAAAGTTCAAAATAATCCGAGTGACTAAGATGGATCGCCATTTTCAAGAATCGATAAATTATTTATTAATAATTGATTAGCTTGTCGGAGAGTTATTAACAGTTGGCCCTCACGTTTAGAATCGCAAATTTTTTTCTCGGCCTCGAGAACTGAATTTATTTAGTATTTTTATAGTTTGTTCAATATTAGAACGATGAATCGTTCAATTCATCAAGTTGAAGAAAGTTATCAAAAAAGCTCATCTCTGTCAGTCTGGCCTTGTCATAGGTCGTGGCGTAAAAACGATAAAAGGATTTGTACGAACGTCACACGAGACCGATCTTACGAATAATTGCTGTTACGTGTGTAAATATGCATTGAATGCATAAGAGAGAGCGAGTTGCTAACTCGACAGGTGACTTGCTTGTTACGCTTCGCCTGAAAGCACAACTGTGACTGCAAATGCTGGTCTTTGCTGCGAATCAACAACAACAAAAAATGTATTTTCGCTTTTATGCAAATTTTTGTTTGTCAGAAAAATGAAATTGCCAAATCTAGCTGAGTTGGAAATTTAGTCTGTGATTCAATTGCGTAACTAGATAATGATTTATTGGGTTCAATAAAATACAATCAACCCAGAAATTTAATTTTTATTAGTTTGTTTGATTGTGGAAGTGACGAGGAAGATTAATTTTTCTTTTTGTATTTCTTTGTTCCAGCTTACTTGAGCAAATGACTTCATATTTTGCGTTCAAATAAAAAGAGGAAGTACACGACTGTTTCTTGTATCTGAATAAAACTTTACATAACTCTCATGACCGTGACTAATCAAACACTCTTACATTTCATGTAAAAATTGTCAGATGAATAATTCGAAAAACCAAGATATGATGCCTTATTTTCAGGCTAATTTCGTATCGAAGAATTTTTCAGTTCCCTTGTTTCTGTTTTGTGCTAATCAACGGACAAAATTACACGTTCGAGTATCACTCTTGACGTTTTTGCTCAATTTTATCGCCAGAAGATCGGTAGTTTAAGAGGTATGCGTTACTAAATTTAGATAGCATTCTAATTTTTTGTTGCACTTAGTTTCATCAGTAATACCGTCTCAGTCGGACTCAAGAATCCCTGAAATTTTATTACCTCAGACTAACAGCCTCGTGACCTCACTTTATTAATTGCTCACACAATGGAAACCAATAAAGTTGTTTAATGATGGTCCATTCGTGTTGGTAGTTAAAATTAGTCAGATGCCTCGTTCTTTAACTCAACTAAGGGAATAATTCTAGACAGACAAAGTGTCCTAATTGTATCTGAGTCCAGGTTCAATAATTCACAACTTTTATTCGAACAAATAATTAATTTCCTTTCATTTTTTTTTTATATCTTTGTCAAAAAAAGCAATTCATACAAAGTAAACCGAACTTATGCATACAACAGATAAGTGGCAATTACGTAATCTCAGGATACGAGATAATAGCTTTTAAAAACCACACGTTCTCCTCAGTGTGGGAATTGTGAAAAATATAATAATATTAAAAAAAAAATGCGTCGACTCGATGTTAATTTTCTAACAGCCATAATTCTCACAGTTGGAATGAACTCGTTGCTTTAAATTCGTTTCAGTGATACTCGTAGTCACAAGCACGAGCATCGCTTGTTCTCACCCATTCAACCTGACGTACACGTGTTAGACCCGGTGACAAAATGGCCATCTTTTATTTTGACGCAAACAAATGGGCCGTTCGTTGGGCACTAAGTAGATGCAAACTATAACAAACGAGGACACAACTCTGGCCGCAGTTGTGTTTTCAAGTGCCGGTCATATTTTATTTTTCGGTTTGAAAATGATTTTTGCATGATATTTTGAACAAGAACGGTTCGCATTTGAGTTATAAAACAAAGCGGAGTTTAAAACAGATGAATTAGCATAGGATAAATCACCAGACTTTAAGCATAACTAATGTTTTAACGACATATTGTTCTTGACGTACACACCAATGGACGATAAAAAACAGTTTCGACCTATTTTATAACTTTATCATTTTACCCATCGTTGATGCTTACGTTCGTTTTGGCAACATCGGCTTTTGATTGACAGACTTATGTAACATTCATGGTCTCGCTTATGCAAACTTTTTTTTGTTTTCAATTCCGCTCCATAACAAACTAATTTAGTGGATTCACCGTCAGACGGTGTACATCACTTTGAAGTTCGTATGCATATCCGAAGACCATTTGCACATAATTGGAAGCGGCCTCGCTATTTCGAGCGGTCTTGTTAAAATTCCAGAATTGTAAAAAAGCCATTGTCTTTGTAGATGGGTTACATTTTATTCAAAACATCGCAATGAACCGAAAAACGTTAGGTTTCATAAACGCTCCTTCAAGGTTGCCTTCGCACCGGTGCGCTAACAACCATTAACATAACTATAATTCCCTACGACACAACCTATGTCACGTTTTGAAACTAGCGGCGACATTTTTTCCTTATTCATCGGCGTCCAATTTGTGCAAAACGGCTTTTTGCACAGGTGCCAACATTTATTCTCATTTCTTTTTCATTAATTAGGTTTTAGTCATTTTGTTTCGGTTTGTGGCTGATAATTTAAGGGCACGTTGAAAATGCCAAGAAAAACTGACTCCTGAGTTGAGAATTATTTTAATCCCCTTTGTGATATAACAAATCAAGTTCACTTTTACGACTTCCTATTCAGGCGTTACTATCTTTGATGTACAAGTGCGTTATAAATGCAAAGTGACATTTAAGATCAGAGAAATTTCTAGGTGTTAATAAGGCCTTTTTGGTTTTGTCCTTGCTTTTGCCGCACAGACTTTAGAGGCAATAATAATGTTTGTCACGAAACGAAACATCGGATGCGTGTTTTAAAGATGTAATTTTATTATTTTTAATTCAAGTTCTTTGATTCTGAATAAAAAAAATAAATAAAAAGAGTTCAGCATCACAATGTTAAAAATTCAATGATAGTACGTTTTTTTTTGTTATACGTGATTTTGCAGATTCATTTGCAAATGACGAGTTATTTTTTATTTTGATTCTGTGTGATTAAACATTAAATTACCTTTGATCATTATATAGAGATAATTGAATAAGGCGATAAAAGTATATTATTACTGCAACCAATATTATTATAGATCTTTGGAACGCAAATAAAGAACATCTCATGTGCAACGAAGTTTAAGGTCATACTCCAAATTACGTAAGATATTTTATAAAATCTTGTCGAATACATTTTCAAAAACGATCAAATATAAACGTTTTTGATTAAAATTATTCTCAATCTGATAATTATTATTCTTAAAATCTTTCAATTTACAATCCGTTTTTCAAACTTATCTTTATAGATCTAACAAATCATCCAAGAAATGCTGCTTAATGGTTTGTACAAAAACACCGCGACGATAAGAAATAATAATTTTGATATTAATTTCACGCTGTTAAACGTGCCAGTGATAATGTACCCGGAATAAATTATAATTTGACAACACTTTCACCTAAGGTGCTGCTTACAATGGGAATATTCATTTTTAAATCGCGCTTCATAAACATCGCCCAAGCACTTTCCTTCACAGGAGTAGCAAAACATAACAGATGATTTATATTATTCGCATTCATTGGAGCATTCAGAAATATTAAAAATAATAGTTATCAGAAATTGGAAATATGAAAGTACGTACAATCCAAAATGTGAAAATTACTGCAACATTTTTATCTCAACTTTTTTTAATCAATATAATTTTGTAAATGATAAGATAGCACCACAAAAATTTGTTGTTGTCATGTGTTTTAAAATTTTCACAACTTGACGATAAATTTTGTTTATAATTTTTGTTGGCTTTTTCAACGAAAAATGTTTTACAAGTGGAACGAAAAACAAAACGTTGATTTAATTGTGAATGCATATAAAGGTGTTTGGATTAATTTTGATTTCACTATCGCAATTCAACTTGTCGCAGCAACGCATTCGGTAATCAGATCAGTCCAACAACACGGGAACTTAAAATTTACGTCCAATTTATTTTAATTGTAACACCCTTATGTTAATTTTTTCCACAGGAATTCATTTTTCGTTGATCAACAGTCTTGATAATTGAAATCATGTTAGATAAATCTGGAAAATTGTTATTTTAATTGAATCGTTTCACAGAATATCACCCTCTCGTTAAAATAAACGGTACAACTGAAATGAAAGCCGTTGAACTGTCAAGAATCTGCAGTGATTGACATCCAACAAGCAGAAATATCATTTTTATAGAATACAGCTGGTACTGTTATTCAATACAGTTCAGAAAACTTCAAGTTAAAGTCAAAACGTTTCTGCGAATAAAGAAGTTTGAGTAACAAAATTTTCAAAAATTTGAAAAAATCTTTTTTTTAATATTTTCAGATTGAAATTCATATTTCCCTCCAGTTGTTGTACGCAAGAGCAGTGAAAGAAAAAAAACTGTGCATCCCTTAGTTGTGTGAAATTGTCATGCGCCTTACCTCACGGAACACGACCTTCCCGGTTTGGAGGCCATTGCACTTCGCGTGACTATGCAGCAGAGCGGCTTCGATCGATTTTCGCCCCACACCCCCGTCCGAGGAGCGCCACCCTCTCCGGGCTACGTGCGATTCTGCTACGTTCCCGAACCAAGCATCATCCCGTCAAAACCACCGGATGTGTCGTTCCTTTTTTCTACGACCGACAAAATCGATAACTTTAGTACAGAGGCGAATTTTCACCAGCACACGTGTTTCTCATCAACTCGTGTCGTACAAGTCCAATTTTGCGCCTTCCCCGAGACCAATTACAAAACTCTGCAAAACCTTTAGACGTATTCCACTGACCTTGAAAAGGTCCCGACTCAAAGCTAGCAGAACCGAATTCAATTTGGAAATCAAAAAGAAAAGTAAATATAATTTCAAATCGGATCAATATTTTGTCAGCCAGCTGTTTTTCTTTTCAAATACTGTTTTCCTTTTCAAATAAAATACGTAAATTATTCGGGGGATTTTTATTTCTTTCAAAATCTCTATTTCATTTTGAATCAGTCTTTTAACATTTTGATTATAAACAAAAAGAATTGTATTTTTTTTAATTATTTTTTTGTTTCTGCGTTTGTTTGACACTGACTAACAAATCATCCGGGCCATCAAAAACGCACCTACGAAAACAACAAATCCATGTCACATCGCAACGACGAGCGAAAGCAAACTTGTCATCGGGTGTTCACTTTCTCGACGCGCACTTGGTTTCACTTTTTATTAGCAGTTTAACCGGCGCGAGTTTTCCGGCTGATTTACGCTCGGGATGGCAAAGCGGTGCAGTCGCCAGCACGTCCGAGTGCGGAATGAGCGAGCGCACTCGGGCCAAGCGAGGGTGGATTCGCGGTCGACCCCACCGCGAGATTCGCGCGGCGGATTCTGCAATCAGCGAAATGCACGACAAACATTCATACGAACCTTTTTCGCTTGCCACTTGTATGCAATTTAATGCACGGTTCGATTGCATTAAGCGGTTTCAAACGAAAGTCATTACTTGACATTTATCGGCATATTTCTTTTCCGTTTGTTTTTTTATTTTCGTTTTTTTTCTTCATTCAGTGTGTTACGTTGACGATGATATATCGCGTATGCGGTCTCTCGATTTTCTAGCGGCAAATTCTAATCGAGATAAAGGCGATAAGAATTGTAATGTACAGCCATTACTACTTTAGAAAATAAACATCGTCGAGATGTAATTGACGCGGAATCAAATTAGAAAGAGATCTAACAGAAAATAGTTAACATTTTAAAAGAATTTTTTAAATTGTTCTGAACACATTTTTTCTTGCTTTCTGATCAGTCGCGTTAGTGGCTTTTTATGAAACATTTTTTTTTTCTTTTTTTCTTTATCAGACAGACTTTGTAAATTTTATTTGCACAGTCTCTATTTGTGATACAAGTTTTGCAACGGAACTATAATTTTAAGCTACATAATGTATGAGTGCTACATAATATATCTTATCGACTAGATAAAGAAGATTAAAGAACAATTTAAATTACTTAACAGAGGACACTAACATGAGTCAAAGGTATAAGAATTGTGTCGGGCGTTTTTATAATCTTCCAGAAGAGTATAGGTAAACTTTATCGGTAGGATCTTATATGAAAACAAGTATTGAGTAAAAATGCATAAAATGATATGCTATCGCTCCTTTTCATAAAATCTGAGTTCGTGTTTTTGCTGTTTTGATTTTCACATTATTACTTGGCTGGTTCATACCTTTCTTTATTTGATTAATTTTTTAATTCTAACAAAATTTGATTAAATTGGTTCACACTTTCTTATAATGCCAATTAAATGAATTCGGTTTATGAAATTGAAAACTTTAACTGAAATTCAAATCTGGAAAAAATATGTAGATAGAAATATAATGAAGATGACCTGTTCAAAAAATAAAATTTCAAAGAACCAGGTCAGTCTGGCAAACTAATCAGGAAAAATGATGAAAGAAAAGATCACAGCGTTGATAATTAATTAAGACCTATATCCCTCGAATCGATAATTTTTCGCAATTTTGCTTACACATCCCTCTTTATCTTCGTTTCACATCCGCGTTATTTTTGTCTTGCAAGTTGATTTGATTTAATTTCAGCCTCATTTAAGGCTGATTCAACCGACGGTAGTTGTAATTAATTATTTGTTATGAAATGCTCCCGTGTATTACTTCAGATGCAATCGTGTTAAAAATGGAGTTTTTAATTTACATCAAACGTGTATTCTATATTGTCTAATTTGTCTGTTCAGAAAAAAAATTAAATTGAAAATCCAAAAAAAAACAGTACATGTCAATGTCAACGAATGTTGAAGAAAAGAAAATGTCGAGTGCAGATCGGGAGGGCGAATGCTCGTTGCCGAAAATCGTGATGCATTCCTGACTAATTGCGAGTGCACGATCATCGGGAGACACGCGGACGAGATCGTGAAGAGAGGGCACGACAAAGAAAGAGTCGCGAGAAATGCCGCGAGTTCCAGACGGATAAATCGCTCAACGCTCCGTCGACGTCTCCCTTATGCGTGTATACACGGCGCGTACACACGCGACTCATGACACATGTTCGCCCACAGATAAATATAGTGAAGCTCGAAATATGTCTTTGCTGCGAGCCACTCAAAATTGTCGTTTCCGCCTTGTCCCCTGAGCTTGATCGCATTTGTTTTTCCATTGACAGCTGATGATGAAAACCAACCGATGTCTGGTCACACAGCTAGACTCCACGACAACTCAAAAGATTATAATTTCCTAATTTTTATTCATTGCTGTTTTGACTTTGTTAATTTTTTCTTCCTTTTTTTTTAAACAGAACACACTGTGGTAACGAAAATCTAGCTTTACATTCCTGTTGAAGCATGCCAAGTGTCAAAACACGCAGGACATATTAATTCAAAACTATATATTTTCCGGCCGCAAATACCCATCGCTGGAATGCAAATCATCCCAGCGGACATTTCATATTTTTAGTATTAGAATGTACAGTTTAACGTTTCGTCACATTTTCACGAATGTTCTCCAATTCATTTTGAAACTCGTACGTCATATGAAGCACGACATTTTTCAAGCGAGTGCATCAAAAAGTATCAGAAAAATCTTTTCTAAACGAATTGTCCATAGCAACTTATTTTAACGTGAAAAAAGAAACAAATTTGACACCCCTTGGCTATTAAAATGTGCAACAATGAAAATGTTAGTTACGTCCATGGTGAATAGCCATTGTTAAGCATTACATGGCGGTACAAAAACCAAGCCAAGATTTCATCGGTGAAAGCAGTCATGTACTGTTAACTTGAAATTACTCTCCATCTTGTGTTAACTAAATCAATAAAGTTCTGGGTTAAGTTTTACGTTCGGGGGATTATTTATTGGCAGAAAAATGATTCGCCACTTTGTATGTTCTGGTTGGTTTACAAGAGAGCCAGCACTTCGCGAGGTGTGCTGTGGAAGAGCGAGCGAGCTGCATCTGTTGTATATTGTCAGACCTCGTAGGAAGTGTAAACTGTTAGCAGTTATGTTTGGATGAATAATAGCTACAAGTTTGGACGAAGAAGAAGAACGTTGTCTGTCGTTTCATTCGAATTACCAGAGACAAATAAACAGTGACACTGCAAAGCAAATTCAAAATTTTAAACATTGAGAAACAACAAAAAATTGCACACAATTTTTGATAAATAAAAATATAATTCAACTGATTTCATCTCGGTTTATGATTGAACATTATTTTGGTTTTGTTTTTCATTTGAAATAACACGACTGGATGTGATATAAAATATGCTATTCACGATGCACAATAGCGAATCTTTTTCATGTCATCGATCTTTTACACTTGTTCTAGTTAAAATAATGTATAGATTCAATTAAGAATACATAGCGTGCAATTTGAATGAAACTTATATAGAAACAACAGTTCGAACTGGAAATAGAATGACGTGTATTCTTTTCTATCATCAAGAAAAAAAAATGTGTATTATTATTTCGACGACTTTCAGAAGCCCAATCAACATCAGAAAAAAAAATCCCAAAAATGAGTTCCCATGACCTTTGGAAGTTGTTGTAATTTTGCGCGGTTCGTGTTGATTTGCTGGAATTAAAAGTGATAAATTAGAGACCCGTAAGTAGATTTAAAATTTATCACTCAAACTTTTGGCTTGCATTTTGTTATCAAAAAAATGCATCAAGGTTGAATCGTCTAAACACATTTTTAGATAAGAAATTACTCATAAACTTTGCAGCCACACATTTAAGTTTGAATTTCAAATTCGATGGATAAATGTTGACGCAAACTTTGTGAAATAAAACATTTTTTCATTCCAGCAGGTGATAATAGGAATCAATGGGTTGTAATTAAATAGAGCCTCAGGTGCTCGCAAAGGACCTCGATCGTGTTATCAGAATGAGCAATTTGCACTCGGCTGGAGGACGTTTATCGAATGCAAATCTTGTCGGTGAGAAGAACTCAATAAGTAGATACACGAAGTTACGTTCATCACGAAGCAGAGAGGGATTACGTAACCGATCTTTTTTGCCGATCTCACCGCGCGAGTTCATGGGAATTGAATGCTACGTCTCGCGCGCGCGCAAACGTTTAACGATTATTTACAGCCTTTTGTTAAACAAAATGCCACACCGACAAGAAGCACATACACAGAATATCTCGGTTTTCGAATGTCATAAGAGTTGTGCTCAAATAGAACGTACATATTTGTAATTAGTTACACTCGTATAGAGTTGACTTTCTCGATTTTTCCATTTTTTTTTTTTTGTATTCAACCATTTTATTCGTTTTGTTTTTTACATTGATAAGAAGTTGAACATTTGAAGATTTTTATTGCAATGACTAGTAAATAGTGTATGAGCAACCGACTAAAACTAATTATTCAGATTTATAAAATTTATATGAAATCGTAGAAAGTTTAACGCAAAATCAAACATCGAACTGGTATAATAAAGATTTTTATATTCTAATAGCTGTATAATTTACGGGCTTCTTTCATTCAACCCTTTTAGACGTTGACCTTAACGTGACACCTTTAACTAGCTGCAAAAATTATTTCCGCTGCACATGCAAAGCAACTCAAAATTTGTTTAATCTTTTTTACAATTTTCTACCTCGTGAAAATCAAGTCTGATATTCGTGTTTAAGGTGCGTTAAGGTCTGCGTCGGATATGCTGCAACGAGCAAAGACGATTTAATTTAATTTTTATTCAAAAATTCGTCGGATATTTAGTCGCGTGTTACAAACGTCTCTTTAGTTTTCTTTTTAATTGGAAGTTGAAAGCGTACGCTAATGTAAATTCAAAATCATGTTAGTACAATTTTGACAAATTTACACGCGCATTATGACACATTAGGAAGTCAACTGCGACAGCTTTTCTTCATGCAACTGAATTTGTAGCTGAGATTAATTGGTCAAACGTAAAGCAGTAATTGTCGAAGGCAAAGCGAAGAATTCGAAAGATTCG
The DNA here is from genome assembly GCA_030523145.1 of Trissolcus brochymenae. NCBI lineage: Eukaryota > Metazoa > Arthropoda > Insecta > Hymenoptera > Scelionidae > Trissolcus > Trissolcus brochymenae. The sequence continues at coordinate 314,071 of JAQQRF010000005.1, forward strand.
CTTAAAAGACATGTCTAATAGCAGCTTCACGTCTGCCGTGGTTATTACGCTCTGAGAGACATAACTCAAGATTCTCAGTGATGTTTCCTAACAGCCAACTGTTATAGAACGAACAAAACGCTTTTGAGTACATTAGTTTTAATATCCCAGATCTAATCTCTTGTGGTTCCCAAAAATAATATAATTTTCATCCATTAAGAAGCAAATTTAATCTAAAACGTTGTCATCACAATTCAGAATTTCTTTTTGGTACTTTGTCATAACTAGTGGAATTTTGTTTAGTCGTTTTATCAAATTATTTTTAATTTTATATTTTGTACATCAAAAATAATTTTACATGCCTATTAAATAATAATAATCTCCTGACGGTTGTACCCGGAAACATGATTAAAATAATTGCGTTTTGTCATACTTTACGGCTGCGTGGGAGGATAAGATTCTAATTATCATTTTAACATTAGTTACACTTTAACTTTAGCTCAGGGCAGTATGCATGACCAGAAATAATAATAAAAGAATGATATTCTGTTTACGCATTTAATCCTGAAACCGCAATTAAATAATACTAGTTAGCCAAGAAAATGAAACGTTTCGGCGTCGATCCCAAGAAACTGACATTGTAAGAGTCAAGTTGATGTTAATGATCAAATCTGGCTGCTGCATCAAAGCCATTCCGTCAGATCAATTAATGAGCTGATTACAGCAAATTACCAATTACAAAAATCCAATTCAATGACCAGTAACGGTACAATTTAAAATAAAAAACAAACTCTCACGATTAGTTGAAAGTTTTTTGAAGCTTAATTCTATAATTAATGAAAATTATTTTCATTTCATTTAATTAAAATTAATCCCAACGATCGTTTAAGCGTTATTTTTTATTCGCTGGAGTTGTACAAGTAGCTTACTTGACATCATCACGGTGGGTGAAAAATTTGAACTTTTGCCTTTCTGGTGTAATTAACATTGTTAGCATAACGCACGACCCGGTTAACCAACGATGGCGATATTTATGTCAATAGCAACACCAAGTTCTGACCGGAAGTTCAATATAATCTAGGCTACTGCGCTTAGAAAGTGCGATAATAACGTGCACTCTTCACGTCTGATGAAACTCTACGCCATAATCTTGTTCGTTTTCCTTGTGCGAAACGAAAGCATATCGACACAAACAACCAACAATTATCGTGTCATTTTGGTTGACTTTTACGAAACTTGTCAAACGAGAAAAATGTCAACGGGAAGCAATCATTCCAAATTGTTGGCTTCACACAATTTCATCACCTTACCCAGAACTTTCTTTTTCGACGATAAAAATAGAACACAAAAAAATAAAAGTATTTGTTCTTTATTTAGAAATCGATAATCAAACCTTGTGTTTCATTTAAAAAACAATATTCATACATATCACTTCTAATCGCAGTCCATCGTATTCGCTCTTATAATGTTTAACAACATAAATTCACTTACATATTTCAAATACAACGGAGGCATTTTATTTGCAGCGGGGACCTAACTATAGTGATGCTTTCAATGTAGTACTCAAAATAAAAGTTCTCGTCTTGATTCCTTTCAATCGAGAGTATTACTACGCATTTACATAATTAGTTCATTTATTTCTAAGTAATTACATAATGAATTTATGTTTCAGCGCAAGATAGAGTGCAAATGTGTTAATTAATATTTATAATAAAAAAAGTTCACACGAGACTTTAATATCAACAACGTTTTATTACAAATCACGCTCTTTTTATGGCTCCACCAGATCTTCCAGAATTTATCCTCCTACCGTCACTGAAGCAGTCGTGTCACCCTTTAGTTTCAATTTTTCACAGTATTCGAGCGTCTGTAAACAAATGAGCGAACAGTTAGATAATTATCCATTAAAATCAAACAAAGACGAATAATCGCTTAGTTTAATTTGATCTGATACTTTTGTTTCGTTCGTTTTGGTTTCTCATGTTAAAAGGTCTTACCTTGCACTCGGTAGCTTGTGCTTCATTAGCGCAATAATATAGTGGGCCCCAAGTGCAACGTTTATTAACACCTACCTCTCGTCTAATCCTGTTTTTGGTTCTTATCATTAAATAATCTTTTTCAGAGCACATGGCAATTTCCGAACATATTCCGTCAACAGCGCCATCTTCTTTGATTATGTTGATCATACTTTGACCGTAAATCATCAACATCGTGTGACACTAAAACAAACACAACATCAGTGTACATTTCATACAAAAAGATCATTCGACTTATGTATCATCAGTCGATAACTTTTATTATAACTTACTTTGTTATAAGAAGAAGAAGGTGTGATAAATTTGCAAATTTCAGCAAAAGTTTCCTCCAAATCATGAACGGTCGTCGAGTCGTTCAAAAAATTGTTCACAACTGAGCTGATTTCACGGCAGAGTGCACATTCTTGCAAAGATTCTACGAGTTAACAATTGTTTATTACAAAATCGTGTTACGAGATCAATCAGATTTTTGTATCAAGAATTTTAAATTCAAATTTACTTCTCATATTGTTGTTGACGTTGGAACACATGCTCATCATTGTGCAAATTTCTCTCGGAGTCACTTCATTGGACAACAATTGAATGATGACATCGGCGTACTGATCAACGAAATGATTGCATTTGTCAGACATTTTTCCTGGCACGTAGTTGCAAACATCGTGAACAATTTGTTCGATTTCATCTCGTGCTTTCTTGCTGCTTAGCTGCTTCTCCACGTACTTCATGACAACCTTGCATACTTGGCATTCCATATCGTCGCTCACAAGTTCATCGTCTTTGCTCTCGGGTTTTACCGGAACGTAATCGGGAATTTCGTTCGTCACTGGAATCGAAATGATTTATTAATGAGAGGAATCGATTAACTGATCAATTTGTATTTATAGACTTACTGATTTCACCGTCCTTGTCCGTAAGAAATAGACTTGGTGGCATGACTTCTTTTTGTTTGTCACAAAGATGAATGGACGCACATACTTCTGCTGGTGTCATATCATCCAGCAATTTTTCTATCAGTTCTTTGCTGTAGCTTTTTACAAATTCGACACACTGACTGTCCAGAGATTTCGGTAAATGAGAGCACAATTTGTCGAGTTGATTCTGAATATTCTCCTGGAAATTCAAATTATTTGTTTTTACTAAACAACGAACAATTTAATAATATTGAACGAATCGAAGAGTTATCAACTTATTACTACCTCAGTCCTATTGTTTTTGATGGTTTCATAAAGATCTTGAACAGCGAGAAGACAAAGTGGACAAGTTGGTTTGTCCTTGACTTCACTTTCAAGCGTATACTCTTTTGGAATCTTTTCTACAAGTTCCATAACTTCGGCTGATGGACAAACGCCAATTCGTGGACATACCTGAAAAATCAATCATTCATTAACTTTTATCAACTTTTGAAGAACAACGTTTAACAATTGTTAACAATGAAAAAGTACTTACGGTACTAGGATCAATCTGGTTGGCTAAGATTGCAACAAGAGCGTTGCCATAAACATCGATGAACTGCTCACAATTGCCTTCAACAGAGTTCGGCAACTTCTTGCAAACTTTCTCGACAATCATTTTCACTTCATCCTGTAGAAAATAAAATTTTGTAACAACAACTTTTTTCCAATTAGTTTATTTAAATTTTTCGCGAGTCGACAACATACTTCAGTAGCTGGGTTGGTGATAACTTCTTGGATGTAATGCAAAAGATATTCACAGAAGGCACAAGTTTTCTGACCCTGAACATCCCATTGTGGGCCAGCGAGCAGAGATGGGTACATTCTTTCGATGGGCAGCTGCATGTCGCTTGCTTCACGGTTGTTTTCCGTTTCTTCGGGTCGCTCCTCATCCATAATTCTCAAACCAACTCTGAGAGCGTCGTGAGGAATCAAAGGCATCACCGGGCCGTCCTGAAATATAATAAAATTTTCACATTTTTAATTCAAACTATAATGTCACTTTCATTATTTTACAAAGTGAATTGCAAAATAAATTAACTCACATCAAAGTTTTTGGATGGACAAATGCCTCCCATTTCACAAACTATGTTACTATTCAATTCAGTGGTTAAATATTTGTAGATCTCTGGGTAATACTGGTCAACGATGGATTTGCACTAAAAGAGAACACCAGCGTTCAATCATTATATCTTAATTTAATTTCAGAAGAAAGTAATTTCGAATAAATAATAAACTCACCTCGGAGGCAAACGATTTTGTTTGTTTGCACATTCCCTCAAGGATCTGTTGGAATTCAGTCTCAGTGGTATTAGCAACGAGCAAATCCCTCAGATGGCTCACAAGCTGTTCACACAACTTGCAGGGTAAATCGTCGCTCACCTCCACCATTCCTACGCTCGATAATGGACGAATTTCTACGTTCAACGGCTGAAAGTAAATAGCTTCGTTAAAATTAAAATCCAATCTCTGGTATATTTAAAATCCTCTATCAGGATAAATCCAACCTTCTCATCTCCTTCGTGGAAGTGGAATTTCTGAGCGCATTTTCCACTGAGATGGCAAACATTGTCCGGGGTAAATTCGTGCTCAAAGCGTTCTCGAATGACATCGAAGTAAGTCAAGACAATGGAAGAACAGCCGTCCGAGAACGAACCCATTTGTCCACAAAAGTTCAAGAGACGTTTCAAAAATTCATTCTGAGAAGCGTTCTTGGATTTCAGCTGCATGTGAGTTACGATTGTGTAACATTTGGAACATTCGTTTGGAACATACTCGTCGTTTTTCAAAGGGACCATTGGTTGAGCCTACAAATTAAAAACAAAATTCAATCTCTGTTTTCATAGTTTTCAGCTTTTCATTAGACAAAATAAGTAAACTTTTGAAAATTTACCTCAGCATTTTCGCTTCCATACTTTTCAAGCAACTTATCGATATGAGCAGAGTTGCAAAGTCCAGCAACTGAGCAGACAACAGACGGATTCATTTGAGATGCGAGTGTCTCCACCAGCTCCGGAACGAAATTGTCGACAAGCTTGTCGCATTCGATAACAATCGGCTTGATGTGTATCAGAGCACAACTGCCACGAAATACGGCCTTCAGGTCCTCTTGCGTTTCGTTGCTTTCCAACTGATCGCGCGCTTGTTGGACCATATCCTTACAGATGGTGCAGACGCTGTCAGTGTCTTCCGGCACTTGCATGTCATTCCAATGACGCTCGATGCAGTGTTTCGTTGCATGGCATCCAGCCGAAGTCCTGCGAAAAATTTTTGTTTTGTTTTATTTTTCATTACACTGTTAAACAACATTATCATTACATTGTCAAACATTATGATCATTTTTAAATTGTTGAAACTTGTTAAAAAAATTGTTGACTCTCAGAGGAAGCGACAATTACTGTAATTTTTTCTAACTTCCTTGTGTTTCACAATTTATTATTTTACATCAAAAAACAATTACATAAAATTGCCTCGAGTTTTTTCTTTGAATTTTGCAAACATTTTATTTATAACTGAATATTGTGGAAATGTAACAATTGTTAAGAAAATCTTCAGCAAAACGTGCCCATTACGTAAATGTGATTATTTTTTTTATCGTAGTTACAAAATACAACAGTTTTCATTGGTCAACTAAAATAAAATGATGATAAGAGCTTGACAAATTGTAGTTTTATTTTTATGATGTTGTTGATCTTACGTTAAGTTTTGACACCAGTAACCTGGTCCTTGGGTGCACACTTTGCTCCCCAGCAAATTGTGATTAAAAACCTCAATTTGAACGGGTTCGTTAGGCCTGGCTGATACCACTATAACATAAAAATTAAGCCACTTTAATAAAAAAATTTCATTTTTACATGAAATAAAAGAAATTATAAACAGCATAGCACACATTGTACAATAAAGTTTTAATTTCTAAATGTTGTATTTGTCAAATGGAATATTTTTCAAATCTGAACGTCGAATCGTGTTTTTTTTTGCAAAGCTCCAAAGAAAGTGATTGTTTTCAAACTGCTCAAATAACTTCGCATGATATTTCGTTCTTTGTTCGCTTCGTCACGCTTGTTGAGATAAAGTAACACTTCCATTATGAATATTAATTGTTAGTTTTTTTTTAATTTAGTAATTTATATACGAAACTTAGCAATAGATGATACTGTACAACTGACCTGGATATCAAGACAATAAATCTCTTGTTCAGAAATAAAATGTATTTTGTCATAAGAAACATATCTTTATGACTTATTATCAGAAGCAAATTTGTTATTTATGCTAAAAAGAACTTCCTTTTTCAGAAGTGAGATCAACGTTAATATCAGAGATTGGAAAGAAAGTTGAGTTGTTTAATCAGTTTTTTTTTGTAAACAATTTTTTATTCACTTTTGTTTCACTAATTAAAAACTTGATTGTGTTTAATTGATGTACAATTAAATAACATTTCCTTTGTTGTTATTTAATATGAAGTTAATAAATACATTTTTTTTCATTTTAATCAAGTTTAATGAAATTATTCCTAAAATTGAATCAGAAAATTACCAAATCGATTTCAAACATAATGTAAATCTGATTTCAATTGCAACCCTGATTTTATTGAACTGTGAATGCTAAAAAGAAATTCGTTACAAAATAAAAAAAAAAAGTCATTGACAGAATTAGAAACGTTTTGAAAATGACATTTCATCATGAACCGGTATAAATGCGTCTCGTTTTGAAATGGAAGTCTGAAAAAAGAGTCAGGCAAAAAATACTGACTCATATTTTTTCACACAATTTTCATTCTAACAAGTCGTAAAACAAACTCAGCCATTAACAAACTTACACAAACTGAATTATAATTCCAAACGAAAAAGGAAATGCAGAAATTTAATCGCTTCCGAGTATTTATGATAAAATAATAAAAAAAAAAAACCATTCCTTATTGTCGATGTTTCAATTAATTTTAAAGTCCGAGAAAACAAATGATCAAATGCATTTTCCAACTATTGCTGTATACGGATCGTGCGCAATTTTTTGTTTGTAACCCAACAGAAATGACGTAACCGATCGTAATCAAATAATCGAAGAAAGAAAAGGATGAATTTAATTCCTCGTCCAAGTGAAAGACCAAACAAAAAAAATGTACCAATTTTGTTCCACATTTTGTGTTTTTATGATCGTCTGATTACGAATATTAAACAACCAAATGAACAAAAAAGCTGCTGTCCTTTGAACTGAAATGCACTTGTCATTTATAACCCCGCATCAAAGACCTGCAATCAATTAAAATACAACAAATTGTAGTGCAAAAAAAAAAAAGAAAACAATTACCAGATAAAAAAAATAAAAAATAGAAACTGACTCATCCATCATAAATTTGATCGGAATTGATTACTGTATAGAGGAAACAATTAATTTGTTAACAAATACCCCTTTCGCCTAACTTTTACTTTCGCATCGGCACAACACAGCTTGACGATGTTTTCAATCCTTTTGATAAGAGAATTTTGAGCTGTCGATGAACCGAACGTTGCGAATACAAAACAAAGTCTGAATCATGACAACAGTTGCGATAATATTCTTTGTTCAAAATCAGAAGCTGAGCGCAAATGAGGTAGATGGATTTTGAGCTGTTGCATTACGATGAGATGCATAGTAACGACGGGACAGTATATATAATAACAAAAGGAACGATTATTTTGGTCAGCAACAAAGGGAGCGACGAGGTTACGTCAAATTCGCAAGTTTATTGCAAGTCAAAGTGCGCTTAGGCAGGACAACTCACCAGCCAGGATCGCGCAGGCTAGCGCGATGAGTAATTGCTTCATGTTTATTGGAACCAGCTCAGGCAAAAGCAGACATTCACTTGGCTGCGCGTGATTTGCGCAGTGTCTTGAGACGTCACCTCGCTTACGTTTACTTTTTCCTTGCTGCGTTTATTATTTTGTCCCACACACTACTCTCTCGGACACGATGCGCAGTCGCGTCTGTAAACCTATCGCGTTAACGACGAACTAACTACTTGCGGAATGGCATCTGAGTCGGTGCTTTTTAAGGATCAAGGTCACGTGACACAAGCCCAGTCACGCTTACCAACTAAAACTGGTGGAAAGTTACTGCAATTCAAATAGTTCAATTACATATCTGTACTTTTAAGATGAAACACTTTCCCAAATTTCTTCATTCTTTTTTTTTTTTTTTTTACATTTATTGTTTCACACATTTTTATTTTTGGTGAAATTTGTTAATCATGTAGATTTATTTTTCATTGGGTAGATGTGTATGTTATTTTTCTAATATTGTTGTTACTGAAACAACTGAGAGATTAAACAAAAAAATGATTTGTTATCAATAAATTATTTTGATGTTTGTTTGTAGGCTGAAAATGGCACTCTTTGTGGATACTTTGTGGTATTTTGCATCTGCTTGGATCATGTCCAGCACCATACATAAATCCAATGACTGGTGACCTATATATGAAGTATAAACAATGAAGGCCTCATGAAAAAAGATACATCAAATGCACCGCGCGCACTTGAATCACTAATTTATGACACTCTTCTTGGGATGCTAAAACCCTTCTGAGAAATGTATGCGGCTGATGTGGCGGATAAAAAATTTTATTTATTGTAAAACAAAATTTTTCAATACAGGTGCATTGGTTTGATTTTAATTGTTTAATCTAAATAAATTGGAGTAGACAACAATTAAGTAACAAATGAATAACATGTTTGCTTTATAAAATTATGCGCAGAATTCTTTTCAACGCGTTAATCGAACTTTTATCGCGTAACACAGTTATGAATTACATCTATATGTATAGAAATGTAATATGCGATAAAAAATGATACGCCTTTCTTTTGCGCGATTCAACTTCCGGAAAAAGATGTTGGAGTAAAAATAAAATTCTGGTTGTGGACTTTTGATAAAAACTGCACCTTGAATTAACGAAAGCTTTCGATCTGTACTAATGATAGTATCAATAAACAAAGCATGATAATCACGGTGGTAATTTTAAAAGCTCGATAAATCGTTTAAAGCATAAAACGATAAATCTATTAAAAGATATTTCTATTTCCAATTGTATTTGAAATGAACAAATTCATTGGAAGTAGATCAAACATCTGGTTAACCCAGCAAGATGTCCAAAGAAAACAACAAAATTCATTTAGAATCTTGAAATTGAATAAATATTAATTAACAATAAATTAAAACCATTATTACTAAAAACATCTCTTACTTTTATCCGTGGTGACACGAAAAGTAAAAGTAACACTCCCTTAGAGCAAACAGAAGGAAACTGATTTTCGAACCCCATTCAATTCCAGATGTCATTTTGGGCCTTTCCAAAAATATCGGCTCTCAGCCAACTGTGAACTTTCTGTCATCTCAGTTCACTGACAAGAGTCACATTGAAAAGTAACGGATGCCTCTTTATTTGATTTGTTTCGTTTTAAAAAATTAAACAATCAAAATTAACTGACTGATAACGTGAAATTTGAAAGGTACGTAGATAAAAGTAAAAATGTGTCATTCAATTTCTGAATGATAACAAAAATGATGGCGAATAAGAAAAAGTGATACAGACAAGTTGAATTTCAACAATGAATGAAGAATGAAAAATTGATCAAAGTTGTTTTGAATTAAAAAGTGATTAATTTATAGGAAAAGTGAACAGGTGTTGTTGGTTGCGCATGTCCTCGCGAGTGCAGTGCCTTGTCCGATTCCTTTGCACCGCTGTGGGTCGTCACCCGCGCGCAAGCTCAACGATGAAGCTCTAATCAATAGAATCGTCGAAAGCCGGAGCACATGACACGTCTACTCGTCCAACGTCAGTCAAATGGTCGGAAACAAGAGCCTGTAACTGCAAGGGTGCCTTTTATTTCTACGTTATAATTTCGTGCGTTGGACCATTATGAAAAGCTGCCTGCTCCCAGCTGTGTTACTCATTTTCATCCAAGCTCCGGAGCGGGGCGATGGGATATCGCATTTAACGTAAGTCAATCGATCCCCACCAGACGAAAAGGTCAAAAGCTCTCTTCCAAACCAGTGACACGTGACTCCATTGTTGTCATGTCAAAAGTTCAACCCTGACACCAACTTTTTCACCGTCATCAGACAACAATTAGTCGATTTCGCAGTTTGTTTGCAGTTCAATCCTTTTTTGTTTATCCAATCATTGTTGTTGTCCAGTTTGTTTATTCCATCCCCTCTCTTCAATTGTTGAATCAAATTTTTAATCACAGATTATTATCATTTTTTATCACTTACATAAAAAAGAAGTAAATTCAAAGTTTGTGCAATGTTTGACTTTGACAGTGCTCCGAAATTTTGGAGCAAATATGTTTTCGATTGCAAACCGAAGGGATAACGTTCCAGTATCGTTGATTATAAAAAATGTTATCCAGACATTTAGAGGTACAAGAATAGATGAATTATTATCAAAAAAAAAAAAACATTTATGTGACCTAGATTTGAATTCCAATTAGGCAGAGTATTTGAGATTGTTCCTAATTAGTGCGGTTTGTCGTCAGGACTCACGGTCGTGTAACTGATAGTTAGATAATTAAATAGGGGACTGCTCCTCGATAGTCGATGACAAAATTCAATTACAATTTCATTGCTGCTGATTTGTGTGATGGATTTTTTTTTACGTTTATTTACAGAGTCAAGCCATGGGCGGATAAAATTGGTTTTGAACTGTGCCAGCTGGGGAAGTATGTGACGAATATACAAAAGTTTCACGAGAGCTATAAGGATGCCAAAACTGCACCTCGCGATGGTAAAAACCTGGTGCATGATATTGCAAATGATATCAAAACTATGATGTCATTAAAAATATCTGCTATTAAGGTAACAATCAACTGTACAACGTTCAACATTTTAGTTTAAAATTTGCGTTAAAGTTAATATTTCATTCAAATTATGTCACTCAGTTTAATTGAAGTCATGATTCAATTTCATAGCGCCAATTTAATGTATAAAAAAAAAGAAATTGCGAACTTGTGAAATTATAAAATCAGTGATTTGATATGAAAATGACATTATAAAAACTTGATTTATCATTTGTACGCAAGATAAACATTCTATTTTCAATAATCTGATTGATATATTAAAAGCATCAACTCTTTTGAACTTTGACATCGCCCTGGTACAGATTGATAAAATAGTTACTTTTACTCTAAAAAAAAATGTTATCAAGTACACTCTTAATATGTGCCAAGTTTATTTTCTTTTAAATTTCTCATCATAATGAAATTGAAACAATTAAAACTTTTCATTATTGAAGATCATTGTTTAGTTTCTTTGAAAATCTGATTATTTTCGTTTTTAATTTCATTTTAGAGAATAATGGACGTTGCTGAACAGTCAGCATCAGAAGCAAAAGAAGAGGACCCAAAAGATTTTCAATACGTGAATGCGAAAAATAATTCGATCGAATTGACTTACAACGCACATTTCGGCGGTCGGGTGAACACGAGCATGTCAGCGGTGCACGTGCCGACGAACGTCTACGATGGCTCAAAGCATGTGAAAAAAGCAATAAAGTGGTCGGAGGTGCTTGACAAGACGTTCATCAACAACTACGAGATCGACCCGTCTTTGTCCTGGCAGTACTTCGGCAGCGCGACGGGTTTCATGCGACAATACCCCGCGATTTCCTGGGACACGAAAAACGTCGACCTGTTCGACTGCCGAACGAGGAGCTGGTACATCGAGGCTGCTACCAGTCCCAAGGACATGCTCATCCTGGTCGACACTTCGGGAAGTATGACAGGGATGCGCAAGGAAATTGCCAGGCACGTGGTTAATAATATCCTGGACACCTTGGGGAATAATGATTACGTCAATATCATCACCTTTTCCAACGAAACGAAAGAGGCAAATTATAATTCAACTTTGATTTATTCATGCAACTGAAACAAAAAATGCAAACTACATTGTTCAACTTGTTTCATTTCAATTTCAGGTCGTGAAATGTTTCAGCAACAGTCTAGTCCAGGCAAACCTAGCGAACATTCGCGAACTAAAGAACGAGATCTCGAACTTGATAACGGAGAAGATAGCAAATTTCACTCTGGTGCTGGACCAGGCCTTCGAGATTCTGCAGACCTACCGAGAAAACAAAGACGGTGCTCGATGCAACCAAGCCATAATGCTTGTCACCGACGGTGTTCCTGACAGCTTTAAAGAAATATTCAAATTTTACAACTGGGCGTCGAATCCGGATAACCCGGAACAGGCTGACATGCCGGTACGAGTGTTTACGTACCTCATTGGCCGGGAGGTGGCCGATGTCAGAGAGCTCAAATGGATGGCTTGTGCCAACAGAGGGTATTTTGTTCACCTCTCGACTCTTGCTGAAGTCAGAGAACAGGTGAGATTGTTCAACTTTGTTTGGATAAATTATCATTTTGGAAGTATAGGGAATGAATTTTCAATTGAATATTTCTGTCCAGGTGTTGAACTACATTCCTGTGATGGCCAGACCTTTGGTTCTCGGTCGCACTGATCATCCGACGATTTGGACCCCAGTGTACGCGGACATAACCGACCCAAAGATGACCGACTGGTTATGGGAACAGGAAGAAAGTGCTAAACAGAAGGAACGATTCACCATCTACCGCAAGGTGAAGAAAATCTTCAGCAAGATGGAAGAAGAGGAGAATTTTTTTAATAAACGAAGGGGCTTTCGCAAAAGTCAGGCCCACCTAAAGGGATACAATTACAGACTGATGACCTCAGTCAGTATGCCTGTCTACGACAGACGGGACAATGCGGTGAGTTTGAGATTTCATATTTGGTTGCAATTTCGACCGAGATATCATCGAAAGTTAATCTCATCCTTCGTCCATTGTACATTTTTATCTTCTCGATTTGGCTTTTGATTTTTCAGATCAAAGATATTGGAAATATATTAAACTTTTTTTTTATATAGAGAAATGAAAGAAATAAACTGTGATACAAAATATATTTCCAAGATCTATTACCATGTTAATTCTTGCGATTTTCGAGGCACCGAATTGTTCCAAGTTTGAAGAAATTATGTGTCCACAGAACATCACCAAGGAAGTTCTGGTGAAACAAGCCTACTGGGTGACAGAGACACGAGAGGTTGGCAGGCAAAAGAACAAGCAACATTGTTTCCATGCATAGAACCCCCTCGTTATTCCCATTTATTTTCAACCCAAAGAGATCAACTAAGCTTTCAGAGTAATCCAGCGTCAACAAATTTTGTTAAAAAATTCAAAGCTCGATGAAAGTGATTGCAAGAAAGCTTAGTCTTGGCATCATGTAAAACTATCTTTTGGTGGTCGAATTTCTTACAGATTTTATTCATAGCTGAGTGATAAACAACTAGATTTACAATTATTTAGATCTCCTTTCTTTCAAACTCTAGTTAGGTATTTAGGCAGATATATTTTTTTCAATTCATTAGATACCCTCTTGAAAGTAGAAAATAAGAAACCCGCACTGTTTTTTGACAACAGAGTCCATCGTATTTACAATAATGGTAGAAGAAATTGAGCAGCTTACTGAGGACTTAGAACACGATTGGAAACGTAATTCGACTTGTCAGACGTTATATTCTTGGTAGAGCTGACGTTTTCATACCAAATAGTGTGTGACTGACTTTTTTTGATTGATGAACACCGTTTCTGGTATTCTGTGCAAGAAATGGACCGATGACGAGAACAATCTTGCCACTTTTTTATATTACCATTCGTTGAGATGAAATTATAGTATTTAATCTCATCTTTTGTTTATTTGAGTAGTTACAAATTTTTATACATCTTGAATATATATATATATTCAGATACAGTTTTGGAGTTGTACAGATATTGTTTCATTTGTTCATAGTCGGTGATTGACAATTACAATGTTAATTAGAATAACAATTGCAGATTATTTTTGGAGATATAGATAGTGTGCTTTAGATCATGCTAATCAATTCTCAAAAGTGAGATATATAATTTGATCGATTATCAGTCAAGTACAAAAGTATAATAGATTACAATTTACAGACAAGAATCGCTGATCTGCTTGGAGTGGCTGGCACTGATGTACCGATAGAAGAGATACAAAAGTTGATGAAACCGGATATGGTAAGTTTGAAATTGTTTGAATTCTTAAGCTTTTAATAAACATGAACATTTTTTTCATAAGTTGTTTTTTATTTTCCAGCTTGGTGTAAACGGTTATGCATTCATAGTCACAAATAATGGTTACTTATTGATTCATCCGGATCTACGTCCAACTGTAAGTCGACTCTTGAAACTTCGAAATATTTCAATACAAATTGTACAGATCTAGATTTTTCTTTAATTTTAGTTCAAAGGGATTCTGAAACCATCTTACAACAGTGTGGATATGGCGGAAGTCGAATTACTTGATAAAGATGACGAGCCTAGAAAATTTAACGACGCGATACTGAAGGTAAAACGATTGTTCTTTCATTTAATGTTGTTTTCGGTAAAATCACTGATCTAAAATATATCTCACATCTTTTTAGATACGAGACGAAATCATAATTCAAAAAAATGGGACTGTGATGTTACATACAAAATACCATTACGACAACATGGTGGGTAGATGAAACATTCATCGGATTTTATAATTCTGGAAACTGTCTACGAGATTGTTTATTTAATTTTTCAGAAAAGAGTCGGCAAGATGTTGAGAAAGTACGACTACGTTGCCATCACAAATACACCTTTCACGTTAGTCGTAAGTCTACCAGAATATGGTCACAATGGAAGCTATTACGTACACGGAAGTGAAGAAGTACATCGATCCGTTCTCAGTGGTAATACAATTTATTTTAATTTATCACTATTTAATTACACAAAATAAACAATCAACTTGAAATAACAATCAAAATTTATCATTTCAGGTATTGAAGTGTCTAAATATTTTGCGGGCAATAACTGGCGCGTGCACCCTGAGTGGTCCTATTGCAAGTAAGAAATTTGTTTAGCTCACTTTCAAAAGATCAAAATCTTGAAAATTGAACAACAACAAAATTAATCAAACATTTTTGCTGTCGCAGGTATCACTACTACGAGGGTGAACATAATTTCAATTCGCCAGAATCTGAATTGCGACACTTTTTAGAACGCGCTGGAAATATCGGATGGAAGTGGCCAGACAAACCATTCAATAATGCCCCAAGTAATTCAAGTTCTGGTTCAGAATCAAGTAATAATAATGATTATAACGTTCACGTTTTGCCAGCATCCGTGAACCTGATATTTTATCCCGTTTATTCTTCTGTTACAGCGAGTACGAAACAGAACTCGTATTATTGCAATAGGAACCTCTTTCAAAGTTTAGTTTACGATGCTCAGGTAACACAGTGGTTCGCAAACATCAGCTTTGCTCGCGAGGAAAAAGGGTAAGCATTTTATCATTACCTGGTTTTAACTTGTTGGTATTAAAATTTTTTTTTTTCCTGAAAGAATCCAGGACGTAACTTGAATTAGATTCTCAGATTGATTCTGTGGAGGATTTTCCACATCCTGGGATAAATAAAATTGGAATCAAATTTTCTTGACTCAAACTTTAGAGAGTTTCAATTTTGTTAATCAGTAAAGATCAATTTACCTAAGTGCATGAATTAGAGGGGTGTAAAAGCATGTACGTATGAGTGTGCGAGTGTGTGTAAACGTTATAGAAAATGCCCTTGAACAACATATTTTCAATCGACTCAGCGCATCTCGATGGTTTGTTATTCTCTGCCTGTCTATATTTTTTTGATATACACGTCATTATTGGATAAACAAGTGCACTTATTCATTTTACTAATACTTATCACTTTAACGCCATGCAGACTTTTAGCTAACCTGATGAATCTCCTACCCAGGTAACGTCATCACATCGCACCTTAAATTTTGTTCCCTGTAACTTTCCTTTTCATTAACAGTTTGTGTCTCTGCACTTTTGTATCTGTCCCCTCTTTTCTAAGCTTTCGTTGCCGAGTTAACTCCAGCTGTGAATTCCCACTTGATCTTACCCGCTCTGTCTATCAGTCTTGGGATTTTGTGTTATTACTTTTTTTTTTAAATATTCTCTTACGTCTCTTAAGTGGGATATTACATATGTGTCGGAGACGGATACGATGGATGACAATTTTGGCTGTAGCTTTTGATCAAAGTATCACCATGAGTTGACGGTACCTAAGTAGCAATCTTAGAGATACAAGATGTGAGGACTTGTTAAGTTGGAAAATAACACTCTCACACAATTACACAAGACCAAAAATGACACGAACAATTGTAAAACACTCAGTTTTGTAAACCAACATGAAGTATCCCATCAATTTTCAAGCATGAGACAAACTCATCTTCCAAGGTGTCTCATGCAAATGTTGCATACTCACTTTTTGTTGCAAAGACACGAACAAAAATTTGGAGTATGAATTGCCAGCTTTTTGCAAGTCGATAATCTACATTGAGCTACTTTGAAAATTGAATTTAATAGTCATGTCCTGTTTGTAGACAAGAGCTTCAACAACGGTTCGGATTGACCGTGGCTTTTGTGGCAACGCACAGTGGGCTAACCAGGTGGCAGGATTTCGTCACTGATAAAGATAGTAGAAAGCCCGAGGAACACTTTAGTAGCTCACGAGCCATCGATGAGATTTGGTACAAGAGGGCTGTGGAACAGTATTACATTCATCCTGATAGTTTCGTTTATTCGGTCCCCATTGACGAGGCTGGAGCGGATAACACAACTTTAGTCACTGCTAGTCGAGCTGTATTCATAGGTACAATTGTTTAGATGCAATCTAATATTACAACTTTCATATCAATAACAAATTGTTTGAATATCAGGAAAAGATTCAGAGAAAGCTCCAGTCGCAGTTGTGGGTTTCCAATTTCTACACTCGGCTCTGCAGCTGTTGTTCCAGAACATCACAACGACGTGCGACAATTGCGAGAGACACTGCGGTCACGACTCGATGGAATGCTACCTCATTGATAATCACGGATACATTCTAGCTGCAGAGAGCGAGGAAGATGCAGGCAAATTTTTCGGCGAGGTGCGAGGGCCCATCATGAGGAGCATGGTGCAGATTGGAATCTATGACGAGATTCGAATCTATGATTACCAGGCGGTGTGTTTTAAGAGAACCTCGAATAGTAATCATGGCACCAAGCTGCTCACGCCGCTCAAAAATCTCATTGCAATTTTGTATTGGATGCTGGACCAAGTCAGCTTTGCCTGGGGTAAGACGAGTCTCTGGCTGAACGATGAGCCAGAGATCGACGCTGTAGAGCCAGAAACCGAGGACAGCGAGGATTACGATGAAAATATGGACAAAAATATTCCTGAAACAAAGGATGAGAAGTTGTTTGATCAGAAGGTTCTTATTAACAGGACGAGACCTGAACCTTGTGATCAGCAGGTGAGAAATAATTTTGTGAATAAAAAATGGATCATTCTCTAAATAAACCTGATGTTAAATTTGATCTTTCAGGTCAACCTTTACCTGCTGAAGAACGTCCCAATAAAGAAATTTGAATTCGACTCGGATGTGGTGAACTGTAGCTTGCCCTTCGTCGTGCAGCCAGTGAATCTTAGTAACATGCTTCTGGTGGTTGTGGATGTAACTTGCAGCAACACGTACTATCCACCCTTGAGCGTCACGCCCGAGGACATAGTCTATGGGAACAACACCCTGGCTTGTCAGAAGTCGATGAACACGCTGAACAGAAAGCGACCGGACTCGTGTATCCGCTCGCATCCCAAGGAGAGCGAGATCAAAGACCTCTGTGGTTTTGCACCATCGGTACTGCCCAGTTGGAGGACGCTGTTCCTTGCGACGTTCCTCGTTTACTTTCTGTCTACTTCGATAACCAGTCACCGATAGTTAAGGACAGTTTCAAACAAAAATAAGCAAACTTGTACACAAACGATTGACTGCGCTTAAACGCCCGAGCCAAAGTCAAACTAGTCCCAGTCAAATGCGCACTCGTGACAATGCGCTTTCTGAGCTGCACTGCATCTGTGCTTTCAGATCTAATCTTTTCATTGCCGTCTCGGTTAAAAAAAGTAAACAAAAAAAAATAAGAAGAGATCAGTCATGTCGATTTTTATACATGCCAAACTCAAAGAACTTGACATGTCAGGAGTAATTTAAACCTCCACCGTGGTTGACAAACGAATCGTGATCTTGTATTATACATTTAAATAAAATACCAACGTCACAGATATTTGTACAGGTAGAGCAAGAACAGTCTCCGGTGCTGTTTTGCAAATAACAAAATTTGATTGTTAAGAGTATGTTGAAAGCGCGAGATTTGCTCTCTGATTTACTTAACAACACGAAATTGTTGGAAATGTGTTAGACAACCGATCATTTGTCTGTACGTTTTACACGAATGTCATTTTTGGATAATGTATATAAGCTCGTTGATAATTTGAACTTGACTTCATTTATGTCAGATTTCATTTTGTCTCGCGCCTTGCAACTCATCTATATAGTGATAACTGAATGCTTGTATCATTTGTTTGGTGTAAGATTTCATCGTCGCACTGTTTTGTCTGGACTCAAATGATCTGCCAGCAATAAATGATCAATTGATGATCAAATTGTTGACAAAAGCGATCAACGATGCAAAATTGTCCTGGGCAAAATGTTGAGATACAAATTGTATACCCACGACGGATTTTATCCCGACTTTAGCATTTTTAATAACTTTTCACGAAGGATCGTTACTTCGATTTTTTCAATTTCCTCCAATTCCAAACTGCCACGACTAGCACATGAATGTAACAATTTTTTATTGAAACGAACAAGTTATATAAACAAACAAAAATTGATACGTGCAAATATGAAAAATTTTTCAAACAAAAAAAAACTCAAATTTATTGAATGTTGCGTGTTCAGTTGAATGACTTGAATGAAAGTGCGACTGAGATTAAAATGTTCCCCTCAGGAAATAGGCGAATGACTTACAAATGCCTGCAAAATTTACAAACCATTGAATATACTATGAGAACAATTATTTTGTCATGAAATTTGAATATGAAGTGTTGTATCATATGAGAAAAATGTTGAGCTCGCCGTTTCAAATTAAAAATAATTTAATCTTTCTTAATTAGCAGATTAAAATCCGTTAAATTCTATATTCCATCCGAATTCCTTGCCAGTGATACAAAACTGTTGAATTTATTGTACACAATTGAGAAGTTTATTCAGTTGATATTCGACTAATTAAGAATTGTTAAGGACTAAATAGTTTATATTATGGAGGATACGATTATTGCAATTAGTTTCTGGAAAACGAATTTTTTCACTTTTTTTAACGAGCATTGTAAGATAAACTTTATAAAACTCTTGTTACAAAATTGCATTTAACAAACTAACGTAATTCATTAATAAATAATCGCCTTCTTCAGACATACAAAAATGTTCATTGTACGCCGTATTTCATTTTTTAATCGAATACTTTTGATTGCGTAGACAAAAGTGCGATTTCAATCACGTCATATTTTACTATTGCACTTTACTTTCGAGCAATCATTAGTCTTGAAGCAGAATTCTAACCGATACGATACAAATTTTTACAACAAAATCATAAAAAAAACATCTTTCACTTGAGACCTATCGTTTCAGAAGTATAGTAAATCATAATCCAAAATTATTTTTACAAAACTAACAAAAAAAAAACTAGCATAGTAAGAAAAGTGTCATTACTTTACAATTCATTCCTTTCAATCGTGTATGGTTGTATTCGAGAAACGAATTTAATTGAACAAAATAAAGATTGCCATTTTTTATATATACGAATACAAATTTAAGAACTTCTGTGAACTTTTCCTTTTTGACTATTTAAAAAGTATTGTAAATAATAATCATTTTACAGCAAATTGTCTATTGATGGTTGTGGTGTAATTTATTATAATAAAATTTTTAATTGTTCTATCATGGCTCTCTCAATCTCTCAGGTCCTCCTTATAAAAATGATCCATTACTTTCAGTCTTAGTACGTTTTATTTCTTCACCGTCTCATTAATAACATCAATCAACACAGATTTCTGGTACTGTTTCTGCAGCTTCTCCTGGAACCTCGTCAGGTACTCTCCATTTTCAAAAAATCCTCTCAAGTTGTGAACCGTTCCATTTTCACTAATCCTGTGATCTGTCACCCTGTTCTGATTGTAATTAAACGTACGAATTTTTTCATTTCTATTTCTCAGCCCCATCTGCTGTCTCCTCATCTTGGAAGAAGTGCTGACAGAAGCGTCGAGCTGGTCTTGGTAGAGTTTCATCCGCAACTTTAACATGGCCAGTTTCATATTTTGTATCTGAGACCTCTCAGTCTGGCATTCGATTGCTATCCCTGTGGGAAGGTGGGTTATCCTCACACACGAGTCTGTGGTATTGACGCTCTGTCCCCCAGCTCCGGACGATCTTTTCTTTTCAATTTTCAAGTCCTCTTTATTTATCACAATTTCTATCTCAGAAGGCTGGGGCAACACTGAGATAGAAACCACGCTTGTATGGATCCGTCCTGACTTCTCTGTAGCAGGGACTCGTTGCACCCTGTGGACCCCGCATTCGTGACGCAAAATTTCCATCGCCTTTGGTCCAGAAACAGTCATGATAACTTTTCGAAAACCACCCTGGTCAGATTCACCTATCTCGATGATTTCATGCTCCAAGTTCAAACTGTTGAAATAGTTCTGATACATCTCCATCAGATCCTTGGCGAAGAGCATCGACTCTTGGCCTCCCACGCCCGCGCTTATCTCAAAGATGATATCCTGACAGGCGTCCTGGGCTATACTTTCTGATATCCGTTCCAGTAATTCTGATTCTACATTTTTTAGCTTCTCCTTGTACAATTTCTCTTCCTTTTCTGCTTCTTCTTTCATTTCATTATCATTTGCTAAAACAATGATTATTATTTATTAAATAAATTTAGAACAAATGATTAGAATGTATAATAGTAGCTTACCCAAGTCCTTTAAACTTTGTAAGTAATCCAAAATTTCCACCCGACTTTTTAACAATTTTGTCACCTCGAAATCTTGCAAATAATCGTCCAAATTTTTCGAGTTCTTCTCGTACTCAAAAGTTTTTGTTACATGGTCCAAAAATTCGTGCACCTTTGTTTCGTCAATTGTGTCACTTGCACTCGAATAAAATCTGACAAAATTACTATTCGCTCCTGTCAATGTTTCACAACAATTGTAAGAATTTTGTCTGTTGTTTGAAATATAATTTGGCAAATTGTTGCAGTTGGAATAAAATTTCCTGTGATTGAAACTCCTTTTGAAAATGACATTTAGCAGGGACAGTGCTCGTATTCTTTGCGTCAACATTTTTAAGACATAGATGATATAAACTTTCAAGATAAATCAACAAACATACATTGTTAAATTATTATTCATTAAATAACCAGAAAACTTGCTCCGAAACAGTTTCGAAACATTTCAACAGCTGATTGAAATTCCAACCAATCAAATTTAAGTGTGTTCCTCAACCCAATGTGGCTTCTGTCTCTTTTCAACTCTGTGTCTCGATAGAATTGTAAATTCTCGGGTTTGGAGAGAGGCTGTAAACCTTATTCTTGAACTAATTAATATTGAATTAAACAATAATAAGCAAGTGATGATAATACTTTTCAACCTCTCAGTCGTTTCAGTCATAAATAACAGAATTATCAATCGTTAAACCATTCGACGAATTTGATTATTAAAAAATAAAAAAATCATTAAGTCAGTTGTGATTTTTGACACTCATCAAACGGCTTGGTTGTCAAACTTGAAGTGAAATACAAGTTGAAAAAAGATGGTTGATAGTTATGACAACATATCTTGGCAAGGTAAACAATTGGGTATTCATTATTTTACATATACAATACAAATTATTATTACAAACAAATATCTAAAAGGAATCAGTTTTTGTGAGAACCTTCTGGAGGTTATGTTCGGTTATTGTTTATGATTACGTGGTCATAGTTACAATTTAAATGGTTGACAAAAATATATTTGTTGTTTAATTAATTAATTTGTTTTTTTCTTTTTAGAGGGACGAGATTTGTTAAGGAATTGGAGAGAAAATACCGAAAGAAAAAGTAAGGATGTTGTTGATATTTGGGAATCGGTCTTGGTTTCAAATGTGGAGAAACTTGGTAACGAGAGTAAGTTATTTTTTTTAATTCACATCTCAGTTGTGCCATCATCGACAGACAAATTTTATTTGTTTCCAATTCTAAACCAATGATTGTTGACAATTTTACAGAATATCTAGTATTGGAACAAGTGTGTGTTGCTGCATTGGATTGCTACCGATTGTCACTGGCGGAATATTGTTTGAAAATTCTAATGAAGGAATTTCCTGGTAGCTTGCGAGTTCATAAATATCACGCTATGCATCTAGAGGCTTTAGGAATGTAAGATATGAGAATTATTGATACCTTTGGGATCAATGAATTGTTTTTATTTGATATTTTTTGGCATCAGAATTATTAACTTTATTAACTCTGGAATGCTTTATAACTCAAGGTATGATGAAGCTATGGAAGTTTTGGACACGATCATCAAACGCGACGAAACCAATGCAGCGCCGAGAAAGAGAAAAGTTGCAATAATGAAAGCCAAAGGCCAGATTGCAGAAGCTATCAAACAGCTATGCGAATATTTGAAAAAGTATGTCATCCATACATTTTTTGAAACCTCTACATATTGTACGAGTCGTATGTAAATTTAATGGGTGAATTTTACAATGTTTCAGGTTTATGAGTGACCAAGAAGCTTGGCACGAGTTGTGTGATTTGTATTTACAAGAACAAGACTATGCTAAAGCTGCCTTTTGTATGGAAGAGCTTATTTTACACAATCCCCATAATCATCTGATACACCAAAGATATGCAGAAATCAAATACACCCAGGTATGTCAACCGTGATTTTTAATTCAGTTTTTCATTATTTGTGAGTTCATTCTAAAAGAAGAGTTGATTTTTTAGGGTGGATTTGAAAATATGGAACTTGCGAAGATCTATTACTCTCAAGCAATCAAACTCAACCCGAACAACATCAGGGCACTTTTTGGACTGTTATTGGTGAGTGTCCCAAGATATTACATTTTTAATATATTTTTGTATTAGTACAACAAATTGTAAAAATTTAAGACTGATATTATCTTTACAGACAGTGAATAACATCGCTACATCATCAAAATGCACAACGACCAAGAAAAAAGAGGCACTGAAATTAAGTGAGTGGGCTGCCAAACAGATTGATAAACAATACAAAACAAAGGCTTGTAAGTTGCAAACTGACGTTGCTCTAGTCGATGATTTGTTAGGTCGATTGCAATTAGATTAATTTAAAAATGTACATTTTCACGAATCCTGTCATAGCCAACTATCTTATCAGTTGGAATATGTTAAAGTTGATTTCATCATATATTTCTTAACAGTTTTGTTTGCACTGCAAATACGCTACTTGGCTAATTTTCGAGCATATTCTAAGAAATATTTTTCATTCTGATTTATGGATTTATAAAATATTGACTGATCACAAATCACAAAAAAATAATGAACTTTCAACATTCAATGTGTTTAAGATTGTAGATATTTTATTAACCGTTTGGTTGTAGATAGATTTTTATAAAAATATTGGAGATCTATATACATTTACAAATAATAAATATCACGTTGCATATATATTTTGTACAGCTTTTTACTGACATAATTTCATTATGTTCTTTTAATTTCAGAAATAATCATTTTTTTTAATTTAAAATTCATTGTATTCCTCAAGGTCGCCCCACGTTGGCCCTACTTTGAGTTTAACAGGCAACGGTACGTCTAATTTGCAGGCATTTTCCATTGACTCTTTTATGATCGCTGCTGTCGTTTTCAAATCATCTGCTCTCACCTAAAATGTATTCAATATAAATTAGATTAAGTCAAACAATTCAGACAAATAATCAGTGCTTAAATTCGCGTACTTCATATATTAATTCATCGTGCAATTGGAGTACAAGGTATCCTCCCCTAAAATGACTGACACTACTGCGTAAACTTCTTGAGTCATTCAATCCAGGGAAAACTATGTCTGCATCTGGAAAAACTTTTCTCATTCTTTGTTCTATCAATACCATCGCTTTCTTAGCAACATCTGCCGCAGTGCCTTGGACTTTTGTATTCACAGCTTGACGTTCCGCTTGGGCTACAAAAAACAAATCAACAAATCGTTAAATCTCTTCATTCATATTATCAATACAAATTAATTACTTAAATGAAAACCAACATTTTTCCGATTGATTATCACTGTACAGCCCAGGCAAATGTCTGCGTCGTCCGAGAATTGTTGTGACGTATCCCTTAACTCTTGCTTTTTCAATGACACTCCCCAACCATTTTCTCACACCTTTGAATTTGCTCATAAAATTTTCCAGAAATTCTGTCGATTCTGCTTCTGTAACTTTCAAAGTCTCTGCGAGTGTTTTTGTTCCCATTCCATAAATCATACCGTAACATAGATGTTTTGTCCGGGTACGCATCGTGGCATCGATCTGTTGATTAAAAATATGAATTAATCTGTTGATTGTACAATGAATTGACTGAATTAATTCTAGTTTCAGATCAAGTTTCTAACTTGATCGACAGGAAGGTTGTTCCAAACAGCCGAAATGCTTTTGAAAATATCCTCTTTGCGATTTCGAATAGCTTTGCAGAGTATCGGATCTTTCGAAAAGTGTGCCATTATTCTCAGTTCAAGTTGACAGTAATCTGCTGAGACAAGAATGTTATTTTCACTCGGGACGAACGAAGACCGGAGGCTGAAAATTTTGCTCTCGTCCTGCGATGTGAAATCTTTTGGTACGTTCTGAATGTTTGGCTCTTGCATTGATACTCGTCCAGTAACTGTATGGAGGATGCTATTTCCTCGAATACGTGAATCGTTATCAACACTGTTTATGATGGGGATGATGACCTAGAAATTAAATAATGAACCGTTGTAATACAATGTTTTTCATTTTTCATTTGATCAATATTGTTGAAATTATGCCTCACTTTAGATTCTGTGGTATTAAGTTTTCGCCACAAGATAATCAAATTTGCTAGTGGATTGTCACATTTTTCCAACACCGACTTTCCTGTTGAAACTTTGCCTTTTGTTGGTAAATTCAAAACTTGGGCAACTTCTTTGGGTGAACAAAAGTTGAATGATCGACCAGCCATAGTGTAAGCTTGATTTTCCAATAACTTCATCTCATTCTGCATGAAAATTGCTAGTTCACGCAGGGTTACTGTATTGAGGCCAATACCACGTAACTCCATTCGAGCCAGAATTGGCAAGATTTTCATTTCAATCTCTACAAAAATCGATCAATATGAATAAATTTTTATCCTGCTGAATAATTAATCCAAAAACTTGAATAATCTTAAAACTCATTTCTTTACCTTCAAAAGTTTTTAGAGCTACAGGATTTTTGCTTTTCAATTTTTTGTACAAAGTCTTCATCATGTACCAAGTCAGAAGACCTTCTCCGACAGCTCGGTTGATGGCACTGAAAGAGCTTGTTATGTTCAGTCCAGGATTTTTCGTACCAAAAGTGGTGTCACACTGTTGCAAGATGTTTTTCCCCTTTGGAAAATGTTCCAAAACCTACAAAGTAAAATGTTAATTGAGAAATGTTCTTAAACTATCGTTCAAAATTTTCTTCATTTCAACACTAACCAATGATCGAAAACTTTTTTCAATAGCGTCTGGATTCAAAATCCAACTGGCTACCTTTGGATCCACAAAATTACAACGTGCTGCTACTCCGACAAACTTGTAAAGCGCCTTGTAAACATCTTTTGTGGAGATGCAATTCACTTTCATCGTGTTGGAGTTTAAAATTTTTGTCAAAATGCTGAGTCGGTCTTTGATTGGCACCTTATCATCTGTGTGAGACAATTTTAACAGTTAAATAAACGAACTATAAATTGCTATGCAATAAGTTGAAGTAAAATGACACATTTTTACCAGGCAATTTCAGAAGAGACATGTAATAAATTGCCCCCAGTCCCCAAGTCACAGCCACTCCAGCCAGCCTTGTATCATCACAAACGTAACTGCCTGACCTCCTGGATCTGTTTTTTTCACTTTCATCCTTCCCTATGATCTTCATCCCAATTGCATTAGTCACCTGAATCGACTCACAAGCCAAGGCCAAAGAAATTTCCGTCTGTTCTTCAATCTCTGTTTTGAACAACTTGAAAGCAGTTCTCGAGTTCTCCAGTTTGATCACAATGATATTTTCAAAACTGAAATCTTCCTCTGTCTGTTCCTCGTCAGTTTTCAAGTAGATCGATTTCCTCCTCCTCTGAGTCACAGTTGAAGAACTTTCAATCGGATCTGAATCAACTTTGGACTTTTCATTATTCTCAGCATTACAATTTTTAAAAAAATCTTCTATCCGCGTGTCCTGATCTTTTATGATTTCTCTGCTGACATTTTTAATTACATTTTCGTCCTTTTGGCCCAGGGCGACTCGTTTATTCATCGAAGTTGAAGTACGAGGAGTTTGCTGCAACCGTGCATGACCTTGGGAAGAGGCAACGATCTCATCCCTATCGACAGTCTCAACTGAGAGTCCTCGTTTTGAGGCGGATCTTGTGACTATTGGAGATTCAATACTCTTGCCACTGTTCTCAAAATCGTTCGACTTTCTAGACCTGTCTTTGAAAGAATTTCTCAACTCTGTGGATTTATTGTAAAGATTTTCCTGGTCGTGGAGACTGACCCTCGGTTTTTTTGCATCGTCCCAAGTATCATGCCATGACATCATACTAAAGTTTAGATCCTCGGCATTGTTTAGAGAGCCTGAAAGTTTTCTCTTCGTTGGTTGGTCTCTTCCAATTTTGCTATCAGAAAGGTTCAATTCGGTTGAAAGTTTAAAATTCAACTTATCGCTCGATTTTAGCTTCAATTTCGAGTTGCTCTCATTGGCTTGTTTTATTATACTTGGTGTATTTCCTGGATCTTCATCAATTGCTATCACTACCGGTTTGAAATTGGTCTTCTGTGTCTTGGGTTTCTTAACTTTGCTCTGACTTGTGATTTTTTGAGACTCCAGCTGCGACCACGAGACATCAATCCAGGTCAAGGAAGATAAACCCTTCTGAAATTTATCTTTCTGACTTTTTGTCTCAATGGGTATTTCCTCCTTCCGAACTCCCTCCTCCTCGAAAACATTCTGCTCCAAAATATCGCACATTGCCATGTCTATGAAGCTCTCATTGAAAGTCCCACTTGATCTTTTTTTATCCTTCAACTTGCTTGAGGTCTCCGATCTACGAGATTTCTCCCGGGACATATCTAGAGGTTTTAGAAACACATCCCCATCTCGTACCAATTCAGAAGATTGTTGTTTATGAGACTCGTGTAATTGCAGCTGTGGGAGTCTGTCAAAGTTCGTTCCAGCTGTTTTGGCAATCGAATCTTTAGTATCCGGTTCGCTGTTAGGCACTCCCTTATCGTACCAAGGACTTCCAAATGATAGCATCTCATTATTCTGTTGATTGGTTGATAATTTGCGTTGAGTATCAACTGGGAACATGCTATTGGTTATAGTTGGAATCTCTTCCATAAACAAATCAATACTGTCTGTAACATTCTTTTCATAAACTCTGTCGACCGGTTTGGTTGGTTCGTTTACACAATTTAAGAACCCGGAAAGCAGGCAATCGGAAAGTTGTTCAACTTCGCTAAGTTTCTCAGTAGAATTTGTCTCCTTTTTTAAAATTTCTTCTGAAGCTTCTTCATTTTTGATCGTTTCATTGTTTTCTGGCTTCTCTGGGCTGTTGGAATTTGAAGTGCAGAACATATCCTGTTGTGTAGATTCAGATCGGTTGGAAAAGTCGTTTTCACCACCACCAGATCTTCGGGTTTGAGTACTATTAATGGGGCTTGCAAAAATATCTTCATCTTGCAGTGAAGCTATCGATAATCTGTTTGTACGGCTTTGAACAAGATCTCGATTTGATGTTAGAACAGAATGATTTCTAGCAGATGGCGAATCGAGTTCCAAACCATTTTGAGATTTTGAAGGCTGAACGTTTCGATTTGTAGTTTCACTGTAATCATTGAAGGATAAGATGGTTGACTGATTCTGCGAATTGATTATGGTCGATGCCTGACTCTCTGAAGGTATTTCAGCACTGTCTTCGGTTTGCCATCTTACATTGCCTACGCCAAGCTCGTGCTAAAAACGAGATAAATTCATCACATGAATTTCAACATTGTTAACAAAAATGGATATATTTTTCAAACCTGAATCAAATCTCTGGCTTCCTGGATAAGAATTGCAGCGGCTTGTTTTGCAGTCAATCCATCCCTTCCTGTTATAAAGATAGTTTTCATCTTTTGTTTCTCTGCAACTTCTTCGTTGTATCTTTCATCATCAACATTTCCCTTGGCGCTAAAATTTAATACCTGTTATTAATATTCGATAAAACAATAAAATTTTGTTTTAGATGTATTTAATTGTTTTTAATTTTTTAAAAATTTGTTTCAAGTTTTAATACCTTTCAAAAGGTATTGCTTTATGCAGAGCTCGTTCAACGTCACGTTCGCTGGCTGAAGCCAAATCAGTGACAGTTTTGATTCCTTCCTTGTAAAAACTCCTCGCTCGAATACCATTTAGTCCAGATAACCGAAGTAAATCCAACAAATCACGACCAACTCCAAACTGCAATCGTGGTTGGAACTGTGACACCAACAGTTCCATGCAGCTCCAACCGAGTTCTTTGCAAAATTGAGTTACCATACCTAAAATGACAACGCAATGTTTGAACCAAGTTTTTACAATCAATAGTGACAAATAATTTATTATCATGCTTTTTACCAGCCAATGTAGCAGACGACTGTTGCAAACTTTGTAACATCCCTCGACAACAGTTGAACTTTTGGCACACTCTGCTCAAGGGCACTTCTCGAATCAGTTCATGCAGAGCCAGGGCAGTATAAAATCTGCGATGGATATTTAACTGAAAAAATTTTCTGTCAGATTTGAATTTTTGGCAATTTTGATAATGTATAAATTCTTAATTATTACGAAGTTAAAAATGAACAAAAGTACCTTTTTACCAAGAGGTACTTTTCCAGTCACAGCAGATATCAAAAATCGTTCCTCCACGCCAATCAGGGCTCCGATTCTACGTTCGCTTTCCCCCAGCGATTTATAAATTTCCATATAGTTCATCCAGTCTATCTGTCCGATCTGACTGCCAGCATCATACGGAGTTACAAGATACAAAATATGGAGTTCAGAATCCAACGCCATGCACCTCCTTGCTTTCTGCAGTTCTTCAAAAAGGTACAAACCGTCGCGAGGAGATATAGCTGCTGCTAGACAGGCTTTTCCGAGATGGGTCGCCTCGAGGTACATCACTTCTTCATCACTGTCTTCTAACTTTCTTAATCTAAAATAAAAAATAACATATTTCTTTTAAAAATATTTCTTTTATATAAATATTAAAAAGATTGTGTATTCTCAAATCAATCAATTTCTTGCACTAACGTGATAAATTCATTTAACATTAAAAATTTGGTAGCATCTGCGGCACAATCTTTAAGATTATCTTCGTCACAGGAAACTGCAAAAGTGCACTGCAGGTACTGCTCCAAATCACTGGTTGTGCGAACCATCTGACTTGCTATAGCTTCAAGAAGTGTCCTTAGCAGACGTCCTGATCCTTCGAGGCAGGACTCTATCGCGTCAAGAGTCGCTGATAGTAAGGTTTTCGCTGCCTGTTTCTCATTAGGTTTACATATAAGAATACTCTCGCCTGATAATTTCGTACAATCGATTAATTTGTTAGTTTGTCAGCATTTACTTTTTTCAATTGATTTTAATTTTTTTTTTAATTATTTTTATACCAGCTGTGTCTTTCCCCATGCGACCAGCGCGTCCGATCATTTGTCGATAAACAAGAGTATCCAGCACTTGTCGATTGAACATTGGCGAACGTACGATAACTCTTCGAGCTGGCAAATTTACTCCACTGCTCAAGGTGGATGTTGCAGTCAAAACTTTAATTGAACCAACTCTAAAATTATGAATTGTAATTATAATTACATCATACGTGTAAATTTAATTTTATACAATTTTTTAATTACGTTAAAATAATGTCGAGTCTAAAAATAAACATCTTTTACCTAAAAGCACCTTCGATGATATCACGTTCATCCAAAGTAAGACCAGCATGATGAAATGCCACTCCAAAAGAAACAGTATTTTTTAGAACCCCATCTAGGCCAATAGGACAACGTTTTAATTGTTCCAAAGTTTCCATTATCAAATTTGTGTCCAACTTTTCTCGAAGAATCATACCATTAGGAGAATTAGAATTACCTAAAAAAGAATAGAATAAAATGTTATTGTTATTTTTTTTTAAATTAATTTGTATGGGCAAATTTGAAGATCAAACCTATTTTAGCAAATATTGCAGCTATTTGCAAGGCCAGTTTCTCGCACCAATTTTTCGTGGGACAAAAAATCAAAGTCCCGTGGCCGTCTTTTATAGTTTCTAAGCAAAGCTGAAAAATATCATCTACATCATCTGGCAATTCCGGAATCGCGGAGAGTGTACGAATAGGATTAAGCTGATTGTCATACACAATCGCACCAACCTATTGATAACAATATGAAATGAAATAATGATGAAACTATAAAATTTTGATATTTAATTGTTTCATTTAAGTTTTTCTACTTTGCAATGTTCCGCTAGAGGGATTGGTCGAAAATCTGTTTTGTACAATTCCGCATCCAACCATTTTGCAAGTGATGAAAGGTTGGGTAACGTTGCGGACATCCCAATTAGTTGTACCTTTACAAAATCTGATCTAAAATAAAAAATTTCAGTTAATCAAAATTAAAAAAAAAACTAAAAGACATATCTCACAAAGTTTATTTTTTATTTACTTGAGAGCAGCATATTTCAACTTGGTTAAAAGTAACTCCAACAAATATCCTCGACTAGGATCACCAAGTAGGTGTAATTCATCGATGACTAGAATACCCAAAGAACTGAGTTCTTTTTCTTCGATCAGACGATTTATCAATGAATTAGCTTTTTCTATTGTTGCTATTGCGATATTCACTGAAGAAAATCCTCCTGGCGGTGTCACATTTCCCATAAATCCCTCAACTCTTATTCCACTTCCAGCTAGCAAATCCTTATTTAAACAAAAATTCAATTAAAAAATCGAATAAAATTGAATGAACTAAATGAAAAAAAAAAGTCTTTTTGATTTCTTTTTCTGCACAATTCTTTTCTTCCACTCTGCACAAAGTGCTGCTTACCTGAAAGTAAAACATCTTTTCCCGAACCACCGACACAAACGGTAAGATAAATATTGCTTTTTTCTTCTGCTCCAAAACTGATTTCAGCATAAGGATCTCTGATACAAGAGTCTTTCCAGCAGACGTGGGAGCGGAATAGATTAAATTTTTATTACTCTCCAGGATATTTTTATTAGCAAGACACTCCGCTTGCCAGGGAAACATTTTCGTGACTCCCTTTTTCTCATATTTCTGTAAAAAGTTCAGAAATGAAATGTTTGTTTCAGAAATTTAAAAATTGTTTAATGTAAACGATTGAAATAATTAATCACTTCATAAATACTTGGTGGCAATCCCCATTCCGACAGGTTGCATTTATTCTGAGTACTGACAGCAATCTGTACATTCGAACAGATCTGAGAAATTATATTCTTTTTTCTTGAATTTGCACTTAAACTTTTAGAACTATCAAGACTTAAATTTGAAGATTGAGAGCTGGCAGGATTCTCCAAAACAATTTTGTTGCACTCCAATACTTGGCCCCTCAGCGAATCTTTATCAAAAATTAAATTCACATTTTCAGTTAAGAGTTTTCTAATCGTTGCCCTGTTTAGTTTCAGGGGCTTGTGACGTTTATTTTCCTTGGGAGTCTGCTCCATCATGAAGAAAATATTGACACGAAAATTGTAGATTTCATTCATATAACTCTTTATGTAATTCTATCAATTTCATTTTAATTAATTTGCAACTTTTAGTAAATTTTCATTTTTTTTCCTTGCTTTTAACATTTCTTCTAGTTGTGTTATTTTATGAATGGATGAAAAAAATTGTTGACAGTTGATCCGATCGCTCTCACTTGACTACTACAATTTCGTCTGCGACCCATGTGTGTAGTGTCCGACGGCTGTACAAAATTCAGCGAATCAACGAACACCCATTCATCTAACCGTTGAGTTTTTAAAAACTACTGGCTTAGCAGCAGCCTCTGACTTCCAACGGAACTTTCACTTCAAAATATACTTTATTTCATCAACTAAATTGATAAATTCTTTTTTTTTTTTTTTTTTTTCATAAAAATTTTATCGCCAAAATTTACATTTACATTACATTTTTTAAATCAAACGACTAAATAAAACTACACAATTTATTTACAAATTTCTTTTTATATTCCACCTTTAATTAATAACTTATTGTTTAAATGGTTTTTTTTTCATACAGAATGTAAATAAAAAAAAGTTACTCACTTTAACTTAATTTTTATTTCTGTTTTGAAAATTTCGGAGCAACTTTCAAATGGAGCGCGCCAAAAGTGCTCCGAAAATGATGTCCAATGAAAATCGATCTTTGATAGAAGACTATAAGTTTCAGCACTGTCACATGGCTGAGTTTGAAATTGTTTTGTTGTTGATTTTTCTAAACAAGTTGAAATTGATTTAATATAACAATGGAGAAACAACAATTTGATGAATTGTTAGGTGGAAAGCAGAAGCTTCCAAGTGAGGCTCAAGTTCAAAACTTTTTGTGCGCAAGAGGATCGGAGATTGCACAAATGACTTTTGAACTCGGTAAATTTTCTAACCTCCTACACTCTTGAATTTGTTTATCACATTTTTGTTCTTACATAAATTGATACTAATTTTTGTTAAATACAACAATATTGTTCACTTTACATTTTTTCACGTTAAAAAATCTTTCAGATACAATAAATTTTCAATTCTAGAACGAATTAAAAAAATATTGCAGCTCAATATTTATTTTAAACAATAAATATTGCTTAAATGTAAATATTTGATCGAGATCTTTTTTGGGGCTTTAACATTTTATACTTTTTTAATTTAACTATTTACATTGAGGCTGAAGAGAAATGAATTACTTTTTAGAAAATCCACAACAAACGAAACGCATCTTCCAAAAACTGCCGGCCCAGATGCGTCGTCGTGTGATGTCGCACAATGCTAGACGACTTCCACGTCACTTGCGTGAAATTCACATCAAGCAGATGGCAAAAGCTGGGCTGCCCCCGAAGCAGAAGACACCTTCACGAAAGCACCGCAGAAGGGCTCGCAACCTGCTCGCAGAGTACAATCGTCGGCAGCGAAAAAAGTTCTGGCTAGAGACCCATATCTGGCATGCCAAAAGGTTCAAGATCATTGACCGGTTCGGATATAAGCTTCCTCTGCACTCGAACGATAGGTGTTTCAGAGCGAACTACAGAGCGATCAAGAACCACTGCTTAGTGCAGGACATCTCTTACTACACCTGCATCGAGCTAACTGGACAGAGGAAACTTTTAATAAACACTTTGAAGCACCACTGTGGGAGCAACAGTCTAACTTTTGCTGCCAGGTGTTACGCGAAGGGTGAGAGGGAAGGTTCTCTGATGTTTTTTCGGTACCAAAGTTACCCGAAGAATCCCCTTGGGAACGTTTATTTTTTGTGGGATCCTACGAGCGAAGAGGATGAAAACTTGGAGAGATCGCTCTGGATCTGGATCCACCCTGCCTTTTACAACGACGTTATAAAAGAACTGATCTCCAGTTTCGAGTTTGTTATCGAGTGCGATGGAGATGAAGGTGTCAAAGAATTGGAGACCGAATTGAGAGAGAAGGCTTGGAGCGATGTGACCGAGATGCCCCCCATGTTCGAGTTGCTGAAAAAAGTCAAGTCTCCGGTTTATCACAATGCGAAAAAGTGTCGGATGATTGTCCTAAAGAACAACTTGAACCGGTTTAGGCTTTGTGGTCCTTTGGCTTTGAGTATCTTGAGCGACGCATTGAGGTGTCCCGAACTAAGAGGAGGAACAAATGATTCAGAAACAAAAGTGGAAAACATGTCTTGGTTTGATAAATATTACTCTGATGAAAACAATGGTCAAAGTTTAGAGGTACAGAGAAGAACAATAGAATCCGTAGGAAATTTGAAACCAGGAAACCTTCCTCCCAGCATGGTCCTGGGACTGACAGTGTTGGATCCAAGATTTTATTTACCTTTGAAGAGAGAGAAGATTCTTCCTGAGGGAAATCAGGAGATGAGGATGTTACAACCTCCGGCACTGGGAAACAATAGTCCACTTTGGTCCAGGGAGATGAGGGATGCTGCAACAGAGGAATTTGTTCCTTCAAGCGAGGTGAATAAAATTAGAAGTGAAAACCTCGTTCCAGGAGTGCAGAATGACGATTTGATCTGCGAGGATGTTATGAGAAAAATTCCGATTTTGTTGATACAAAAGACAGGAGTCACAGGAAGGTCTTTGACGGTTAACAAATCAAATGGTAAAATTATGATAAAAAATATCATGACAAAATTAAATATTACAGCAAAATCAATTTTAGATCAATCTTTGTTAAACACATTTTTTTCAGGATTTGGATCTGGAGTTGACATCATCATCCCAGCTGCCTGGTCCATTCCATTCTGGTTAGCTTTCATTTTCCGTTGTGCAAAACCTGGAGGTCTGAGAGAGTCGCTGATGGCTTGCTACGAGTCCGAAAATTTAAGCTCTCCAGATTACTATCACGATCCAGACACTGAGGCCTACAAAAGAGAAGCTGATCTGCTGAAAAAAGAGCTCACTGAAGCTTATTTTCGTCGTCCACCAAATAGGAGGGTTAACTTTGTGAAATACAAGGTCGCAGAACCGTTCTATTGCAATTGGAGTCGACTGGTCAAAGAATGGTCAGGAAATTCAGATTGCATTGTCTACAGAAACTATCAAACTCTGAGAATACTGCAAGGACTTTTGATGGGGATGAAACTGCAGTTCCCTGTCTTTGAAAACGAGCCCCTATTTGAGAGCTCTCTTATATCCGTGAAAGTAACTCTTGTGAATGGAGGTACTCCAAAAGATTTTGCGATGATCTGTCTGCCCAATATGTCGGACAAGTTGATGTATGAAAAAACTGAAAAATGGAGGGGAGTGATGGAAGAACAAAGTAACGATCCTTTCGAGACGAAGAGAATTAAATTGAGGCAGAAACATCGACTGTTTCTGAGAAGACTCAAGAGAAAGAGGATCCGAGCTTGCAAGCAGATCCTAGAGATGAACTTGCACCCCCAAGTGATTCAGAAACTCGTCAAGTCGATGCGTGCAAGATCCGCCGAAGTAGCGAAGAACCATATTGAAAAACAGGCAAAATTGATGGCTTCGATGTATCTGCCTGATGCAATATTAGGAGGCGATAGGAAAACTTTTGGGTTTGTCACAAAAGGCTCTTATTGTTACTCCAACGCGATTGGTGTTGGAATCGGATACGTTGTAGCGAAAGTTTTGACTGAGATGATTAAAAGGAAAGAGAATCACGTTCTAGTGCGAAATACAACTTCAAGGATGTACAGATTGGCTAAGATTGAAATTGTTATTTAAACTCGCAATAGTTCCAGACTTGATGTAAATAATGTAATTATATATAAAGAGGTACAGTTTGTGAGCAATGACACACTGTGATATATTTGTTACTTTTTAAAGAAATACAAAATCTATTTTCTGATTAAATCTATTTTCTTATTACTAATGAGTTTAATATTTGTCTTATGAGAACAAATTCGAAGGAAGATCTTTTCGTGATGGATAACTGGATTGAGTTCCTCGTTTCATGACGGACTGCGTAGCGACTGTAGAAGCTCTCTCAATTTGTTGATGTAAAGGCAAATTCCCGTGGTAGGCTATAAAGTATGCTAGCGCACCCAAAAAACAATCTCCAGCTCCCTGAAATAAATTAATTTCATTACTTTCTACATTGATAAAAAAAAAGTTTACTTTTACGAAAGACAAAAAAAATTACCGTTGTATCCACGGATTTGACTTTTGTTGTTTGTACGTGCTGAGCAACTTTGTTTTCAGAAGTTGCAAACACAACACCCAAGGCACCAAACGTGATGATAATAGTCTTGCAACCAAGTTGGAAAAACTTATCAATAGCAATCTGCACGTTTGATAAAGTTAAAGGTTGAATACCGGTTATGAGTTCAGCCTGAACAAAAAAAATTTAACATTAGAAAATGTCTAAAGTTTGTAAAATCATAATCAAATATAATATAATTAAATAAAAAAATTACAATCACCTCTATTTCATTTGCACAAAAAATGGAGCACAGGCTAAACAGTTCAGAATCTATCTCGGATATTGGTTTTGCAGGTGCAGAATTGACAATAGATATCCCTGAGAATACAATTAAATCTCAATATAATGAAGCTAATTTAAAATTCAATGAGAGCTAATGAAATATTTACCGCTGTTTTGATAAAGTTTGAGTGCATGTAAAGTCGTATCGAAAGGTGTCTCAAATTGAAACAACAGAACTTTGCACTTCTTTATTTCTTCAATAGCCTTATCCACGTCTTTTGGAGATAAACGCATGTTGGATCCTGGCACTATTACAATATTATTTTCACCTAAAAAACGATAAATGATATTTTTGTGATGCTTGGATTAAACCAGTAAAATTATATCTAAGATATGATATAATTACCGTTGTCAGCAACTGCAATCTGTGCAATACCAGAGTGGATATCATCTTCCAATTTGACATGCTTGACATTAACATTTTCTGACTTTAGTTTATTCAGATACTCATTTCCAAAAGAATCAGATCCCAACTGAAATCAGAGCATAGATGTTTTAAAAATATTGTTGATGTTGATTGAATGAGGTAAAACTTGACTTACTGAAGCAAGAAACAAAGTTGACGCTCCGAGTTTTGCAGCTGCAACGCACTGATTAGCACCTTTACCTCCGAACCCCCGCTCGAATGATGAGCCCTGGATTGTTTCGCCTGGTTTTGGCAAATGTGGGGTGTATCTATTCACATCAAACAGCAATAGTGATTAAAAAGCAATTTAATTTTGTGTGATATCATGTTCACTATTTAACTTGTTAATGATTTGGAAAATTATTAGCAAAAATATTTCATATTTATTGAATTATAAATTATCCAAAGATATAGTCTTCGGATTTGTTTTTTGAGAAGAAAAAATAGAATATTAACTCACGTCACAAAGTCGATCATACAAGATCCAATGACACCAACGTCAGAGCTTGACATCGCAGAAATTGTATCCTCCAAAATAAGATTGAACCAGAGGAAATAAATGATACGTTACTAGGAGATTTAAAAGATGTAGAACTGTTACAGTTTCAGTAAGTAGGATATATTTCAATACTTCAGATCAATAATCATAACAATAATGCAAAGTATTGCATTCTGCGATTAGATTATTTACACAAAAAGATGATTTCTCAAACACTGATCCCACGATGAATAAAGGAATAAGTATGTATGCAAGTGTTGATGATGTGAGCACAAAAATACATTGCAGATAACGAGACAAGATTATGCAATCATGCGGACTGACGCGTTTTACAGAAACATAATTTATGAAATGAAAAGAAAAATGAATTCATAAACTCTTCTGTCAGCTTGTGTGCTTTAAAAATATTAATGCCACTGCATGTTTCAACCCGGCAAGCCAATGCGCAACTCACAACTCCAAACGTCACGTCTTAGGGTCAATTCATATGAAATAAATGCTCTAGCGTGTCGTCCACCAATTGCAAGGTACAACTTAAGAAACAAGTGACTAATTTCAAAATCTATAACGATTTATGATTCTCGACAAAGTTATCTCTTGATCTCCACATTGTTGTATGTATGAAAAATATTATAATTTGGTGGATGCTTGTCAAGAAAAAACGATGAGCTGTAGAAAGAGATCTAAGTTGCTATTGATCGTACAATTTTCTTATTCTTAAACTTGTTTCTATATTTGATTTGCACCGACAAAATACTTCTAAAGGCTTTTGTTGATTTAAATTGTTAAACTATGCAGCATTTAGAACGCTACTCAATGTTACATTGCAGGATTATTAATTCATCGGAATAAGTAAAATAACGAGCTAGTTTAAGGTACATTAAATATATGATTTGTCATTACCACGCAAGATAGAATTGTCACTTTCAGAAGTAAACCTTAATCTCTAATACTATTTTTCTTTGCTCGTGCTATCTGTTTTATCTCGGCTAGCCATTTGGCCCAGCTTTAGCAGTATTTTGTGAGCGCAATAAAATTCTTATATCTTTTTTATTTGGTTTACGTAGCTCTAAAGAAATTCTTGTGGAACTCTCAGACGAGACGAATTTGGAAGTATCTTCAAGTGTTACTTATTTGTTACAAGTTAGCGCTGCAATTTGGAATATCATGTTGCAACGATTTTGCGTCTATGACGGCTGCATAATTCGTTCCAGAAATTTTTTAACATCTTTCATCTCCTGCAAGAATAGAAACGGACTTTTCAATTTGATCGCATTCAAAAATATTTAAAGGCTGATTTTAATTCTTGTTTCAATTTTATATGGTACTTTATCAGATATAAAGTGCTTATTGATAGAAATGGAGACAAACCTCTTCGGATGATGTGTGCATTAATTCTCGATATGTTTTGAACTCTATCTGTGTCATAAATTGTTTCAGAATGGTAGATGTCATTTGACCCCATTTGTACGGAACGATCGGATCATAATCGCCGTGGCATTGTAACAGAGGTGTATTTTTATTACCTATTGCTGCCTAAAATGGAAAATAAATACATATTATTCGTCACTATATTGTAAAAGAACAATTTAATAATAACATTTTTCTACGAACATTAGGGAATTTTTGATGAAGAGGGATCCAAGCAGAGAGTGCTATTACACCTGCCAAAGGTTCAGTATAAGTTAAAGCACTGTAGATGGCCAATGCTCCTCCTTGAGAAAATCCTCCTATTGCTATATTTTTCGTAGGAATTCCTGCAGCCACCTCGTCCGCGATCATGGAATGTACCATTTTTGATGCCTTAATTATACCCTCTTCATCTTCCGGACCACTCGGATCCAAGGATTTTAGGTCAAACCTAAAAAAATAACATATTTTAAAATCCATTTCACAATGTTTCAGTCGTAATATTTGTGTTTTTCATTTTAATTTTATAACTGTTTATTCTCAATTGAAATATTTTTATCAAGCATTTGTGACTGAAATTAGTTTTTCACAAAATTGTGGTATAGCCGGATATGTTTAACCGTATATTTAATGAAAACGACTTAATCAATTCAATTGACGCGAATCACAAGTCGTATTTTTAATTGTTCTGAAAAGTAAATTCGAAATCACGTTTTAGATTCAATGCATTAACAGAATTTGAATTTAGATATCAGCTCTAGAAAGAAAGCATTATGGTAGTTAAAAACAGAGCCATTCAAGTTAACGATGCATCATTGTTATGTGCATCGATAAACATATGCGTCATTCATTCAACAGTGAAAGTAACAGAAATATGAAATTAATTTCTTTTCTTCCTGTGCATTATCACGTTTACATAATTTTGCATTTATGATGCGTTTGACTAAATAAGACAAGTCGTTCAGTAACCTGACAGTTTTTTTATTTTAAACCAAAAGTAAATTTTTGTACGCTAAAATACATTTGTCCTTCTGAGTATATTTAATTTTTATAACATTCCTAAATAAGTTAGGAATTAATTTGAACCTGACATTTGAACTCCGTTAATTAATTGCTAATCACATTTCCATAAAAGTCATAAACAAGAAAATACTTTCTTTTAAATATTGCATGCATAATCATCCGTTTATCAGCGATTTAATTTTCTCCATTTCCACAAACAAAAAATATATCGCACTTATTTTCATTAAGTAAACCATTGTTGATTATTTTAAATAATCATCCATTATGGAATTATTGAAATTTTTGCAATCTCAATTTAGTTAAAATTTTTGAATTTTCCATTTCTACACCGTCAAGGAAGTGACTTCGATAAAAGTTTAAACCGTACAGTTAAGATCAAATAACAAAAAGTCATCACGTTGATTGACGTAACGGTTTTCTTTTTTTTTTTTTTTTTAATTGTTCATTTAAATGAACCATATCATCATTACAACCTATATTATTTAATCTGATCAGAACCACTATCTAAAACTAGCGGGAAAAAATTCCAAGAAGCGCCGATGAAATAATAATTTAACAAATCCAACTTGTACAAGTATCATAGAACGTACTATACGGTGATGCTTAACTATTTGCTTATTAAAAATGTATATTACATACAAACCTGCAGCAATATCTTTACCACGCCAACTGCGTTTCAGTTTGTATAAATAAAATTTGCTGCTGACATTTTCTTTTTTTTCTTATTTAATCATAATAACAATAAAAATCTATAACTAACAATATAAAAAAAAATCACAAAATAGAACAACTTTATTCTTACCAGGACGGCATCTTATATCCGACGTTGAGAGTAACAGGCATGGTTGGTCTGAAATAAGACGGGACAACTTAATTGTCAAGCTAGGCAGTAAATCAAATCGATATCACTAACAAACTGCAAGTCCTGCACATCTGTTCAATCGAATTGTCACATTGTCATTATTCAAACTTACGCAGTTGGGCAGATGACCTTAACGTGCGGAGGACGTATGGCCACCAGTGAGTTGGCCCAGCCATGCCTAAAAAAGTGGACCAGTTATCAAAGCACATCCAACACGCAGTTCTAAACAAACGCAAATTATTGAAATAGGCACTCACCCTGTGTCACCAAGTCCATGGAAAAATAATAGCTGAAACAGTAAATGTCAATCGGTCAACTGTCAGATGAGGTAAATTATGTTTTTCAGATGAGAGGTACATCATGTTTTTTTTAAAGGTTACGTTGACGAATTTTAAATTTAAGTGAGGAGGTCAAATCTGGACGAAAATTTGTGTGCACCAAAACACTCGTTTGACATGAAAATCACAGTGGCCATGTGAATTGTGCAATGAACTTGTCTGGATGAGGTACAAGTTGCATACGAACCGTA
Organism: Trissolcus brochymenae; assembly: GCA_030523145.1. Classification (NCBI taxonomy): domain Eukaryota; kingdom Metazoa; phylum Arthropoda; class Insecta; order Hymenoptera; family Scelionidae; genus Trissolcus; species Trissolcus brochymenae. The sequence continues at coordinate 355,161 of JAQQRF010000005.1, forward strand.
GCTGTGTGCTTGGCAGAGGCGGCGATCACAACTGGACTAGTCATCTTGAGACGCTTCTTCTGTCGTGCTACAAAAGTACGAAATACAAATGATCAACACCGAGACTGGAGCATGCAAATTTATAAATGACGGGAAGACGTAAAACTCGTTTCCCCGTCTCTGTCGCTCTCGTGTGCCGCCCCCTACAGACGTTGCTCGCGCGCTCAAATATTAAAGTCCCCAAGTTGCCCGCCACGCGTGACGCGTGGGACGGCTGCTGTTGAATGCGCATGCTTTTTCGCATTCTTACACTCACTCACACACGTACAGTACGCGAGCAACATCATTTTCATCGATTCGACAACTATACAAATAAGGATTTTTCGACTTTCAAACCTTGCTGGTTCCCCATTACCGCATGTTTTTCTCTCAATAAATTGATGTCTACTTGATGGCGGTGAAAAAAAAATGGTTTCGATAGTTATTGCAATTTCGAGGGTTTCAATTTCAAATTGTATTTTTGTCAGAAAGTTTGGTTGTTTTTAAGACGGAGGTAAAAGTTTGACTGCCATTAAAATTAAGAGGTGAGTGACATGTTTTCAGGTGTTTTCGATGGTGTTGAGTATTTGTTTGTTTAGTTTTGGATAGTTTTGTAAACATTGCAAGTTGGTTGTCAAACATCTTGGACGACACGCATGTTTTGTTTACGTTTGATATCACGGGTGAAAACTTGCGCGATGTCACCGGTAATATAAATTAGGAGCCGGAGGAATTTTTAAATATAAAATTATATTTATAAGTATCGTGGCCTTATTTTAAACATAGATTGAAGATTGTTTTATGGGTCCAACAAAATTACTTTTATTCAAACTATAAAAGTTTGTAAATTCTAATGATTAGAACAAATAAGTAGTCAAGTAAAAATCATTACACAAATAAAAGTTTTTATAATTTATATTATATCGTATGCCAACGAACATTTGTCAAAGAATTAAATTAGTACCAATATTTATGAGCATCGTGCTTTCATTATGATGAAATTTACAAACAAAAAAAATTTGGTATTAATCATACGATCAACCGAGTTTCATTAAAAAACAAATTACAATTGCAATGGATACATTGGAAAACCAAAATTTAATTATAGTTACAAGAAAAGTGTGTCATATTCAAATATTCATCGCGCAAATTGAATGCAGCTGCATTCTAAGTACACTGACACTTTAACACCATTTAAATGAGGATTTATTTGGCATAAAGTTTAATTTTTAGGCGGATTTAGTGTTTTTTTTTTGGTTCAATGCATATGCGAAAATGCGCCGTGAATGAAAAAAAAAAAACACTAAATGCGCCTTTATTGAAAAACGACGAAGATTATGAACAAAGAATCAGAATTCTTTTCATATTTCACTCATCGAGCTTTCTATTATTATTGTTCTAATTATTTTAACATCAACTTCATAAAAATACATTTAAATTCACATATAAATATCTTATTTGTAATCAATCAAAAACAAATGAGCCTTGTTTTGTAACTCATTAATACGGAATGGATTTAATTATCAGGCGTTATCAACGCTGGACTGTTGTTGTCTAGAATCAACATTTGATCATTGCTGTTGCTCTTCTCGTCAAACTCATACTCCTCCTCATCCACAGACAGTTGCGATCCAGTCTTGTATTGGAACGCAGATTGAGAAAGATCAACTTCGACTGGAAACAACGTCACTGAAGCCAACAGATCTCTGCAATTCGCATGGTATTCGGCAAGTCCTGCAGCAAACTTTTGCAGTTGCCAGACCACGTCCTGGACGTGTTTGTTATCCAGCAGCTCGAGTTTAACCAGAACGTCGGATCTCAATTTAGCAAACTTGACTCGGGCGTCCTGACGACACCGGAGGATCAATCGATAGACGTAATTTCCTGTCTCGACGCGGTACAGTGGCTCTTGTAGCGCCGCGTAACTCTGTTCCTCGTCGTCGAGTTCCTTGACCTTCAAACAGTACGACAGGTACTCAAATTTTGCATCAGCGTACTTGCTGATTGTAAGACGGGTGTCTGGAATCGCCTTGTGCAGATAAGTCCCTAGGTCACTGAGGATAGGCTTCAAAGATTTCAACATCTGAACTCCGAATTTCTCCATTTGTCTGTGCTGTTCCCCGAATTGTCGGAAGGCTTCACTGGCTCGTGGTTGTGGTTCTCTGACACCAATGGCAGCAAAAGCGTCTCCAAATACTATTTTGTTCATGAAAATATGTAAATGAGATTTTATTATAAAAAAATTGAACTGTGAAACAGAATAACTAAATTCACCTTTGTAAATTTGCATCAGATCAAAGAAAGCGTGCAAGGTAGCCTTTGCATGTGTCACCAGACCGCGATACAAATTTTCGGTACGTTGCAGGGCGTTGAGCCTTTGGACAAGTGCATCGTTACATAATATAGCTCGAGATAAACCCAAGGCATCGGCTGTTGCACTGCCCATCTCTTCTACTAATTTGTGTTTCATCTGAAAAGTATCAAAATAATTTATCATTAAATCAAATTAATTTAAATTGTGTACTCTCCAAAATGTACCTTCTTCGATGCTATATCCATAGCAATATTTTTCAAAGTTAAATCTAAAGTCCATCCCTGGCCATGGTCGGTCCGCAATTTATTGTAATTGATGGCAACTTCTTTCTCACAAGCCTGGATCATTTTTGCAACCTCGACTTTTGTTTTACCTTTGACCGCTTGCCCGTTCACTGCCACCAGTTCATCACCAGCTTGGAGGGTGCCGTCGGTAGCTGCTGGCGTATTATCAAAAACTTGGACTATGTATAAACATGGACAAAGTGGAGCACCGCCTCCGACACTGATGCCTATCAAATTGCTAGAGTCTTTTTGAATGACTATTCTTCCAGATGTTATTGTCATCCCCCTAGACGAAAAATAAAAAGGTTTTGTTTAAATTGTATTCTTTTTTCAGTTCATAAGATGGCTATTATCATAAGTAATTGTCAGTAAATTTGATTGATAAAAAAGTTATTAAACAAAGCAAAACAAGCAACATTTAAAATCGCACACACTAATTTAATAACTCTAAAAGTGAACTTACAGACATTAAATCATAAAAGGCTGTAAATTGTAAAGATTTATTTGAAGACCTGCTGTTAACTTTGACTGTTATAAGCCAAATTTATGACATTTAAAGTTAAAAAAAATAAAATCAGAATGTCAGTGAGCAAATAGAATATAACTTTTGTCTTCAATATTTCATTCAAAAAAGCGAATGAATATTCAGAACGAATTTTGCATTAAAGAAAGATACTGTTATTTCATTCCCAAAAACTATTTGTCATTGGCTCATTTAAATGATCTGATTGTCATTGAAATTATTTTATTCGGACAGGCATCTATCCTTCTGAATATGAAAATGATTCATGATTAATCCATATATTTTAATTTCTATTGTGATGAGCTGAAAGAAAATAAAACTTGGAAAAAAGTTAACTTACGCTTGCAGAACATGTTGCTGTAAAAGAACGGACTGGTCTTGGGCGACCGTCTTAACGTCCGGTCTAAATTCCAAAGCAGCCAAATAATGATAAAAAATTGAATAACCAAAAGCGCAGTGCAAAAACGTGTCAAACTTTTTTATTTTGCACTTCAAATGAACGGATATATAATCGTGCGTACATGCGGTCCTCGGGGAGCTGCTCGTTGCTCGTCATCTGGGCAACCGCGTCTTGCAATTTGAACCTAAAACTAGAAGTTTCTTCAGCCATCTGTCAAGCAACTTGATTCACAAAGCATGCAGAGGGTTACAAACAAGTGCAAAAAACAATAATTGTAAACTGAAAAACAAAACAGAAACAAGCTTTTGGAAAAAAAAATACACTAGCTATGTTTATTCTGTTAAACAAACATTTTATCCTCTTCGAAGAAAAAGTCGTCTTCGTAGTCCGTCATCTTGGTTGGTATTATTTAAACACTTTTGATAGCTAATTTTTGACAGGACAATTCGAGCTCAGATCTTTCGTTCCATCAAAACAATTTGGTTGACATATTTTGACAGGTAGCAGAATTAAAACTCAGTTCTCAATTCCCTCTGACGATAGCGCCACCTAGGTTTAATAATTTGTTTACATTTCTTTCGATTTGACAAAAAAATCAATAGCATGATGAAACATCTTGAGAATGAAAAATGAAATCGAAACTATGCCAATTATTAACGTTACAATTACTTGTAAACAATTGACAAATTGCTAATATCTTCTGAACGTATCCTTTGAGCAATGAAAAGCGCGGGTGTTTTCAGAATCATTTTTTCTGATGCAAAATTGTCAATTTAATTTAAACAACTAAATAATTGTACTTCAAAATTCATTATTTTGAAATGTAACCTTTTTTGGATGTATCATTTTTGTTTGGAAATCGACCAATCACAACTGAGAGCGTGGCCGAGAGATCCCACCGTTGACACGATTGTAAACGCACATAACCTGAAAGACGAATCAAAACAAGAGTGACAACTAACCGAAAAAAGTTGGAAACGTCAGAGTGCAACACATCAGTTTCGCACAGTCACGATCACAGAATTAACCATTAAAATAAGTGATCGTTCAAACTCCATAGAAAAATGTCGGACATAGGCAACTGGTTTCATTCGTTGCCGATATTCACGAGGTACTGGCTACTAAGCACAATTGGGCTCACTTTGGTCGGCCGATTTCAGATTTTGAGCCCGCAGACGCTGATGCTCACCTATAATGAATTTGTACATAATTTTGAGATCTGGAGAGCGGCGACGAGCGTGCTTTATTATCCGCTGAATCCAAGTACGGGATTCCATTTTATGATCACTTGTTATTTCTTGTACAATTATTCATTGTCTCTGGAGCGAGGCGAGTACGAAGGAAGGCCAGCTGACTATTTGTTTATGTTGCTGTTCAACTGGATTTGTTGTGTTGTTGCTGGTCTGATATGGGAATTCCCTTTGTTGCTCGATGCTATGGTTCTTAGCGTCCTGTACATCTGGTGCAGGCTAAATAAAGACGAGATCATATCATTCTGGTTTGGTATGTACCATCATATCTTTTCTAATCATTCGACCAAATTTGAGATTTTTTCATCTTTTCAATGTCCTCTTTTTCTTTTAGGTTCACGATTTAAAGCACAATATCTGCCCTGGGTATTGTTTGGATTCAACTTATTGATCTTCGGTGGAGGACTAATGGAACTCGTAGGAATTTTAGTCGGCCATTTATACTGTTTCCTCAAATTTGTTTATCCGCAAGAGTTTGGAGGGCCCGAACTGTTGAGCACGCCAAAAATTTTGGAATACTATTTCCCGCCATTGAGACTCAGAGGATTCGGCCAGGCTCCGTCAAGACCTCCTACTGCAGCGAGACCTCAAGCCCAAGCAGGAAGAAATATCTACGGAGGACACAACTGGGGACAAGGTCGGGTACTTGGCGAAAATTAACATCTGATATGAGAATTTTCGTGTTCAATTGAAACTACCCTTGTTGAATCTTTGTTATATTTCTCGTCCGATTCAACAAGGTATTGAATACCTTTTTAATACAAAATGAAACTCGGTAATTGGTTTGTTAGAGGATCATTATAATTTGTACACCACCTAAATCATTGCATTTCGTTTTTTTAATATATATTTGTTGAAGTGAGATCAAGATTACAAGTGTTCCCTAGGTAGATTTTTGAATATTTTGTGAGTGCATTTTTATTCTGAAATAAAAATAATAAACTCCATGCCCCGACGTAAGGTTCACTTGTGCATGTCATGATAATCTAATCTATGAGTTGACTTAGATTTTTTAAGCAACAAATTTCAAGTGGTTTCAGCTACCCATGCTGTGATACGATTATCTGTAAATAACAGTTTACATGTTACGATTCATTTTATTAGGAAGAGGAATTGCAATTGAATTATGAAAACTTTACATTGCACATTGTAAGATTGTTATAATTGATTGCAATTCGTGACATGTGCAAGTAAACGACAATTTTTGTAATGAATTCTCTGTGTCTGAGATACTTATTGTATATATTCAATTTCATGATCGTACGTGCTCAGTATAGAATGAATGAAAATATTGTTATGTATGATTTTCAATAAAATGATGACCTTGGAAAAATGTCTATCAATTTTATTGTTCAATGATTAAACATAAACAGTTTAAAATAAGAAGATAAAACAGTCTTAGAAAACAGAATACCTTTTATTATATCAGTTAAATATCGTTTGATTATATTGTCGATTGTTATTTTTTTCACATATTTTTACAATGATAGTTCGGTAAAACTTGTTTCATGAGCAATAATTACAGATACTATAACACAAATGAAATTCAAGAAAACTTATCAATTAAATGATGCTGTATCGGCACGACACAACCAAGCGCTTTGTTTTACAGAAATTATATAAATGTGGCTCGTTGATTTCTATATCAAGGGGCGATTCACGTCTACTATGTTTCATAGAGGACAAAACATTTTTGAGAATTTTAAAACCAGTTACACATAATGATTGTCAAAAGTTGGTTCTTCGCAGACTGTACACAGGTTCTAGTTTTTCGAGCAACAATGATTTATGCGATAAAATGATAAATAAATAAAACTCACGCAAAAACAAAATTGTTTTTCAACATAAAAAATAAAATGGCCAGAGAGGTTTCTTTTGTTCCGTTGAAAATTTTGTTGTCCAAAGTCAGATGAAAGATTGTTGGCTCTGGTCAGCGCCAGCTAACAGAGAAAAAAAAGAAGATAGATTCTTGGGTAATCAAGAGGCGGTTGCCTATCTGGAACATTCCTCAAAAAGTTGTTCTAATTTTGCATGGACAGTTTCAATTTTTAAAATTGAGCTCTCGTTGTTCTGAAACAAATGACATTTTTCACATAATTAAATTTTTTGTTCAAAGGAGTACTTTTATAAACTCATGCGGTATTCAGTAACTTCGAACCTTATAGCAAACTCTGGCACTGTCTATCAGTTTTCGAAAATCATCCCAGACATTTTCCATTTTAATGTAGTTGCGATTTCGCAACTTCTGACCAATGGTTTCAAGATAAATTGGAAATTTGGCTTTCTGACTATCTTCTGCCTAAATTGAAAACTCATTTTCATTATTCAAATCACGTTATACATTTTTCATTTGATTACCTTTGGGTCCTGTTTCCTCGGATCTGGACATTTTAGCAAAAAAGATTCCTTCATCTGCGAGATCGTTTGATGGATATTTTCAAGCTTACTAACCATATCTGAACTCAAACCAGGTCTCTTCTTTGGATTAAAATTCAATATCCCCTCCTTCATTTTGAACTTCTTCTTTTTATTCAGCTGATTACTATCATCCTTTTCCTCTTCAGTGTCAACTTTCATCCATTTATTCAACTTTTCATTACTCTTCACAACCTTCTCTTCACACTTCAAATTTCTCTTCAAGATTGACTTCTTATTTTCCACCTTCTTGTTGATTGTCTTAGCAGCCAAAAATACTTCACTATTACATTTCAATGGAACTTTGCTCAATTCTTTCCTGGTGATGTCCGAGTAAGTGAGTTGTCGAGGTTCAGCAAAATTGGTTTGTAAATCACTAGAACAATTATCCGGTTGGTTGACGTTTTTGAGTTTCAGAGTCTTCAGCAACCACGAATCTGTTTTGAAATTGCCCTTCTGTCTAGCTTTCAACTTCTGAGCAACTGATGCAGAATTCAATTCTTCAACGGACCCTTCAGAGCTGGAATCAAACACAGTCTCATAAGATTTGTCCTTCATCTGACAAGAGACCTCTACTTCTTCGCCATTTGAATCTTTGTCTGACTCTTTACCCTCGCTCTGTTTGTTAATGTTCAAAGCTTCCAGTAGAATTTCTGCCGAAGCACAGGCTGCCTTCCAAGTGAATTCTTTAGTTTTGTCTGGACCCAACTCAAACGACTTGTCGAGCACTTTTCTTTCCTTCCTTGGAGGAGAATTCTTGGAATTATTCGACGAAAAGGACTGGTTATTGCTGTGATTTGGACTGTCCGTGGAAACCGATGACAAACTTGGCAAAGACGAAGGAAGACTGTAGATCTCCTTGATATCAGAATTCTGACTCTTATTAAGACGGTTGAAACTCTTTGAGACAGTCTGATAATTCTTCGACTTCTTCTGGTGCCTCTTTTTGGGCACGTTGTAGCTTCCAGGTTTCATATAAACTCGAGGATTTTTTGCACCCTCGCACTCCTCTGAACTCTTCTGGTTTTTCTTCCCGATCAACATGTTGATTGCACTCCAAGGCGCGCTCTGAATACTTTGCATGTTTTTCAAAGTCAGGAGCTGTTTATTGGCGTCCATCTTCAGTTGCCAGGACAGATCCAAGGCACTGCGATGTCCGATGTCTTGTCGATTGAGATTGACCCGAGCAACCTTTTCAGGCTGATTCTTCTCGGTTGGGTTTCTCATGCTGGCGAACCACGCGGACAGATGTGCTGTCATGCCTTGGTGACCAGAACTTTCGCTCACATTGGGCTCTATCTGGCTGACTAGGGTCATCTTGTTTTGAGGCACCAGCTCAAATTCATCAGAGGAGGACTTCCCGATGTAAACAGGATCCCCACTGTGGGCACTGATCTTCGTTTCCTCCTTAGTACCAACAATTTTCGAATGAACCGACTTCTGATAATAGAGAGTATCATGTAAGGTATGGATGGTCTCAGTCTTTGGCTCAGCTGACTCTTCCTTCGAAAAAGCAAAAGGATTCTTCGATGGAGAAAATGCTTCCGGTATGGAAGCAGCTTCGTTCTTGGCATGATTCTCACTTTCCATAACTTTGCTCTTCAGACGACAAAATTCTTCATTCAGAGACTGGTGGAAGGAGATGTTGTCTCGAGTTTTTCTGGGATCTTGTTTGGGATTGGTGCTGAAAACAGAAGTGTTTTCAGTAATGGTCCACTTGGTTCGCAGTCTCGATTCCTTGATGCTTTGCTGGCAGTCGACGTAGTGAAAATTTGGAGCTTGGGAAAAGTAGCTTGAAGAGTAGGTGGACTGGGTTACAGGAGGCAAGCCAATATTTGAGATGGATTGTTGATGGGTGATGTGAGACGCATGGGGATCAAAGAGGTCACAGCGGGTGTACATCGAGACATCCCCAGGAAACGACAGGTTCAGCGATTCCGGCTTCTGTTCCGGATCAAAGAAGGTGCTACTTTTCTCTATCTTCTGGAAGGTTTGGACGATGCTCTTGAATAGATCATGGGTATTGCTCTCCCAGTTTTGGAAACACCGGTTTAGTTCTATGTCATACTTCTCTTCGAGACTGGGGTAATACTGTTTGTTCAGATAGTTGTCCAGAGCCAGCCAACCGTTACTGATCCTCAGCAAGGCGTTGATCAAGTCGTGAACCAAAATCCGGTCACCTCCAAAGACAGGAAACGACCCGGAAGATTTGGCGATTGCTGTTTTTGTAGCACTTGAGAGATTTGTTAACCACGTATATCTAGAATCTTGGCTGTACCTGAAAACGATTATTTTTATCATCATTAAAACCGAATTATCATTAAAAAAAACTGGAAAAGAGAGAGTGTTAATGATGTAAAAAAAACAACAAAATTGACCTGGCTGATTTTAGAACTGTCTCAGCTTCGATGCATCCCCACAAGGCCGTCTTTCTCATCAAGTCAGATAATTTGTCAGTACTTCTCTGAGTTTGCGTGCCAACAGATTTGTTCAACTTGTCGTTTTCATCTTCCCCACTCAGGCACCAGTTCTCCCTCTCTTCATTAGTTTCCTCCTCATAATTGGCCTCCTGATTTGAATTCTTGGGCGATTTGACATCACACAAGGCAGAAACCATTTTCTCAGCTTCTATGGTGAAATCAAAACCAGTGGACGATGTTTCTGAGACCTGATCATCCGCCTTCTCTTGCTTCTCCTCAACTGCAACTTGCTGATTGCTCTCGTTGGTCGTACTATTGTACAGATCGGTAGAAGTAATGTCCACCTGAGAATACCAGTTGTCTTTGTTGGTCTGAGTTTTGATTACATTATTTACCAACTTGTTTGTTGTACTGACAGTGGTCAGGTCCATCTTTTCATTCGATGATTCGTTTATCACCAGTCCCATGCGCATGTTCGGGTAAACCGGAACGTTCTGCAGAACTGGAATTTGACTGTTGGAATAGGTGGAGACAGTTTTGTACTGTTGGATGTTGGTCGACTGGTCATAGTTTGTGCTGAGGTTCACAGCTTGGTAATTGGTTGCGTTTGATGATGCTGCCAGGTAATACGAATTGAACTGATGTGGTTGGTTCGCGTGTAGAGGACTAAGCTGCTCTGGAACCTTGTAGTAGGATTGAGGAATATTTGGATGACTGTATGACTCCCCGATGTAAGGATTGGAGGCAAAGTTAGAGGGGACTACAAAAGAACTGGCCTGACTTTGCGGGTAAAAAGTGTTTATCGGTTGTTTGCAGATCATAACAGGGTTGGAAGGGTGGATAAACTGATGTTGACAGTATTGCTGGTTTTTAAGCACTTTGTTCTTGACGGGCCAGATCGCAATTTTTCCTGAAACTTAAAATTTGAATCAAACTTTGTAATCCAATTGAATCAATTTGTAGTCATTTTTTTTTCCTCTTAAAGATAGAATGAAAGAATTATAAAACTAAATTTTTAGTCGATCGATTATTGATTTCCAGGCTACCTTCAGTTTGTATTGGAGTAACTTGACGAACAGTTTTTTGATTTCTCGTATAAATATAATTAGGCTGCAAACTCCTCGTAGTTTGTATTGTTGTAATTGGTGCATATACAATACGCTGAGGCTGTGGCTGAACATAAGCTATTGGATAAATGATAGATGACCTACTGGATCGTGCAGCCGTAGGTTGCATGATCTATGAACATTGGCAGATTTTGTGCAATTTGATTTTCAAAACCTGAAAATGATTCAATTCGTCTGATTGAATAACTCAGCAGAAACTGTTTAGCAATTGAAATTATATTAAAAAATATATACTCACCTGAGTTTTAGGATTCCCCTTGGAGAGTCAGATGAGGTGTTTAACATTCAAGAATATCATTCCAATTTGTTGTCATAAATATGCAACATGGTGACTTAAGATAAACGTAAAGTTTTTGGTCAATAGTCTCCGAGCAGTTCATTGACACGTTAATCTTCAAATAAATGATAATTAACGCAACTGATAATTTAGAATGAAAAACGAAGAAAAACTGATTTCTAGAGTTTTTTTTATATTTATTTAAACCTCGCACAATATACAAGTTGGCAAATGTGTAATTATGACGTTAAGTTATTTGACAGGTGATCACGAAAAACAAAATTGATTCAACAGTGACAACTTCAGTTTTGTTTATCATAAGTTTATGAATCGAAGAAAATTTCATGACCAGAATGATTTGAAATTTCTTGGAACTTTATAAATTTCAAAATGAAAGAAAAAAAGTTTGTTCAAACTGGTGTGTATAATAAAAATCACGTCAAACTTATTTTTAATCTGTTTTATTGCAATAAATATTTTATTAGATGTCAATTAGACCTGCATAATGTAATCGATTTGATCAACCTCATTTAGATTCTTACTTTCATAAGACATTGTACATATAAGCGTGTTGCGTTGACTCACGTGTGGCAAAGGATTTTACTTTTGTCGCAATAATACAATTCAACAGTAATCGTCTAAGTGATTAATATCAACATCCCTGTAGATCTTTCCGCGGGCATCAATACAGCTAATTTCATTCACAAATATAATAATCTCTAAGCGAGTCATGTTTTAATGAACACAATAATACATCCTTACATTAACTTTTATCGGACGCTACATTTCAACTTGGTAACAAATAAATTTATTGAAAAAAAAAAAAAAAAAATATTTTCATCTCATCAACAAAAATCATTTAGATTTGTCTTATGAACTTTTGATTCTTCAGGTCTGGCTCTGTTTTTTTGTTCGATCAAATGTTTTGTCATCACATGTGGAGAGCTATTTTATAAAAAAAGTTACACCTACGTGCGAGAGTGTGCACATTTTTTTTTATATTGAATAGAGATAAATAAATAAATAATAAATACACTGGGTTCTTGGTTGTTTAATTATTTAAAAACTATTTTTCTCATGTGTTTTAAGATTAGCATCAGAAGCGCGTTGAGAACATTTTGTGTGTACATTCCTTAGATCCTAAAATTAAATTTTCATAATTATTTTTCTAAGACTTCCAATGTGTTTAATTCACATTTATATAATATATTGCTGTTATTTATAATTATATTGCCTCGAAACTATCATAAAAGTCACGTCAGATCCAGTTCAGATTTTTCAAAAAGGTGCGTTCGACTCAGAATAATTGTTCAGAATCATGTTAGTACGATTTGAAATAAATAAATAAATATAAAAACGTCCAATGACACTTCGTTATAAAACATCAAATGTCCAAAAGAACACATCCCAAGGCGAAGAGACTCGATTAATTTAGGCTTACTTTAGTTTCTTTGTTCAATTATTCTTTTCTTATCGCGGTTTCTCTAAATGGCTAGATGTTGAAACAAGGTACCTAAATGCAACATCTAAGTGACAAAGGTATGCCAAAAAATACGTGTCAAGTGAAACTTGATCTAAAAGTCGATGAGACCCGGGACGTCTTACAGGAGTAACAAGATCGAGTCGTACGAATAACTTGGCTTCTTATTTTTTTTTTGTAAATTAATTTTGCAACAACAAATACGTTTCACCGTAACTACTTTCCATATAAGTTGTCTGGCACATTTATATCAATTGAATATACCTCCCCGAAGGCACAGCGCAAATCAAATGTTTTAAACATTTCATCTACGATAGGTCAAATGTAAACTGATAATTAAAGTTCTCTAATTTGCATCGAGTAATCAAACGTAGCTGCCTTTAGAAGGTCCTTTTTATACTTGTACATCTACCTAAGAATAAGCTGAAAATAAATTAGTTCGTTCCTAATAATTTGTCTCGCTGATTGACAACTTTCTTTTCATACAATGAAACAAAAGAACAAATTTGTACGAATTCATTGTGAAAAAGCTCGCAGGGTCTTTTGCACAGCGATTCGAATCTATTGTTGAATGCTGATCGTGCGTCACATGGCCCCGAAAACGTTAAACGATGTTTCCTACATAAAATCCTTATAGTCTTGGGTTTTGCAGAAGAGTCGTGCCATCGAGACGGTTCGTTTGCCAGACCCAGTTCCTTTTTTTTATCCTCTGTTTCTGAGTCTCGAGGGCCCGACTCTTCAACTTATCTATGCAAGTGAATAGTCGTCCGTCGTCGTGGACGTTGCAAGCTTAGTTACGAGCAAACACTAAGAAAGTACTAAGTAGACTGAGAATCATCAGCGTGCGCGACGTTGGAATGTGTCCAGGAGCTGCATTGCACAAGTCGGTGGTGCAGGAGCAGACCTCCTGCCGGCCCCCAAAACCACTCCTCTGGTAACATTTGTCCTTGTAGTTGGACTCGTCCCAACCGCAGTTCCGGATCACCCTTGTATTAGCAGGAACTGAAAACATTTTTACAAAATCAAATTTAAATTCATTTTATTTTTGTCTATGTTTTTTTTTTTTTCACTAAGTTCAATTAAAATTGTGGTTCTGATCGCATGACGCAGGTTTGATTGAATTCCATCAAACTGTTACGAACTTTCTAAAACGAGGTCAAAGGAAGAAATTTGAATTTCAACTTTGAATCACGAGAAATATAAGATTATGACAGGAAGTAAATTTTTTATTGATATACTTACGTCCGTTCACGCTGAATTCTATTGTCTGTACAATTTTTCTACACATCGTGTATTTAGCACCTTCCATGTGCTCCGAGCAGTCTTTTTTCAGCGCATCTGGCGGCACTTTTTCCGCACACAGACTGTTGATGTGACTGTTGCACTCGTAACATTGAATTGCATCGACACCTGTAATGCAAAAAATAAGCCATCAATTTTGATTAACATTTTCTTTCGAGTGTCCTTCGTATGTTCTGTTTTGTTTTACGACAAAAATTAATACAAATAAGAGATATTGCAGCTCTCGAGTTTCTATTTTCCAGACCAATCTAGTATGAGGCGCTTAATAATGAACGAACCGAGACTCAAACAAAAAATTTATTCCAGACTCAATAAACATTTTCCGTCTCGAATCATTTTCAATAATGATACGATTTCAATACGCAGAAACAATTTCTGAGAAGACACAAAAAATCGATATTTTGAGGAACAATTTTTGTTGCCACCTTTTGTATTATTCTGATGACTGTCGTGCGGATTGTATTTGATAAACGATGCATTCACCCAGCAAATGTGGGATTGTTATCTTAGGGCTAATAGCTGTCAGTCAGTCCATCATGAAAAAATCAATATCATTTTCAAAGTGAATGCTCTCTGGATTAAACATTCAAATAAAGGATATTAAATGTTTGGAAAAGCTGAAGAGAATAATATTTGTTCTTATTCTTTTGAATTATTATATTATAAAGTTAGTCATATTAATTTCATTTAGTATTAAATTATTAAGTTTTTTAATCCTGGAAAAAAACTGATACAGCATGAATCAACTCCCATAAACTTTTCATAAATAACATATGCAAAGAACTGCCACTTAGGTCGACGAATGCTTCCGTGTGCTTGCATAGTTTCATTGTAAGACAATTTAATACAGCGTTGTCTCATTTAAACTTTACGGGGGAACACTGCTAAACCCTTTGATCCAGATTGTAAACGCACTTTTAGAACCATTCCATTTAGAAATATTCTTTGTGTATTACTTAGGACTTCTTCAAACATTTTTGTTCTCTGATAAATGTATATGTACTTTTACAAAGTTGGCTATTAATAACTGAAACATTTGGATTTCAAAATTAAATTAATAATTCTATAAAGTCCATGCACTTTTTAATTGTTTATTGTAGTAAACTCAAGATATTGTCTGTCTGATTTATACTGATTCTATTTTGAAACTTGAACATCTCGCGTTTTCATTTATCTGGTGCAAAATCTCTTGCTTGAAGATTCTACTCAAGTGGAGGTTGTTGCTGACTTGAAGATTGACAGTTTTTACTAACACGAAGGAGAGATCTTTTGTGCTCTATTTTCCACCAAATTGGCACAGTTCATAATGAAAAAATTAGTTGTTGCACTTTGTTCGAAATTGTTTTTTATTGAACTCTGGATTGATGATCCTTTTGGAATTATCTTCAGAGATGAAAGTTTTGTTAAGAATATAGAAAGATCAATTAATCGTCGATCCAAAATGAACTTGTGATGAAATCGAACCAAAAAAAGACTATTGGTCGCGATCCAAGAATATGATGTGCGAATAAAAGGGGCAACGACAAAATATTGCGTCATTCCTAGTAACTTGAATGAACAACGATTTGCAATTTAAATGTGTTTTTTGAATTTTATCAAATGTAATAATTTTCTGAAAGTCATTCAGTCATTTGAGAAAATAATTAATGATTGAAAGTACTTCGAAAATGAACATGCGAAGATAATTATTATTTCACTAAACATGTTTTATTTTCAGTTTTTTTTTATTGGCAAAACTTTTTTTATCCAGTTATAGATAAATTGTATAGAACTAAATATAATCTATTTAGAGAGTGAATAAACTTAACGTCTGTAAACAAGAGTTATACTACCGTGCACGAAGCCTGCAATAAACTATAATCTACAGTATGTTAACCATAACAACACTTTATAGGTGATATTGTTACAATTGTATCCAATTTTATTCTATTCAAGCGTACAGATATATTTTTTAAAAAAAAGGGAAAGAATATTCGTTTTGAAATAATCATTGAATCAACTTCATACTACTCATGCATAAAAATAATATTTTCTCTCAAAAATATAACATCAGCAAACTGCGAACAACTGAGTCAACGCAAAATTTTGCAGGAAATTCTTCAACGATATCATTATTATTTTTATTAAATTGTTTTGTTTTCAATAAGAAAATGATGTTTAAGTTTGATTTATTATCGACATATTTTTTTGGGTTTGTGAAATGAGGGAGCTTCTGTATTGACTTGGAATTGATGGTTAATAAATGAGCACGTAAAAATAGAAAACTTGGACT
Organism: Trissolcus brochymenae; assembly: GCA_030523145.1. Taxonomy (NCBI): domain Eukaryota; kingdom Metazoa; phylum Arthropoda; class Insecta; order Hymenoptera; family Scelionidae; genus Trissolcus; species Trissolcus brochymenae. The sequence goes on from JAQQRF010000005.1 coordinate 371,243, forward strand.
ATTACGACGGTCGTTACAAAATTGTTCTACAGTCATGCCTAAACATTTTTCACTTAATAATTCACTACAGATAATTCAACAAAGCTGTAATTAATCAAATGAATAACGTGAAAATTATTTCTGTCTCCGTTAGTGATATGTTTGGTTCTTCTTTCCTGCTGTGTTGTCATAACAGTTCTTTTATTTATTAAATTCAATATTAAATCAGCATTCAAATGCTAGACAAAGTTTGTAAAAGTAATAATTTGAATGAATAAAAGCACAATCGTAGCTTCAGAAGTTAAAGAGGCTGAAATGAATTTCTAGCCCTATGATAAAATGGATCAATCTTTTCTAAAAGTATTGCACGTTTGATTTTTCAAAATACTTTCATAGTAAAACTAATAGCAATAGAAATATTTTGTAACAAAATGTACAAAGAGATAATTTTTATTTGATGTGGTTTATCAATATTCAAAAATTATTCATTCAATTCAATGAGAATAAATGTTAGATAGACAATTGTCTCTGATTTGAATTCAGTTAACATTCGCAAATTTTGTTTGTATGATACTGGTTAATTTGTACAATTCAACATTGTAAACAACAGTTTAAGATATCGAACAGTGCAACTGCGAGGTTTCATGTTACTTTGGTGACAGGGTTAGTAAATTAATTGACGCGGACAGGAGAGTTAAAACTCACACGATTTATTTAACAAACACAAACACAAAAATAACGATACGAAATAAAGTGTACAGAAAAATGGCCGAGTCCAACTATCAATGCGTGATAGGAGCACGTTGCTCGTTCGAGAACTGGCTGGTCGGAAAAACACAAACGAAGTGAGTGAACTCGGAAAAACATTTTCCCAATTCACTACGAAAATGCCCCGATAAGAGTGGGGAAAACAGGTTGTGTTCGGTATGGGTCGTTACCTGAACTCGGGATGTGCGGGTTCAGGTAGAGACCCTGAAAAAAATTAAAAAAAAAATATTATTTAAACAATCGCCACATTACATTTCTCTGCCATTGACACCTATATATTCATCCTCGTTACTCAATAAGGATGCAATTTTCTAGTTTGCTTCATTGCTAATGCTATTAATCATCTTTTTTTATCAGCTATATCTTTCATTTCAATTTTTATCCTCGTGCCAACATTTTTCCTCTAAGGAATATTATTTCCTCAAAACTTATCACGATGAAAGAATGAAAAGTTACATGAAAAAAAATCGAAGATCATAGAAAAAAGAATCTTTCAAAAGACCGAGCTGTTTACACATCAATTTATCAAACCAAGTGAAAAGCAGAGCTTATCAATAGCTTTTTCGTCAGTTGGCTCTCTCGCTGTGATACGTCAATTGTTTGCAATTATCTATGCGGTGCTTAGCGGTTGTCGTGAGTATTAAATAAATAGAGCGAGGGCGGCAGGAAATTCACAGCATTCGAGTTGCAGTACATTTAATCGTTTGAGTTGCAATTTGCACTTGGTTAATTGTTTTGGATGACGTCAAATCGTGTCGAAACCGTTTCTTTGATCCGACTCGTCTCAAGTCCGACCGCGACGTTTGTCCGCGAATGAAAATCTTCAACAGGATTTAACACTTGAATGCCTAAACAAACAAACAAATGAACTGGCATCGGTTTGTCAGTCGAGGCCGCGGTCAATCGGGATTGCAAAAGTTGCGCATTGTTAACAATTTTACAGCCACTTGTTACACCGCGATAAATTAGGCATTAGCTAAACTGCTACTAATCGGTTCGAGAGTGTGCGATTAATCAGATGAAAACGACATTTACAAACGGTCGCGTTTTAATAAGTTCAACGAACCCTCGTCCTCAGCTAAACATCGCGGCTAAAAATCAATGAAGCTACCTGCCCTAGAATCGGAATGCGTGGACACTCAGTCACATGTTGTTATGATACACTTTCAAATCAAACTTTTATGCCGTTGGAGGACAGGCCAATCCGCTCATCTACCTGTGTTAATGTTCATCTAACGCAATTAACAGGTCTAATCCGTGTCACTGTCTCGTGATTCTGTCACTCCGGCTCCCATTTGTGTTTTTTTTCTTTTAGATTGACTAACTGTTGTCATTTAAAAATGATTCAAGTGTCAATTCATAGCTAAAATAAAAAAAAGTTGCATCGCTCTCTCTTGGATCAATTTCGAATCTTCTTTTAAGAGTCAACAATGAGCTTCATTGTTTCGCTGAGGTTCCGCGTAGGGGACACTTGAGCTTCTTTATCAGTTTTGTATTGGTGTGTTTGATTAAGTCGTTCAGCTTTGAAATCGACGGCAAAAGCAGTGTGCAAGATTAATGAATTTCGGATGACGCTGCTAAAAGGGACAGAGAAAAAAAAGTTTAAACGCCAGCTGGCGCGAGATTATTACATAATTTTTTATTTGGAGCAACTGTCAACCGATAAGGTGTGTCCCGATGAGTGCAACGATTTTGTTCAAAATGTTTCGTCGATACAGTTATGTAACTGAAAATTAATCTTTGGTGATGAACAAATGGTAGTTGAGAGCTTTAGAAAAAGGTGTTGTTCCGATCAGCAGATGTATGCATTTTTGCTGACGATTTTGTTGTTGTTGTTAACTGGATTGATAATTCGGGGACAATCAAGAGAGATGGACTCTGAATTAACGAAAAATGTAAACGCGACTCTTGAGTGCGCAATGCGTCGCATCGATCTTGTCGACGCTTGCGCTATAATAAATTTCACTTAAAATACATTTCGGTGTATGGTAGCACCACCCTATTATCGGATTATTCTGATCCTGATTATTCACCACTGATTCTAGGATATTGCCATTCGATTTTGGAAAAAAAGACCATCCAAATGAATCACAGCCATAAATCCTGGTCCAATTTGTTTAAACTGGATCCTCCCTGGATCAATCTCAAACAAAGTTGCAGCTGCTGGGATATCCTTGAGTGTGACTGATTAAAAATCGATAATTTTTCCACACCCAGAAGATGTTTGATAAAACAATCAGTGACATCACGTTTGACACTGAGATCGCACTCATTCTGTGTATATTGTCATCTGGTTTGGACATACGTTTGGGTCTCATTCATTACACGTGAAGCCTTAAGAAGCATTCAACTATTAAGTCTAAAGCCACTACAAATTTCGTCACCGAACATCTCATTGAATACTCAAAACAGATTAGCCTCGTCGAACAACAACTTTGAACCTTTCCATGCTTTAGCCGAGAAAATTTTGTGTGATTTGAAATGTTGATTTGATGTTGACAGCGGGTATAAATATTGATCTTATTAATAGACGTGGAACACGAGGTTTGATCGTTGTGGATCGACATCAAAATAGTTGCGCTGGTAGCGGAGAAGTAAAACTCACCGCGATCCAAAAATAGATAGGTACAGCAAAGCAGGAAGAGCAGGTACGCCTTCATCACTACGATTATTTTGTTCAACTCGTGCGGTGTAGACGGTGAGACGAGGGGAAAGGGACGAGGTGTTTTATTGCGGGTGTTCCTATTGATTGGGATGAGTACCGATTCAAGTCGAAAGCACTGCAAAAAGTTGAACGTGCGGCCGATCTCTCGGCCTCGAGAGCTTAGAGCATACTGTTGATCCCAGGTTGGCATAAGCCCCCACTCCTTGTGCAACTAGAACCGCTGCTAGATACCAGATATTGAAGTAGGGAGTAAAAAATCTGCGGTGGGACAAGAAGGATTCTTCCCTCTTACAATTGTTCTCACTTTTCGAAAAATCGTTCTAAAAGGTCTTTAGACTTTGAATGAAGTTTGAGCTTGTGTACTTATATTTTGATTAGACGTCACACCGAGCCATATAAACCAAAGCACAATCCAGTCGTAATTCTTTGATTTAAAGTTTTCGAAATACTTTTTCATTGGATGAAAAGATGTTTTGTGTTTGTTTTTTAAATTTTATTTTAATGCTCATTTTTTGAAAGAATATTTTGGTGTTCAATTTTTAAAGATAACATTGTTGATTGCAGGTTTACATGCGGTTTATCAATGATTGCAAACATTAGAATGTTTGATGAATAATAAAGCATACTTAAAGTAATGAATGAACATGTTTATTAAATTTATCAGAGAGTAGATATTAGGTATTCGATTTAATTTCGCCACCTCCATTGAAATATACACTGCTTGAAGGGAACTCGGTAGATATGAGCTTCGTATAAGTAGTACACATGCATGAAATCGTGAATGCAGGAAAAGGGATATTATCCACTCAAAGACTTTAGTGTTAGATACGATATGTACTTTGAACTCGATTTGTGCACAGACTGCATGATCTACATTTTACAATTAGATCATTTTCGTTTAATATAATAAATCAATTAACTTTTATATCAACAAATTACCGATAACATAATAATATTTATTCATCAATTGTTTGATTTAAGATTGTTGCAATTTTATTTTTGTTCGTTCATTTGTTACAATTTAATAAATTTATTGCTTACTTTTTCAATTGATTCTAATGAATAAATCAAATTGCGATGTAATTAGATTTTAGAGAGGTTTATAATTGGTGGTAATGCAAATTTGGATGAAAATCTAAACTAGTTCAAATTTGTATTTATATTAAAGAGTGCAGCGGTATCATAAAAGAGATTTATTTTGAAAAGTACAAAAAATGATTATCTACGTGTGCGGTGAATGATAAAGCAGCATTTTTATCATGCACACTTCGAGCAATATTTATCAACGAGTGAAACAGTGCTGCAATACCGATGGTAGAACTTGAAGGTCTTTTTTAAAAAGTAATGATGATAAAAAAGAACAAACATTTACAAATGTTTCTAACTTGTAAAGAATATCCTTGTAAGCATAAAACTTTTGACGAAAAATATTTAATAATCGTGCTTCATGAGGCTACACTTTTGTTGAAACATCTGAATGCTGAAACGTCAACTCTTTTCAAATATTTGTCAGAATCATAAATGTATCAATCCTTAAATCAATAGATTTGGAAAACGACAATAATATTAAGTGCTGAGTATAAAACTAAATTGATCTTTTCCGTCAATGATAAATTTAATTACAATACAACTTCCGGAGCCAAATACCAGACTTTTAACTTAATGGCTTTTATATTTTGGGGAAATTCACCAACCATTTCTCGATTGCGCTTGTGTTCTTTCGATTAATCTGGACAAAAGTTTGCATAGCATCGAAATGAAATGGCGAAAAAAACAAACGCAGAATAAATCATATTGATGGCGCAAAACTTGCAGTTATGCTAGCTGAATCAATGCAGAGATAATTGAGGATAAAATACGATTCCAGAAGGATATCATTATGCCACTTATTTACGTTTTTTAATCCATGCCAAATACCAGACACAATGACGACAACATCTTTTGGCATGTGTTCAATCAAACCAATCGTTTTACGAGATTTCGTGATTTGTTTGTCATATACAATGAATGTGTTCAACTGCACAGTCATCTTTTAGGACGTAGCTGAAATAAAAAAAAAACGTCTACGTGAAATCCCATCAGAACCACTAATTTAAAATAATTGTTAAAAAATGTGCATAATTTAAACAATTCTATAAAAATAAAAAAAAATAAAAAATACAATTCGATTGATCGTTTAAAAGAAAGAATCTCTTTTGTCACAAAGTGACCTCGACTACAATGGTAGGAATGAACGACACTGAAGAACGCGCCCAACGATTGTCCATTTCCGTAAATTTCAATGGAACAAAAAAAAAAAAATGACGCAGACTGCAACGTTGTATTTTTTTTCCTTTTTTTTCATATGCATCGCTTGACATTTAGAGCACTGCAAATTTTTTGCAAGAATCTGCTAATTAAATTTTGTTCTAATTTTGTTCAAAGATATGTATACCTTTCAGTCTTGAACAATTTTGTCAAAGGTATGAAGCCACGACGAAGAGCAATATATCGCTTGGGAGACAAAAGTCAAATGCCTCAACGATTACAAGCTTATAAAACCTGAATTATTAATTTAGCTCCCTCTCGAAGAAATTAAAGTTAACTATTTATCATCAGCATAATGACCCCTTGAAGATATCTTGAAGATCGAAGGGTCAAAGGTGCAGGATTAAGGGTCGAAATTTCGTGATAAAAATGAAGCGTCCCCCTGATAAATAAAAAATTGAAATAAAATAAGAATTGGTTCGAATGATTTAATTGGCCATAAAACTTTCTCGCCGATTTCATCAAATCGGCGAGAACGAAGGCAAAATGATTTATGGTTCGCCTGGTCTGACGCCTCGGAGTCGTCATAAAATTGACTTTGCCGGTTTCTAGGGTACATAAACTCTTACGTATCTATGCTGGTTGAAATTACACGTAGATCCATTTGACCCATACAAATACATATTCAAGTGTGTTATCCACGCCCAGCAATCCTGCGAGTCGCGACGGCTCAGGACGAAGAGTCGGGGTGTGCTGTGCGCGAATACGACGCATAAGTCGCATGAGGTTCTACAACTCGGGCTTCCAAGCAATCGCATTCGCGTTTGTCACGTCTACGCGCTCACTTCGACGCTCCTAGTCGCGTTACCGTCGCGCCTTCTTTTCCTCCGGAATCGTCAGTCCAATCAAAACGGAACAATCATGGTCCGCATAATCATCGCCACCCTTTTGGCTGTCATTTTCGCCAGTCTCGCTATCGCAGGTATTTTGATCATCAACTTTCACAAACTTTCAAAACTTTTTCACACACCTCAACAGCAACTTCCAAAGACAACAAAAATTACAACATTATATATTTCTTTTGTTCCTGCGTTTCTCTCTCGATTGATTGTTTTTTCAAAAATTTCGGCGCCACTTTTTTGCCACCAATTTGTTTATAACTTGATATTGGGCATTGAGTTGTATTCTTTTTATTTGACCAAAAAGTGATTGGAGCAATGATTGGATCCTAATGAGAAGATTGGGAGAATGACAAATGTGTTATCATGTTGTCGGTGACGAATGTGTGTATACGCAGGAGATGTATACGCAACGCAAAAGGGTGGAAACTTTTGCGGTGCAGGGGAGGTGGCGAGACTTTTGGCGCCACATTGCCGTGACCCATATAATAGCGCGTCTGAGCGTCTGTGTGAATCCACATTCGTTAAATGTGCACCAACTTATTTGTGTGCATCGGTGCAAATCGCGTTTACACCCTCAAATGCTGACAATTCGTCCTCGTTTTTGCTTTGAATGATCATTTGTTGTGGCTTACAAGAAATCGAAAGTCGCGCGATATTGAAATGGCTTTTTTTTGAAAAAAAAAAAAAAACAAAAATGTTTTTTTTTGTCTTTATTGCTGGATCTCTCACGAAGACTAAATTGTATTACGCTTGAGAGGAGAGCAAACATTTCACCAATCGGAAACATGGTTTTGTGTACTCTACTAAACACGTACAACTTTGAACGGAAAATTTTATCGCGAATTGGATTTTTTTATTTTCATTCCTCGACCGAATGATTTATGGCCCGGATAATTCATGCGAGAGAAGAAAATAGATCATGTTTTCAGACTACAGTACATTGCATTTAATCATGCGAATCATGATAAACAACATAAATAAGCGCTGACCACTAAAAGCACTGAAACCATTTTTAATCCTTCTAAACGTCTTCTAATGTAGTTAGATTTTGTGATGGAATTAAACTTTTTTATAATCTAACCGAAGAGTTTCATGTTAGAGATTTTTAATTACTGAAAATTGTGTCTGAAGATCAAGTACTATTATATTTTTTGGTATATATAATTCGTGAATGTGACGATTCGCTTCATTCTTGGTATTACGAGCACGTGCTCAGAGATCTAGAAAATGTATAAGTCCGTAAGATGACGGTTTGTGGCATTTTCTTTTAAATATTTACAATTGCTCTTAATTTCTCGCTCCTAAAGTACTTGTTAATTTCAAGCTTGCTCTGTGAACGATCGTATTTGTATCATCAGATTAAAAAAAAATTCAATGAAACTTGAAATTAAATTGTTTCTAGTATTTAATGCAGCATTGTGAATCATTATAGAGAAAATAATTAATGGAAATTAAATGCAAATTCTATTTTTATTATTCAAATTTGAGTTGCTTTAAGTGATTTTTTTTCATTCATCAATGTCGCTTGCCTTGTAAACGACATTTTCAGTTGAGATGTGTGTAATTTGTGCTTCCCCTTCCCTCTTGATTAGATTTAAAAAATGGTTTATTAATCCAAAGGCGATTATTAACAAAGAGACAATTTTTAATTAAATAATAATGATGAAATTTGTTTGATATTGAGCTGATTAGGGTGTTCAAACGCAGAGCTTGTAATCTCTTTCTGATTAGGTGAAATACGATACTGTGCAGCGCAAATCTGTTAGATATTTAGCCGGTAATTTAATCAAAAAGGTCAATGCACGAACTCAAGAGCTCAAATCTAATTGAACGGTTTTGTTCTTAATTAAAATAAATTGTTTGATAATAATATGTGGTGCCGCCGAAAAATATCCGAAAATATTTTATAAACAAACAAAATGTTTGCCAATTGGTATTACGATAAATAATCGCTCTAGTCAGTCGATCAAAACAATTGTGTTCTACGTTCCAGTAGAGTTTTTGCGATGATAAACATTTTCCAGAGCGAAGAATTTAATTCCTTGGCTACGAATCAAGACGTAATTTGTCTTAATAAAGAAATTATTTCTTCTCAAGACTTTTGAGAATGACACACGTTATTGTTCGAAATAAGTCGGATGCAATTTGAATGTCTAAACGCTTATGTAAAAGCACAACGAACATCTTTCCTTAATTATCAAGTATATTTGTCAAGTTTTGGATTGAACATGAGACCCTTTCTTTTTCTTCAACCAATATAAATTCATCAAGACTCGTTAATTTCTTTTGTTCAAGTCGATCAACGAAATTTAGACAATTGAAATGACAATTTTTGTTATAATCAAACGATCATCAAATTATATTAATCGCAGCAAAATTCCATTTCATAAACAAGTTTTGTTTTGCGTTCAAAGGTATATATTCATGAAGGCATTACGTGCATTAATGTAGTATCGGCCTATCTAAGGAACCTATCTAAGAAAGAAAAATCAATGATTTAGTCGTGATAGTAACATTACGGACGGCAATGGTGAAACTTGGGTGAAAAAAATGCAGCGGCCAAACGAAAACAAGTCATGTCAATAACCTGAAAGCATTTACATAGTTCAGAAACAAAAGAAAATTATAATTGAGGTTCTATTAAATTGCTAATTTTGTGATGATTTTTTATTGAAAAAAACAGTTCTGAGTGAAATGAATTATTCATGATACAAAAGGACTAGTCGAACATTTTTATTTGGCTAAATCTTTGAAAAGCCAAATTAATTATACAATTCTGGAATAGTGCGTAAACAATGTTTTTGCATTGACTCATCCAAACCCTATTGAGGTGTGTTACATGACTTACGTGATAATTTTTACACATTGGTGAAACGGAAAGCGTGATATATTACGTGACGTAAGGTTGTTAAAATAGTCAGACAAGCAGTAGACACTTTCGGGTATGAATACGCGACTGTATTTCATAATAAAATGGAACGCGCCGTGTGTATTATCTTCACCCTTTTAACCCCGAAGCCTATTATTTTCATCGACTTGATACGACAAACTTTATCCATAAAACTGATTTTGTGAATTTAAAACTCTGATTAGTATCGGGACAGTGCTGATATACTTAATTTCAATATCGCACGAACCACATGACAACAACAAATGATATCGCCGTTGAAAAATATGTACGCCAATAATTTCACAATTGTTCGCAACTGGATATAAAATTACATCGCATGATCTATCCTTGGACAGTTTGAGCAATCGCTTATCTCGCTGTGAAACAATGTCGCAGGCTCGTAAAAAATATTGACTTTAGTTTTCATGGCTTCGTTCATAAGATTTCGCATCGATTGTGCAATTTCAAGTTTTTAAAACGTTCGACATTCGACTTCCGACTTGGCTTCTTTTAAGGTCCGAGTCCTGCGACGCTGAACTTTGCAGTTTTAATGAGAGCCAACTGCGCCATTCGTCCTCCTCGGTAACAAGCTGTTGAATCTGAAAGCAAACGATCGGAGGGCTGCGACGATCAACCTTGCCAGCGTTAATAAAATGTAAATTTTTTTCAGATGGCGCTCTCAAATGTTACGTCTGCGATTCTGTTACGAACGCACAGTGCAAGGACCTTTCTACAAATAAGATGGAGCCGATGGAGTGCGATGCTTACAACATGCAAAAATGGCACACTGATTTGGCTTCCAACCGGATGATGAGTAATCTTGCTTCCCTCTTTGAGGTGGACACCCCGAAACATCATCAACAGGCGATGGTGCCCATGTACGCCTGTGCCAAAATGAATTTCAAAGGTACAATTTTTGCATCCTGTGAAACTGACATTTTATTTTCATTTGAATGTATAGGCAGTAACAAACTAATGCCACTTTTTGACTGCTCCAGTTGGACAAGAGGACGTAATGATACGAAGCTGTCAACTTGCCAAAACCGAGCACCTTGATCCTTGCAAAGTGATGCAAAGCAAAATGAACAACATGGCCGGTTACTCATTGGAATTCTGCGACCTGTGCGATTCCGAGGCCTGCAACAGTTCGTCGATGATGACGCCGAAAATGTATCTCTTTGCTTTGCCTCTTCTGGGCTTTTTGGTACTTCAGATGTTTTACCGCGTGTAATTTCACGCCCGATACGTGGAAGCAATTATTCGTGTGATTTTTGCCTGCGTGCGATTCACGATAACATATGTGTGCGAACTTTTCATTTCCATGTTTAAAAGAAAGGCCACGAAAATGCCCCCTGCGCCTGATTCGATCAGTGTCATAAAGTACAATATGAAGGATGAATTTTTTGTTTTTTGTTTTTACTTTCAGATCAGATTATTTGTAAATTATAACTTGAAAGGTATGATAGATTAGTACAATTCATTTATACTTGTGCTATAACGATACGAATTCAGATATGATGTTTGATAAACAATTTTTTGGAGCAGGCTTTTTGGTTGAATGCGAGATACTTCATCGATTGCACTCGTACTTTTGCGACAATAAAAGAAGAAGGAAATATTTGTTGAAAGTTTGGTTTCGTCCCAAAAAAAAAGAATGTTACATGTTGCTTTTTGTCTTTTCGATGACTGAAATATTCTAAAGTACTCAATTGACGAGCGCAATTCAACTAAACCAAAAAGGAGACTACCAAAGAATGAAAAAAAAGTATAAATGTTTGATGTAGTAACCGTAATCTAAACATCGTTGAAAATATTTATCAGTAGGTGGTTTGCATCAAGTTGTCATACCATTTTTTTCAAGTAATAATTCCTTATGTAATATCATTTTTTTTTTTCATTTTCTATCTCAAGAGTCGCTACTGAAAATGTTGTCATATTTATTTTGTCGATTCAATGGTTGATGAAATGACGTAGCTTGTCAATTCATAGTGTAATAATTTTAAGATTCAACATTTGTGTTCACTTTTGTATTTTAAAAGCAAGTCTGCCTTGAAAATGTATACTTTTTGTAAAGTGTCTGCCTTATTCATAATAAGAGAACAACAAATAAAACAAAAAACTAAAAAAAAAAAAACAATAAAACATTTGAATCTCAATAAAGACAAGGTTTTGCGAACGGTTGTATTGTAAGTGATAAAAAAGTTCGCAATTAATTTTTAAATTCGATTATAAAAAATTGGTGACTTTCATGTTTCACGCACACCAACTTCTACCCTTATCAAGGAAAGATAGAAATCGTGCAATTCATTATTATAAACCGGAAATCAAAGTAACATATAATAAAAAGTTAAACAGCTTTTGTGCTATTTCTGAACAGCGTGCAATTGTAAGCGAACTAAAACTTGCTTAATTGAAGAACGTTCTCGCCTCAAACTGGCGTTTCACCGTCTAATAGAGTTCGCCCGCAACTTTTTTTTTCTTGCTTCTGATGAAATTTATATTTGCACTACACTTATCGTACCTTGATAAGGGTTAATCGAACCGACCTGTCTTAGATCAAAGACGCTGACACACATTTCCAACATGCAATTTTTTTTAGAAGCACGAGACGCTTCAAAGACTCATTCCTTCACACTTTAACGAAAATACTTGTCGCAAAGAGCTTATCACAATATGTACAAACGAATATAATTTTTGTCAGACATCATTTGATTACAATGTCCAAATTAGAAAATGTTATATTTTTAATTGCTTTTTTAACTTACTAATGTTGATGAATTGACACGGTAGGACTTTCGCTTTTTCATATTAAACTTTTTCGTTTCTCGTCAAAATCGTTCCATAAATCGCGTAATTTCCTGAGACCGACAGTGTCTTACATATATCATTGTTGAAAGGAAGTAAACTTAATGAACTTGAAAAAAAAAAAGAAGAAAAATAATATTTCTGAAAATATGAAGGTTCTACTGTATTTTGATTTAATTTTAAATTACTTGTATAATTGTTGGAGTTGTTAATGATGATTCTTTTAATCGAATGCACAATGACAATTATATATATATAATACTTATATACACGTTATATATACACTTACATAAACGTATATAATATTGCCTATTTATGTACTTGTCATGCTCTTGTTGCATCAAATATACACACTGAGCTTTTTCTATTGCACAATCTTAGGAACTATGAACGGAAAATCCTTTAAATTTGTGTCGCGAGGCCTGTAACAAAAGCCGCGCTAACGAGCTTCAACGTCGACTCAAGTATTATTTCATAAAGAAAGATGTACTGGGCAATAAAGGATTATCGGAAAACGTAACGAACTTGCTATACATTCATTTCTTACGTCTCACTTGTTTCCACTCGTTGCGAAAATTGATATGACAATTTCAGTGAAAAAACTTTTTAGATATTTCTTTTTAAATATATTTTTCTTAATTGTAATTTTTATGGTTCATGTTAATTAATCATGGGCGTTAGTTTTTCATGACGAACAAATCTGATAGCGTCTCCTACCATCTTATCTTTTTCGCCGCTTTCGAGTACTGAAATAAAGAGTAAATATGATCAGTGATGTGATAAAAGTGAACCTGCAAACGCAGTAGCTAGAACTGGTCGAAATGTTTCTCAAGGTGTATCGCAAATTTGATCTTTTAGTTTTGCTCAATCTGGTATTTATTGGTAAGTCAAAAACAAGTTTATTCGAATAATGAAAACAAACGTTCAATTTATCCTTTCGTTCAGTCAGATACAAAAAATAATTGGTTAAAAAAGAGCTCAATTATAATCTTTACTTTGTAATTGAAAGAATTTCTTTTTTACAATGGACTTATGTCAGAGTCAATTTGAAGAGCCAAGAAAGGAAACTGCGCGGAAAGTAAAAATTCTTTTCTTGCATTGTCTGCGAGTGCCGCGTAAAATGAGAGGGATATAACAGTTGAAGAAAAATTTATATTCTTCTTTGGAAGGTTACATTGTAACTGCGTTGGTTATAGTCATTAAAAGGAAAAGAAAAAATGTCTCAACACAATTTAACAAACTTTTTTTTGCAATTCAAGTCAAGTCCAGCAATGAGTTGTGGTGTTACGACTGCAATACCAACATTCAAACCGAACACTCGGCAGAATGCAACGATCCGTTTTCCAGCTCAGCTCGAAACCTGGCCCGCTGTCCAAAAGCTCTTTCTTATTGCATGAAAGGTGTGATAATCTGTGAGTATAACATAAAAGCCTATACCATTTTTCAATCTGAAAATAGTTTCATATCTCTACTGGGTTTGGTCCAAGTTTACAAAAGAAGTTATCATGCTGATACACAAAAGCGTCTGCGATTGTTTGTTTTATTATTATTTGTTCAAAGTGTCGTCGTCGTTACATAAATTCTATTCGTTTTCAGATCGCAATGTGCACGTAACTGTTCGAGGATGCGTGCCATCCGAAAAGGCGGAAAACTACTGCAAGCTTCGGAGCAATCTTTCAGACGCGATCGTCGATTGTTTCTTTTGCAACGAGTACGCCTGTAATAACGCGAAAAAAACTCATCTTTCTAATCGAAATTGGATATACGGATTTGTGCTCATACTATGTCGGCTTTTCTGATGAACACAAGTAGAGGCACAAACAAATGATGATCATGTGTGTGTGTGTGTTTCATAAGTCCAAACGATTTCGAGCAAAATTGATACAAAAATTGAGACACAAAATGATTGAAACCAGAAGTGGTATCAATCTCAAGAACGAACATCTTGTTCCAAGTCCGGAAGAGCGTGTTTTGCGAAATTTTTTTTCTTCTTCTTCTTCTTCTGGTTCTATTGCGTGGTTCATAAATTACCATAAAGTTTCGGAAGCGTTCAATCTGCATGGCTAATTTGGCGAGCGAAGAAAATATTCTGTGCAGGGACGGCAGCTTTTATCTTAAAAGACGACTGAGAAGGCGGACTGAACAAGATGGCCGACGGGGTCACAATGACATTTAACCCCGCGCGGCATTACCAAATTAACTCGGGCATTTAACCCATTCCCTGGCGCAGTCTTGCTACTCGGGTCACTACCACTCACGGAACATTAACCGACGTCCATCTCATTCATAAAGTGTTTAATTTTTACCAAGAGTCAAATGCTCTTTCCGGTCGTGTGTCCTCGCACGACTCTCATTTACCGCATATTGTCACTTATCGAACGCAATTTCTTATTTGCAACCCTTTTTTTTATTTCTTTATTCTAATAACTCATTTACGAGTTCAAAATGATTAGAATTATTCGTTTTTTTTTCTCTCGACATCTTTTGACTCGACGGAGGTAAAAACTTGAAACTAAAAATGCAATACTATGTTTGATTTTTATATATTTGGTTTTCAATGAAAATTCTTTAATTTTTCAGACAATTTTATTATTGAATAAATTTTCAAGTGTAACATTTAACATGAAAATTTGTTTATTATTTTCATCTCTGAAAAATCAGCAGAAGATAAGAGGTGACTGATTGATTTAAAGTAAAGCATCTCACATGACGTTCCATCGAAAAGATAACAGATGGCATCGGAAGACGCAATTGCGACTGTGTAGCATAAACAAAGTATGTACGATTTATAACGTTCAAAAATGTAAACTCAACGTGTGAACTGTAATTCGGAATACGTTCAGCATTAATCAGGCGAAAGGTGCCATCGAATAATGACGAGTAATAAAAGTCGTTAATTAGTTTTGTGTAATTCAAGCATTGTCTTTCAGCGAGATTGGTAATGAGGTGAATATCAAACGTGAGGACATGTATTACGTGCAAATTATACAACGGAGCAACACTAACGTCGAGGCGGGTGTACAAACACAAAAGTAAAGAATCCTGCGCGACCGCAATACTGACTCACTTAATCAAGGCCCAAATACTTTTGTCAGTTAATTACTACCAGGATAACATTTGCTATTGTTCATTTTTTATGCTTCCTTTTGCGGTTGCGTGACGAGTTCTAATCTGAACGCTACATTTATACATCAACGTAAACATAACTTTTGCAATAAATAAAGAACGACGCTATTTCAACAACTGATTCACAATTTTTGATCTGAAATAACTAATATTAATAATTACAACCAGCAAAGTGGTAAAAATTCTATATACTTTTGTTCGTCTATATCTAAACTCAATTTGTTATCTCAATTTGTTATAAATAAGTTTTGTCGAATCTTTGTGAATAGTTTATGAAATAGAATTGAAATTTACGTTAAACAAAAAATTTGTCCTTCCCACGTAAGCGAAATTTCGTTTGTAAATTTGATGTAACTTTTCGAAGCACGTCTGTTTGATTTTGTGATTCAAATTTTTTTTCCAGACAAAAAGGATGAGACCATTTTGTTTGTTTGTCAGATTATTATTCTAATCGTAAGAGTTGCATTGTCCATGGAATATTTTGACATTTGAATAATATTTATTGTGGATAACAGAAGAGTCTTACGGCTAATATTTCAACTCGTGAGTTGCATGCATAATAAGACCACTGCATGAAATATGATCGCAATAGTCATAAAAGGTGTGATCATCCATGGCCAATTTGGCAGGGAATTGCCAAGTACATGATATGATCTGCTCTGTGTTAACTTGTCATATTTTAAGTAGTTCATTCAACATTCAAAATCAACTAAAAATCATCAAGGATTATATAATGAATCGTTTTTATTCGTTATAAAATATAAAAAAAGTATATTGACTTTGCATTAGGAAAAGTTTTTAACGTTATCACTCCTTTTAAAGGTTTATGTAAATGCAAAAGTTAAGTGGCACGAAAAGTGCTTACTCGGTTTATCTAAATGTGTCGAATGTAATCGTGAGAAAAACAGTCCTCGTGCACTGAATCCTAAAATCCCTTGTGTACAATTAGTAAATTTAATTTTGCAAGAAAAAGAAAACAAAAACTTGTGAATGAAAATCATCAATTGTGTCAGTTTAAATGTTTATATTACTACTTCCTCGTACGGTGATTCACGACAGTTTTGCATTAAAAAATTAGAAACAAAAATTGAATCATCTGATTTACTCACGAATGCATGATTACTAAAGTTCTAATAATATTCAACATCCAGCTTACGGTCGTTTGGAAAAAAAAAATTTTAAACAAGTTTTTCCTCCGAGTGCTTTGAGTTATGCTTGTTTTTATTAAACAAAATTGTTATTATATTTTTGTCTTTTTTTCAACTTTTGAATCATGTCTCTGTAACGCAAATTTAATATTCTAATCAAAACAGATGGCAAAAAAATTTTGAAAATATAAAAAAAAAGAAGAAGGAAAAATGTTTAAATCAAGTTTAGATTGAAAATGTTTGTTCGATCTGCAACCATCGGAAATGGCTCATTATGTGACATCAACGAATTGTCTTTGAAACACGAGAACAAACTTATTTCATCTAATCGCGCGGAATATAATTTGATGAACATTTCAACCGACGACAGGGTGCGATTTGAATAAAGCCCTCAACGAGCGAAGTCCACCTCTGGGGATCATCATAGAGTATCTGAAAATTTCAAAACCTTGGCACAGAGACGAACCGTGAGACTAGATCAGACATTACATAATCCGCATCGCAATCATTAAATTGTTAACCCTGAATTATGGCATTGTTCTCGACCGCGAATAATAACACAACGGTGAATAAATAACGCGAATAACGAAAAGACAATTAACTTCTTTTTTCAGATCCAGTTATCATAATTAGACGAGCTCTCAGGAGCTCGTAAAGACGCCGACCAATTATTTTATCTGATCCTGGCTTCCGTCAATGTTGCAACTAAATTACAAAAAGTCTATAGTTTTACGGGCTGAAAAAAATTCGACTGAACAAACGAGAGCAACGAAGAGAAAAAGCACATATAATGACGTTTTTTTTTCGGTCATACAGTTAAGAAAGCCAAGGTTTAAAGACGTAGTTTTTTTTTCTTGCGAACTGGTGGCGATGATAATAATAAGTAATAATGGGAGCAATGAGTAATTGAATCTCCCCCTCGAGTATCGTCTTGAGTTTCCGATGTTGATCTTGGGCCTCACGGTTTCGTGGCTTTCTATTTGTTCGTGGATCTGAGATCCTCAGGGTGGGGTAAATTAGCCACGACGTACCAGTTTGACGTAGTATTTTGTACTAATAGGAAGAAGTTGTCTGCACTATACCAAACTGGTCGCCGTGCAGTATCTAAGTAAGCTTTATTTGGACAACAGTCCATGTGTGATTGTCGAGCATTCTCCCTCGCATTTACCCCTGTGTGGTTTCAGTGTGTGATCGCGAATCAAGTTCAGTGATTAGCATTTTGTTGACTCTGCAGAAGATTCAGTTCTTTTTTTTTATTCTCACTTTCAACGCGAACTTTTTGAGTCCCATTATGAAGGTTCAGGTGTCGCGAAGTGCATACTGGGGGCTGGCGCTGGTCACCTTGCTCAGCTTTGTACATTCCGGTAACTATTTATTCAATCATTTTAATCATTCAAAATATTGAGAATAAACGAACGTCACTTTTTGATGTCAATTTTAATTTCGTTTGTAGTAGAATTTTGAAATAATGATAATAATTTTTTGGATACTTTGATTCAATCTATTCGAGGTGTAATAATTTTGAATAATATATTAATCGGGTAATTAATCGTTCAAGTTCAATGTCTTTATGATCTTATGAAAAAACGATGAAAAGCTCAAGCATGTGAGTGCAAGGTTTAATGTTTAACCAACCCTTTCATTTTCGTAAAAGTGAATTGGAAAAGTGTTCATCATTTACATGAAGTAGAAATAATCTTTTTTATTTGTCCGGTTGTGAATTGTTAATTATGGTAATTATGAATTTAAAAATTAATTGGAATCTCAACAAAAAATTAAGAACTAATGAAAAAACAAATTTTTTTAAAAACAAAGCAATTTTTGAAATACAATTTTGTCGGTTCGTTAATAAAAATATGACGATGACAAAACTCTCGTTTTTAACAATGATATAAATTTTTTAAGTAGTAGTTTAATTAAAAAGGACAAATTAATTTTTTAAATGAATCATCAAAGATTTGTTATACATTTTAATCTTAGATTAGATTCACTGTACATTAACATTTTATAACATGGTGATTCATAAAGTCATTATATGCTCTGAATTTATAAAAACAAACAACGCGATCATATAAATCGCGAATGAAAGAATGTTCACATCCACAGAAAATAAAACTTGACCTGTATCAATTCTGAGCAACCGTAAATTTTTAACACATTTTATATAATTTGCAAATGAATCTTGAATTTTCATTAAAAAAAAAATTCAGCACTTGTTTCAACCTTGTAGCATTGTTTCATCAATAGTCAATCATAAACATGTAATCTTGTAAATTTATTCCAATTATGTATTGTTCGAATAGGACGTAAAAAACTTGATATTTATTTTGCCTGAAATTGATACGAAATCAGAAGCATGACTCAAAATGTACAAATAATAATAATGAAACAAAATCTTTATAGTTTGATCTACGTTGACGAAAGGTTCGATTCAAAAATCAAATTTTTACGGCTTCCTTGAGTTTTGCAGTTGGCTATAAAAATGACCCACCTTTTTAGCACGGTTTATTTCTCACTCCCGTGGAACGCACTTTACGTTCGGATTCTTATTGTGTGCAGAAATATTGCGTAAGAAGCATTCAATGTTTCCGTCACGCACAACCAAGATGCAATACATCCAGCGAAACTCTAATCGCGTTTCGAAACAGAAAAATATCGATTTGAAAAACGTGACACAAATTCCTACCCGGCTTTAAAATAAACGAAGACTCGCCTAAATCGTCAGTAATTTCTAATCATAACTTTTTTTATAGCTATTTTAGATTAATTGCGAGTAATTATGTTTTTGCACAATCTCAAACCAATCATGATCAAGGAAAAAACATTTTCACGCTCGTTAATCATCAGTAGTTTTAATTAATTAATCGATTAACAGCCAAACCGGTTTTCGATCGTCAATCAAGAAAGCGATCAAAAAGTGACGTTTCGTTATGCGAGAATGGTTAAACCGAGAGAGAATAGTTTGAGCCAACTATTCAGTGAAAATTCATCTGACGGTTTTTTCTTTACTTTTTTTTATGTTGTTGCAGGTTCCGCCCTAAAATGTTGGCAGTGTTCTTCGGACATGAGCCCGGAATGCGGCGACCCGATGAACAATAGCGACCACCACAAACTTTTCCACACAAGAGATTGCGACGCCACTGTATCTTCGTACCCATATTCTCAGGAGAAAATGGTTTGCCGCAAAATCGTACAACGAGGTAAACATCTAAACATTATGAAAAGCGTACTCGAAGAGGTGTATTCTTATTCGACTGACAATTTTTCAAAAAACATTGAAATTTTTTTCAATAAAAAAAAAATGTTGGCAAAAAAATTTTAAACGAAGAAGTTTAAAAATAAGTTGATAACAAGGAAAGATTGCACTTGAGATCCGCGCATAATTTTGCATTATTTTCTTTTGACTCAAGATTATTTGTTTAATGATTATGATGACAGCCGTTTGGCTGCCAAATAAATGCGTGGGAGGGACGTTTAATTTGACAAATGACGCATTCAGCGTGACTGTTCCGCTGCGATGGATCGTCTTGTGTTGATATGAGTTTTTTTAGATACTAACGCATATTTAAAAGACATCGTTTCAGTTTGACATAACTCATGACTCACGGTCAGCATGGCAATTACGATAATTAGACTTCGCGACAAGGTTAAAACCGCGCCCACTGTGTGCGGACTTTAAAACGTTGCATTTTCTTACATTAGTTTAATGTGAATGATTTGCCTTCGAAGGATCCATTCATCCGGAACACTTTTGCTTCATTTAACTTTTTAAACGTCCAACGTTTTTAGTCACAACTATCAATTTCATCTGCAAGAATACAATGTTGTTTATTTTTTCTTTGTTTTTTTTTTAACTTGATTGCTAAAATTAATTGCATCAAACTGAATAAATTAATTTGATTGAAAAATTATTTATATATTGAAATAGAAATTTGGTTTGTTTGATATCAGTGAATATAACATAATCAATGAACATTTCAGCACATGGACAGCGAATTGTAATAAGGTCATGCTCTGTGATGACACCCGACGAGATGGACAACTCTGATGGAAAATGCAGCCAGTCGACAACTGCGAGCCACATCACGGTCGAATCGTGTGACATCTGCAGCACAGATCTCTGCAACGGCGCTTCTTCCGTTTCCGGTTTATCGCTGTTGGCAACAAGCGTGATTGCTCTTCTCTCTTGTTATTTCAATTTCATGAAATAAATTACATCAGGATCAATATTATGACGAGCAATTAACGTTCATATCTTATTCGAAAAATAAATGTACGTTTCACGACAAAAACGAATCGAAGGCATTTTGCAACGATGCAATAACGAGACTATGTTTTTGGGACAACAATTGAAAGTTGTATTCGGTAGTATACCTTCACTATCGACGAACGAAATTGTTGGACTTTTTTTTTCACAATAAAATCTTATTACCTACTGGTGCGATTATTATACGCCACTTATGTTTTTTGTAGGATTATATTTATTTGAATGAACTACGGCAAAGTAACATTGATGTAAACTTTTTGTAATTATATTGAATATTTTTTAACAAACAACGGCTACTGTTACTGTTATTATTTCTTTTATTGTCAGTTGAACTTTCGGCTTTGAGATGTATAATTCTTTCTTAGACTCATTTAGAATGAATTTCGTTCATTATTGACTGCTTTGTATAGTTCAGTGTAACCAATGTTTTTATTTAAAAAGAAAGACCAATTGTTGATGAAACTTAATGAATCCTGTGGATGCCAAAAATGTTTCGAACAATCTTATCAGAATCCGTCCAGCATGTAGAATCAAGAAGATTGGCTTTTTGTAACATCAATTTCCACTCAATTTACCTTAAGCTCTAATTATTTCACCTAATTTGCGGGACAATGTAAACTACAATTTTCGAGAGCATTATTCTGTATTTTCTACTTTAATTATTTGTCTGTATTAAATGTTTTCATTATGAGTGTTGTTTTTATTTAATCACTGCGAATGACGTTTAGTTGTTTTGACGCTTTATTAAAAAAAAGTTTGTTAAACTAATTCGTCTGCTGTACATATTAGAGATTATAATTTCAAGATCCTTCAAACTATATAGTTAACCTTCAGAACTTTGTCAACATTCTTGTTAATTAAATGCAGAAAGTTGCTAATGAGCGAACAAGTGCGCTGCACACATATTTAAACAAAGTTATTGTCAATTGGTTCCAAAATATTTTACAAGCAAGCAACAATTATGATAGTAAAAATCACTCATTGAATCATTCGTGATAGTAAAAAAAAAGAAAAACACGAGCGAGTGCTTAATCCTAATTGCAAAAATGATTTATGGCTAAAATATGACGCACAATTAGTCGTGCAGTACATAATACTTTTTAAAACGTAGTTACATGTCGAATCTGATCTTAAAATAATACGATTGGGTAACACAATACTAAGATCCTTAAACTTATTACCTAATCAAAACTCACACATCGATTATTCTCTATAATAAATGATTGAACATGGATTGAAGAATACATTTTTATATGGATTATATCATTAATTTTCTGTCATTACATGTTCATGATTAAAAAAACTGATACCATGAAACTATTGTTCAACATTGTCACCAATCACAGCCGTGCAAATCATTCAGCTTATTTTTAACATCAACTTTAATTCAACGTTGAATGTGAAAAAACTAATTCTTTTATTATATTATTCGTCGAGATCTATTTTAAATTATTCTAATCTAAATTTATCGTTAAACTAATCTAAATTTTTGGTTGTAACAACTAAGGCAACTGGTTACAACTAAAAGAAATTGAATTAGATAAATCAGTTCTATCGGATCATTTGTTTTCTTGGGACGTAGTAGTCAAATTTTTGTTCATAATCAATTTTGTTCAGACTTTTCAGACATTTTATCGGTTGGGTCGCATCTACATACGCAACAAGAAGGAAACAGAAACCAGTCCATAAATATGCCCTTACAATCGTTGTCAGGATCATAGGCGAGCAATCTGTGCCATTTGTATTTCTGCTCACAGCCACAATCCCCGGAACAGCGGCCTGTTCGCGGCTTTCTGAAATTGTGTCAAGCGTCAATTTAGCTATTCAAATTATTCAAAGTTTGATAATTTCAAGCATGCTACATAATTTGACACTATCTTCAATTAGCTTTTTAAATGTGTAATGCTTGAACATAGTTTTAATATGACATGGAATGAATATAAGTTTATAAATACGTCTTGAACACAAAAGAAATCACCAAATTTCACAAGGGCGAAGAGAGACTCAAAGATTTATTTACTGTTGTTTATAGGAGAAATATGACAAGTTTCAGTTTAATATTCTGCTTGAAAAGAAGCTTACGTGCAAACTTCTTGATGAATGGCTTGTTCAAAATGCTGAGTGTTTACTACTGCTCGAAGTTTTCCAGCGCTGTTCCGAGACCAATACGGTGTGATAATTTCAATTTTTGATTCACATATATCCATCCTTAAATCATACCAGCTTTGTACTTTTTACTGTATTTTTCATTAAATGATAACATTTTTCGAATCCCTACTTTCTTGGTATGAAAAACTCTTGTGAAAAAAAAATTAGTTTTACCTCCCAGTTTCGGCATTTGTATTGAAGTTCTTAGTATCCTGTCTCTTTTTTCTGAGATGACTGAAAAAAGATTCGCCAACGTGATCATCTGGAACTGGAAGACTTGGACCACCATCCGGTATATCATGCCTAGTAGCCTTTCTCCGTCGTCGAGTCAGCGGATTTTGTTCCGAACCCATTTCGAATTCCCCATACATTCTTTTTATCAGCGCCTTATTTTCATCTATGAAATTTTCTATCCGTTCTCTGTTTTTTTCGAGTTTAATTCAAATTAAAATTTGGATGAAAACTCATCACTTTGGAAAAATTAAATTCATGCATAATTTTTAAATCGAGTTAACATTTAGATTAAATTTCGTGCTAGCAAGACTTACATGGGATAAGAATTTCCAGCGGTAGGACAGTACAACTGGTGATTTTTTTTAATACATGGAATTCCTTTGACTAAGTCGCCTTTTAATTCTACTCCTAAAGCTACGGATAATGCCGTCCACAGTAGCTGAAATCAAACAAGTTGAAGTTTAATTACAAATTAAAACATAACAATTGTTATTTATTCAATTTTTGGGTTCAAACATTGAAATCAGTTTCTTCATTTTTTATTTTCTATTCAAATTCAGAAGAGTCTAAATAAGTTTATAAGGTTTTTCATGTTGATTAAAAAAATGAATAAATTCATTTGTCTGAGCCATTTGCACACGCTATTACCTATAACAACGCTTCTAGCCTGTCGTTATTTAAAGTCAGCCTGAGTTAATATCATTTATGGAAGACCCGTGAGAGTTTACAACAAAGACGTATGTTTGAGCAAGTAAAAGTTAAATGTAAATATTCTCTGATTCGTGGATCGAGATTAAAGCAAAAGTTCTGTTGTCAGAACTTAAGAATAACTAAGACTATTCCAACCAATCGTATGATTATTTCACAAATATTTGGTAATATTTGTGACAAAAACTTGTTCAACTTCTTAAAAATGACAGTTTCAAATAAGACAAGTAACAAGTGTCAAATTTAAATTCACCCTGATGAATTTGCATTTCTCTTACGGAAGATCCAGAATGTTTGAAACTCGTTATGTAATTTACAGCAGCATTAGAACAGAGTTAAATTATGGTAATCGATACATTTCTCAAATATTATAAATCATATAAATCACCGAGTGAAAATGTTTGACCCGAATAAGAATTTTTTTTACCAACACAGTCGTCTTACATAAAAATGTTCATCATAAGATCCAAAACAAAAGTTGTAACCATTATTCATCGTGAAAATTGAATTTATGTTTCGGTTCAAATTAGAAAACAACATACAAAAACATCTTCTGTTTGTTTGTATGATTTTGCAAAATCAATTTTTCATTTTTATATCGGTTATGAAAAGCTGGTTTTCTAAATTAAAAAAAAAATAAAAGATAATAATCACTTTCATTATAAACGAAGCTTCTGGCCAGCACATAAAGCGCACGTTATATTATTTGTTTAACGATCAGGACAATTTATTGAGTCCTACGTGTGTCACGAAATGGCCCGTTAAAATATATTTCGCCCGGTGATTTTATGATCTGTCATTTCTCGGGACGACAGTTGTAGAAAAGTTGCAATCAATTCAGGTGTTTACGAACGTGGCTAAGCCACCAAAGTTCCGACTTTTACAGCAAGTCATTTCTTGAAAGGTCACAAGGTGATTTTGCAGGTGCAAAAATGACCACCAGAGTGATTGACAATTTCTTTTTTCAGTCGTCAAATGACAACGCTAATATAGTTAAGCAAGTTCGGCGAATCACTTTTAGTTTGTTTCGAAATCTTGCGTATTTGTAAGCTGGAATTGATTTTCAAAGAACAAGATATTGGATTTTATTTAAGACCAGAACAAAAAGTGACATAAAAATTGAAGTAGAAAAAATCAATGAGGAAGAAAAAAAAATGTACTGCTGGTATTTGGATTCAGTTTGATTATTGTGAAAGATGATTAGACGAGATCAATAAATGATGACTCGTTGGTACAATTCATGTCAATCAATAGAATGATGTTATTGCAATTAATTAATAAAGATAAAGCGTAAGTTTAACTTTTAATTAAATTACCAATTTTGGGTTTCATTAGTTCCAATAAATCGTACCTTTCCATACGCAAAGAAAGGTTAACGGTACTAAAAGTGAAAGTTTTTGTATCTTTTTTTTCATTTGCAAAGAAATAATTCGTTCATGCACGTTTCTTACAGAGGAAAATTTTACGTTCCTTTGAAACGTTAGATTAAAGTTTTTTTAAGAATTATGATTGAAAGTCAAAATGCAATTGATTTTTAGCTTGTATAACAACGAGTTTCATTTTCTGGTTATGTTACAATTGTAAAATAAGATGTAAAAATAGTCTAATAAAAATTCAAACGCTTACCGGTATTTGAACTAACGATCCATTATTGGTACGCGGATACGAATACAATGGCACGACTGGCACTTTTCCGTCTTTCAGAAAAATTGGTCCCTGAATTGGCGTCACGTTTGTGTCAAACGGCACTTTGGGGTCTTCGTCGTAATAATCTTCTGCATTTTCATCGTCATCGTCGTAATCTAAGATTGCATGTAATGAGGTCTTCGCACCAGAACCGGTGAACCCAGTATTAACTTTGGTATACCTGCAAAAGAGAAAAAAAATAATATGATTAAATAAATATTAAAAAAAGAAATATAAATCGGTAAGTTTATAATTTTTATTAAAAAAACAAAATAAACACCTTTGACTTTTCAACTGGAATATTTCATCATAAATAACCCTTCAGATAACAATATTTATACCGAGATAACTCAAGGAATACTGTTCGCGAAAAACACGATTTAATTTGATCTCGATCAATCATATTTCTTAAACGAGACATTTCCATGCAATGAATATTCCATCAGAGAGCTCAGAAATTCGAATACATAATTCGGTTTCTAAGTGTCTGGACAAGTTGAATTCGTAGTAGGGCCTACAACGATCCCTTAATTTGAAATATTGATGAAATGGCAAGATAGACAAATCAATTATTTTTATTACAAAAAAAAGGTGAAGAAATAGGTTCGTTTTTATTAATATCACGTTGTAATCCATCATAATATTTATATGCCTTTTTTTCGGATGTCGTTGAAACCATATAGTCATCAATCTATCTCCAATTATAATTGGTCTATTTTTTTCCTTTATTTATCTCAATATTTCTTTCAAGTATAAAACAATTTTTATAATTAATACCAAGAAATGTCAAAATAATTTTATCTTAAAATTAAAGAGAGAAAGAAAATTTGCTTAATCCAAATTTCATCCTACATGAGAGGCACATAAAATAATATCTCACCCCGTAGGTCTTCCAGGATAATTATCCTGAAATATATCCTGTTGCGGTTTAATACGAGGTGCTTGTTCTTCTCTCGAGGGCACATCTGTTTGTAAAGGTCCCGAGCTCAATTTCACTATCTTAGATTCTTGTTGAATGTTCGTGCGTTGATTCGATCCACGGTCGTAATTCCTCGTTAATTCATGCGAATTTCGCGAAGCGAATGAAAATGACGACTGTGCGGAATATTGATTGTTCTGACGCTGCTGTTGCCTCTGTTGCTGATACTGCACCGCATACGGCGAGTGCCTCAGCGATTCCTCCTCGTCATATTCCGGTTTCGACGAGGCCGGTAGCACTGCGTTTAATCGCAAACTGTTCACAGGATGACTTCCAGGATAAAAAAATGGCAAAGTAGTCACAGGCTGATAAGACAATGAAAAATTCGACAGTGCCATTTCAGATTTCTTTTTTCTTTTTTTTTTTTTCAAACAAATTCTGATTCAAGAAAATAATTTTAAAAATGTCATGGTTCGAAGACAAGATTTTGTTTCTTGAATTAGAAGATCAATGTTGGTCGCAACACCAGTAGCATGATTGATAGATAAAGGCCTTTTGGTTGGAACAGGTAACTGAAAAAAAGAAATGATAATAAAAATATAATAAAATTTTGATTCCAATGACGGCCAGTGTTATTGATGATTGAGCGAGTAAAAACTTTTGAAATCTTAAATTCTAATTAGAATTTTAATTTAGAAAGTTGATTCCTAAATTGGCCGTAACCAGATTAAAACTCTTCAAACATGTTTTAAAAGTAATCGCACGCGGGATGATACCTTCAGGGGACGCTCCAAGTCTGGGATAAAAAGTTTCGCCTCGTCTCGTTTTTTTAAATTCTTTTCATCTCTTAAGTGCAAGTTTTCAGCGACGCAAAGTAATTTCAGCGGTTCATTGATTAAAAATATACATTACTTAATATAATGTGCACCAACTTCAGCTCTCATTTTTAATAATGAAAGATGTTTGTTGTTATTTCAACACAAGTTTTTTTGAACGCTCATACATTTGATCAGTGACATTTTCATTTTTTTGCATATAAAAAAATAATCTAGAAGTTATGGTGCGCCAATCAAAATTTTCTCATTCCTGTCTTGTAGACATTATTGACAACTTGTACGAAGTCGAACTCGAAAAAGATATTTGCATACGAATTCCTGTGTTCGTTTGCATATCATCTATTGTCGCTTTTAGTATGCAAAAATGTTAAAAATGTGCGGTAAAAATTATGGGTCAAACGAGATATGTGTCTGGCACAGAAAAATCCATGCTAATATGTTATCCTGAGCGATACTCTTTCCTTTTCCTTCTCCGCTCCTTTCTGTCTCTCTCTTATACATGTGCTACAAATTAATTGATCCAAGTTATCGATGTGCTTAATTCAAAACGGGTTAATTTGCCGAATCATTTAACGGACGTATTGATTTGTTGGTCCGATTCGATTGAATTTCAAATGTATTGAAATTCTGAGTTTTTCACCAATTGGATTAATTTCACTTATGCATTTTTCTTCATTTGGTTCTGGTAATTGATTATATATGTAATGCACTCCGAAACGCGGATGTGAATTCCATAAAAAAAATTGCATTCATTTTTTTTTTCATTCTATTCTAATTGGTTTTTTCAAGTGGAGAAAAATAAAAGGGCTTTTATAAAGCAGCTTTTTGATGTGATTTATATCTGAGAGAAAAAAAATAAAACGTACAAGAAAAACCTTTTGAGGAATTAAAATAATATGTTTTTCCCATTGATAAATTTGATTGTAAAACGTATAAAACTTTTAGCGACTAAGAAATCTGCAATGAAACATTAGTTTAAAAATATAACAAACGAATCGTACGAATTCCTATGTGGTTGCACGAAATGAAAAAAAAGGAGAAAGCCAAAATAAAACTAACATCTGATGATACGAAATGAAAATTTTCCTGTCACATAAATTTCAATCTTGGTAAAAAGTTGTGTCTCAAACTTTTCATTCCGAGTTATTCAGAGACCCTCAAAACTCTTGAAGATTTATTGCTTTGCAGACTGTTTTTGCCATAAATGTGTAACGCTCTATCATGCAGAATGCCAATTTTAGTGAAGGAACAAATGGTTTTTGTTCAATCGAATCTGGAAAAAAAAATAATTGAAGAGTATACAAATGTTTCAATAAATTGTAATAAAAATTTTATTCACACACTTGATTGCTATTTTTGTTTAATATATCCGGATATTGCATCGAAAAAAACTTGTTGATGTCTCACGGCGTAACAAAAACTGATATCTTAGTGTAATAAATTAACGTTAAGAATGTCTCGACGGGGTCATTATTCTGACATTACGCTGAAACGTGAAGCATCATGACGTATCTGGGTCGTTCATAAGCTACCTTCTGCGTTTAATGCAACCGAAACGGGGGTGATCGGTGTGCTTCAATTTACCAGAAACGAAATTGGTCTTTTAGCGAAAGCGTTTAAATCATCAACATGCGTGCCTGATGACGGGAACCTCATCTAGATTAAAAGAACTTGCGCCCAGTTTGCAATTTTGCAACCATCTTTTCCAGCTGATGACTTACATTGATATCAATTATTTAATAATAAATAAAGTCCCGCTCAGAATATTAATTCACCGACCGAAAAAAAAAAAAAAAAAAAAAAACCATTACCACTACGTGGCTTCTTTTCTCCACCGCAGTAAAAATTTTATCGAGCAATTTGTGAATAATTTGTTTACTTTAAAGAGTTACGATTTTATCTTCAAGTTTCACGTAAGTCAATTAACTCGCAAATTATTTTTTTTCAGCTTCAAACGGTCGTTTCAAAGTTAACAACTTAATAACGCATCTTTGTTATCAATAATTTGTCGTCTGAATAACGATGGGAATCAAATTGAGCAATTCAATCAATATCAAAAACGTTGACATTATTTAAACATTATTTTCAAATCGTCTTGAGATTAATCTGAGTTCGGTGACTGCTGCACCGGACAATCGAGGAACTATAGTATATGCGATTAAGCAAAGAATCATTACCTGAGGTCTTTGAGGCAGATCAAAGAGCTGCGACAGCTGAAGAAGCGCGTGTACTCGTTGGATAATATTTGGCACACGTATGAAATCTGTCTATGCGTAAGGCACTTTCACTTTTTACGCACGCAAACACCGGACATTTTTTGGAATTACGTCAGCACTTTCGATAAGCATTTCGCGTTCGTGAAAATGCGTCCGGATGATGTGATTGTGACCGCGAATTAGATGACCCGGCGCGAATCATTGACGAGCGACAACTGAAGAAATAAGTGCTAATGAGAAGGGGATAAGAGATGTCGCCTGATCATAAAGAGAAGTGCAACTTTTCTGTCTTCTTTCTCTCTGCTCTTGCGACCGCTTTCGTGTTGCGTTTCTGTCCTCCCCTGGTACCACTTTTTGGTCCCCTTCCACACACGCCTCGCATTTTTATCCGGCGCTTTTCACTCGCTTCAAACAACGCCCACCAATGACTGGACCCCCCTCCCCCCTTCCATAATAATTCGCTTTACTTTTTTCGGCGCCCCGTTTTTTCGTTTTTTGCACACGAGCGATTGACCTTTCTTGCGGCAAGCTTCTCAGCCTCTCACTCTTGCTCGTGCGGCGCCTGATTATCATCCCGACGTCCAATATTATAGACCGCAAAATCAAGTTGGTGCTCGTATATCAATCAAGTTGGAGCCAAGCAATATTTTGTTTCTGATCAGACACTTCTGCGGAAAGAGAAACGTCAGGATGCATTCGAATGAATTGTAAAACGAAAATGCACTCTAATAAATTACTCACTTCAATCGGGCACTGATTACTATTTTCATCAACATTTCCATCTGAAGGCGTGAGAAAAAAAAATGCATCCACTGAAATGAAAAAAAAAAAAATATCTTTTGTTCAAGATGTTTCTTTTTGGTGCAAGTTATGATGGTATTCTGTTATAATATATCTATCGTGACAGAATTAATGGTTTTGAATCTGGAAACAATTTGTATCAAAGTTCAATCTTAAAGAAGGAATTCATAATCGAGATCTTTCTGTGTGTATAGCAATCTCGCTATTGTAATTTGATTCGTATACTTTGAAACGCAATTCATAAAATTGTTTGATTCAACTTTGAATGAAATACTTAGAATAAAATGTTCAAGCCGTCCCAAGTTAATCCGATTTTATGATCTGAATGTAAACGTCACACGAAAAACTGGAGCGATAAAACACCAATAAACCGAGTTTCTTAGTTACACAACTTCGCATCTTCATTAGAATCGGAAATTTTGTAACAAAAGTGGTGCTTCTCAGTTTCATTTGAACAAACTTTACGTTTGAATTTGATTTAATATCTTCAAGTTGCTGAATGAAACGTAGAGACGGATCTTTGGAACAGAATCCTGGTTGGCAAATGGGAAATAAAAAAGCGTCAGGTGGCGCGGCTAATAAATATCACACGTGAGCTATATATGCTTAGAGACGTAAAATCGCCATTGTTCTATGGTAAAATCAAACAAATCATTTACATAGAATACCGACGACAACCCAACCCTCATTTAAGTACCGTTTTCATAATGCATTTCGTGTGAATAATAAATTGCAATGACGGATTGAGCTTTGTGACAATCGCGTGACTTTTCTTTTCTGACTGATTAAGTCATGCGTATCTGCCAACTATAGTTGTTATCTAAAAACAATACACTCGCAAAATCGTACAAGTTGTTTATTTGTCATAATACACAATTTGCAATGAACAACGATTGAATGAAAAGTGAAAAAATAGGTAGCGATAATTTTGCATTATTTTTTAGCATTTTTTCCGATCAAAAAATGTCAATTTCTCGCTGAGTTTTCGACTTTTTAGCTGAGTCGCAGTAGAGTTTTGCAGTAAGAGCATGACTGGTGATTAGATTTATATACTAAGTTTAGATAAAACTTTAGTGTTGGAAAAATGAGCGTTAAAAATGTGTTA
Source organism: Trissolcus brochymenae (assembly GCA_030523145.1). NCBI lineage: Eukaryota > Metazoa > Arthropoda > Insecta > Hymenoptera > Scelionidae > Trissolcus > Trissolcus brochymenae. The sequence goes on from JAQQRF010000005.1 coordinate 402,693, forward strand.
CGATGCTTAGAATCGATTAGACGTGAGTACCGTCGGCCGCAGGGAAGGAGTGCGGGTCTGGTTGCATTGTTTTACAACTAATAATCGAATTGTCTAAGATAGTCTATTTAATAGAAAATATCCTATTAGATAGTTCGATCAGGGTAGTACCAGGATTGCAACGCTTCAGAGGAGGTAACAATCCTGATGTTTATCTGTGTGAGAGTATAGTGCTCGTGCTTGAGTTGTGTATGTGCACGTACACCAGCAATGTTGCATTGCACTATGCATGAGTACGAACGCACGGTATTTCGTTGGCTCGAGATAGAAATTGTACGAGACTCATTTAAATAAAAATTATTCTCACAAAAATCATCATTCAGGTCAACGAACAAAAATAAGTAAAAAAAATGAAACAAATCATAAAATTGGAACCACAAAATCAACATTTGAACAAGATTGTCTTAATAGTCCCGATACTTATATGGACTTCGATGAAACCTATTTCTAACTTTGAAAATGGTAAAAGCGTCATTTCAGAAAACATCAAATTGTCAGCTTATAGATGACAGTTTGAATGTAAATGAGATTGTGTTGCACAAAGCTAGCAATTTACCAGAAAAACGAAATTGCCGCTCAAAGCTGACAGTTTGACTGGAAAATGTGATTGTCGCTCGAAGTTGACAGTTTGACAGTGAATGGGAGTATGAATGGGAAAAATTGTACGAAACATTCTAGAAAATTTGCAACATTTAATAAGACTGATAATGTAAAAACAAATATTTTCACACGATCGAATACTTCATAAAGAAACTTCCACCTATATTTTTTCAAATTAAAAGGGTATATTCAATAAAGTTGACGAATTAGCATTGAAAGCGAATTTGCATCAAAGAGGAAAAAAAAATGCAACATTTCACTTTTGATTTTATTTTTCGTCATTTATTTTCTTTATTTTCAATGTTTCTAAACACATATCATTTCCATAGAAGGGAATGACATTTAAGAAACTGAAAAAGTGAATTGAAATCAGATCGCCTGAATTAATTATTCACTTGTTAACATTATTCAGAAAAAGTTCATTGACTTACCGATAACTCTAACTATATATATTATATAGTGTTTTGAAAAAAATAATTAGGCGTGACACAACATTTGTATTTGCGCCTTAAATAAAATTAAAAAAAAATGTGTTTAAAGAAAGAGAAGGAGAGAATTGACGATAAAATAGGCAAAACTTTTAAAGCATTCGGTGCACCAATTTTTCAGTTGTAAAACTCAAAAATGTGCGAATTGCACGAAAAGTTTTGAATAGTTTGTATATAAAACACAACCTGAAATGTCGTAACTTGTGTGGTTCTGTTTCTGACTTTCATATCGTCCTAACTTTTACGGGCTTCCTGACGACGAAAATCGCACGACTCTGTCTTACGCTTAAATCAATGTTTCATTTTATTTGCTTTCTTGGTTGTCATAGTTATTTCCTGGCGTCAGAACTCACCCTTGGATATTCGTTAAAAGCTTTCACTATAGTATCTCGATAAGTATTTTTGTATTATCGAAAAAGAAGACAAAAAATATTAATACACACTTTTCAAGTGAAAAAAAAGCATGCAAAATAAATGTAAAAAAATACTTATCAAAGAAATACGGTTTCAGAGAAGAAATTGCATATATTGAGTTGAACATAAGTAACTGAAATTGATACATGAAATGTATTTTCAAATTTGATAACACTGACAGCTGCTCTATGGACAGCTCTGATGGCGCCTTTTTTTATAATAAAAAAAAGGTGAGATAAAAAATGATCCGAAAAAAAAAAAAAAACAAGTGTGAGCTTGATTAGTATTTTGATTAGCTCGACAAATCAATTTGCACAATCAATTAAACTTAGAGTGAAAAAAAGTGACGAGGATCAATGAAATCTCATTGAGAGGAACAATTTTTAAAGGCCCAAACATGAGAGAGTGACCTTGATACAATTCCAATTCATAGGTGTCAAAAACACCTTTCGTCTACTCTGCGAACGGAGTCGCGAGCAAAAAATTCTTCTAAGAAGACAAACATTTCCCAATCTTGGTATTTGAGTGACATATTTCGATTACATAATGCATTATGAAATCCTTTAGCTCGAATAACTTTTTATTTGAAGGACTCATTTCAGTAGTTTCGTCTGTTATGTCCGGCTGCTATTATCGAACATTTTTTTTTTCTCTCTGTTAATTTGCCATATGACAAATTATCATATTGACACGTTAATGACATCTATATACAGGAAATTGAAAAATGATAGCAACTATAATCTGAGATTAATTTTTATAAGAAATTCAAAATGGTAGATGCTTTCAAGAAATTTACTTCACTTTGTATACTTCTTGTTTTAGGCTAAGTTAGAGAAATAAGAAAAAAAGATTGTAGTTTTATAGTGCAAAAAAATGAGGAGAAATATAAAAAAAATGTATGATTTTTGTTTTGAATATTCTGGGAATAAGATATATCATTACTTCATTCGATATCGGTTGTCATTAAACTTATCATTGATCTTCGAAGGTGCGGTCGACTCCAAGCCCCTCACGGTTTATATAAAGTAAGCAGTCAAGTATTACCGATAGTATTACCTCAGGCGTCAACATTATCGTTTGCCGTACTATTCTGAAACTGTCTTTCCGCTCATTTTTGAATCATAAAAATTAAATTTATCATGTCATACCGACGATACGATTTACGTAAAACAATGAGCATTTTTGAATTCAGAAACGCAATTTTATCTATTGTTATTTTTGCAAGTGCGATTGCGGATATGAGTTTTTTTTTTAGATATGAATTATTACAGTCAAGCATTTCCGCTCTGGTTTGGGGTTCTTAAATTTAATTTATTTCAATGTCCTTCAATATTTGATAAACTGAGAGATAACACTTTTTTTATATAAAAACTGATAATAATGAAAAATAATGTAATGTACAAAATATTTCCAACAAAGAAAAAGTTCACACTACAATACATTCACAATACAATGGGAGTTTTATATTTTACAAGAAAAGACATTTTGTGGGTAACAAAATCTGAAATCTAAGATTCATTAATAAATAAATAATTATCATTTATGATTCTAAATTTATATTACAATTAAAAATTAAATACAAATTTCATCTGAATTTTTAATTGAAATTTCGTGTTTATTTTAATTTTAAATAAACTGAATAAAAATACTCAGATATTCAATATAAAAATGAATACTTTTGCATTATTACGCATTTTCTATACAAGTAAGAAAAAACGCACCGATCTGAATCTCTCAGATACAGATCTGCATAAAGTTTGATGACGTAAACAAAGATATTCTGGATTAGGGGAGAAAATTATACCAAATGCAATCATGAAATGAGATCCGGTCAATTAATGTTTAAAATTTAATTAAGTTCCATCCTAAATTATCCCCAAGTGGGGATGATTCTATATAAGGGCGAGAACAAAACTCGCGAGTTCAGTTACATGAATTGCGCGTTTCTTGGTTAATTTGTAGAAAACGTCACGGTGACAGTTCGGTGGTTACAATATTTATGATCAAACGTTCTTAACCATCTTTATCCATGGGAGACGCACGTCGTCGTTGGAGTCTGCGGAAACGTGGTATAATATTCAAATTCAACTGTAAACACATTTTATTAACATTTTTTTATGCCCACCGAATTTCACCAGAAATTCATTCAATTGATTTGAAATTGCGTCAATCAACACACACAGAAAAATAAATCCTTTTTAAATTGACAAAAAAAACCTTAAATTAAATTATAGATTTGCAAGATAAGATCCAGATAGATTGATGGTCCATGAAACAGAAAAAATACATCAGATTCAGAACTTTTGTTTTCGTAACATCGAGTGTTATTTGGTTTTCATTTATCGTGGCCCAAATTCCATGTCAAAGTCTAAACAAAATCAGCAATCGGGTCACAATTCATAGTCAATTTCTTGGAATTCAGAGGGTGAAAATTTGGCAGAGCAATTTCGAGTTAGGACAGGACAAAGAACGATAGAAAAAGGGAGCGAGGCGAAACGCGAGCGAGCTCCTTGTGCGCTGGCACTCTTGCTCACGGTGGGTATGTACATTGCGTTTCAGAGACGATACTATAGCGAGAAATGTCAGACTTGTGCGAGCCGATAGTCATCCGCCAGTCAGCCGCGGAAGCGCTTCGCCCGGCGTCAACGCTCTCGTTTCGTAGAAAAGCAAAATTTACGCAAAATAAAAGGACGGACAAAATTTCGCGACCTCTCCTATTTTTTCGTAAGGAAAAAATTTTACGTGGGTGCGAGGTCCGGCGCGTTTTTCATCGCGGACGTTGTGTGCGACTTGGTGACGGCAGCGCCGTGCTCTGCCGACACCGTCCGTGACAACTGATGATAATCCGGCGCCACAACAGAGTATAACGACCGCCTCAAGAGAGAGCCTACGGACTTGCTCCGTTTTCGTCCTCAAAGGGTGCGTTCTCTGCTCGTCATTTTTCCTTCTACTTTTTCCCACTCACGAGTTACGCTAGTTACTTATTTCATTACTTATTTGCCAATCTCGAGAGTTGTCGTTCCGGTCTTTGTTTCGCATCGTCGTCTCATTTGCACATCCACGTGGGCTAATCAGATGACCTCTAGACCATTTTTTATGCCGGGACCCGGTTTCGCAATGAACTTTTCTGATCGATAAAAAAATGCAAATCACAAACCCCCCTCGACATTGTCCAATTTTTTTGTTTTAGCTTCCAAATAAACATTTGCAAGGGACGAACTGGGAGAAACAAATGTATCAAGATCGCAAAGATATCTTTTTGTTTTTTAAATTCGATCCCACTGCGGTTTGAAAGCTCTTTTTTGCCCCTTTTGCGCGTGTTCAAGATATTCGGGAGCTTGCGAGCACGTGTACCGCGTAACGAAGAGAGAGAACGAGAGAAAGAGAGGAGACGACAGTTCGCTTACCACTGTCTCGTTATATATTGATTCCGGGAGTATATTTGTTTTCTCTCTTATTCTGCGAGGGAAGATAACTTTGGGCGTTCATTTGTGGCTTTTTGAAAAATGTTGCTCGTCAAATTTTTTTGCTGACTTGATATAGGGTGCCAGCAAAAGCGCGATTGTCGGTTTTTAATTTGCTCAGTTAACTGTGACCGAGTGAAATAAAAAAAACCTGTCCTCGTTTGTAAAGCGCAAAAGCTTTTTTTTTTGGGACATTGATTATGTGATCAATCACCTTTTTGATCCCGTCGCGATGTTAATAATTCCTTATTGACATCGCGTTTTTAATTAATTTGTTTTCGTTTCACTATACCGTCAATTTTCATGAAATTTAAAGGTCCCCAGAATTAATCGATACGTAATCGAAAACGAACCGCAGGTAATTTAATTATAAAACATTTCTTGTGACGACGCCTTTTTTGATGCAATGTAAAATGTTATTGACAGTTTTGCATCAAGAGTGAAGGAGCGTCAAAGATTTTCCGTACTTCCGTAATTCAAAAAATTTCGAAGGCAAAAAAAAAAGAGATTGTGTAACTTATGAATTTGCATCTTGGTGTTTATTGAATTCAAGGTGAATGATAACAATGATAGTCAAAATGAAATTTACGTTATAGCAGGAAAAAATTGAAATTATCATCTGGAAGGAAAAGTTGAACCAGTTCGAAATTAATTAAGCTTGTTAATTTTAATGGTTTACGATACGCGATCAATCATCATTAGAACATGCCTGACGGGACCTTCAGAATTATTTATGTCGTTGGGTTATTTTCGTACACCTGTGTTAAATTTACAACATCGAAGAAAATATATTGTTGGATAATTGTTTAAATGAAAAAATAACTTGGCAAAGAGAGAAAGGAAAAATCATGTATATATATTTTTTTGTTTCTTGGCACAGGGGAATGTTTTCCTCGTCGTTTTTTTATCCTGTATTATACCTTTGTGTATAATGTGTTATTCCATTCTCATCAAATATACATTGAAAACAAAATTTGTGAACAAACTTTGCACAAAAAATTTATATTTTTGTTCTGATTGTTGTCTTATCAATACTGCTTGATATCATTCAAGATTTCTTTGAAAGAATACATTTAACATCATAAGAATCATATTGTTTATAATTTTGTTAAATCCAAATTGTTTTTAATTCAAATCAAGTATTCATTGTCAAAAAACAAATCTTTGCAAACGCTTGAAAAATGTTAAATTCAAAGCTTTTGTAAACAATACGACAATCTTCCTTTCTTTAATTATCATTGTAAATTATTCTCTTGAAAAAGTTGAAAACCTGTTTATCTATGCCGCAGTTCGAACAATATTTAACAGCTGTTTCTTAAGAAACCAATTCATTTTAAATTCACCATTTTGTTCAACGCGAGAACGTAACAAAATTGTCTGATACCTACTCGAATCCATTTGAATTTGCAGAAAAATATGCTCAACTGATGTTTGTACATCGACATTCGAGCCACGTTTTTAGTTCATTGCCGCACATCCTTAACCGCCGATGCACTTCCGAATACGGATTTCATTCAAATCATAATTACAAACTGCTGAATTTGATTGCGAATCTGAAAAAGTATGTGTAATCAATTCTATAAATTTCTCTCGATCCAATTATTCGAAACTTTTTAACTCGCTCATCCTAATCTGACAATAAAAATGGCGCTAAAAAAGATTCAATCTCGCACAGTTGCATTATTGCAGCCAAACCACTGCATGTAAAATCAGAATAATTAATTTTCAGAAGTACCTCGCGAAATAACTTGCTAATTACATTCATTAATTTCGCATGCTAACTTCAACTTGATTCACTCAAAACAAAGTTTAAGCACCGTTGAATTCTGTCAAGTTCCATTTTCAAAATCGTCCCGACACATAATTAATCATGATGTTTGCTTTGAATTTGCAACTTTGCGGTCCTAACAATATATTCCATGTTTATCCTCAAGATTATCATTTGCGCCGAACTTTTCGGAAGATGAAATGTAAAGTAACTCTGTCGCGCTTTGAAATATCTCGCGTTGTTTCATAAAACATAGCAAAATTTTTTTTTCTGCACTCATATTTAATGGTAATATTCTATCTCATGTTCTAACATTGTAAAGAAGAAAACTGGAATTGCAAAAGTGTTTTCTTGTTAGTGAGTATTAATGACGTAATTTATAACGTGACTTGGATAGATAAAGTAGCATTATTATTCCTCTATCAAAAATCAATTAACATGAATAAACTCTAGAAGTTTATACCGTCTTTATGTGCATCCATTATTAGGGGAGGGCTACATTTGAAAAATTGTACTTTTCTTATACCCATCATAGAAAGTCAGTCTCATAAAATAATGCGAATAATTTCATCCATCAAAATGTTTAGTTATGCAATTATATAGTTTGTATTAATAACAAAAACATTCGTTTCAAGATGGTCATAACAATTTTTTGCCCTGGACATTTATTTCATACCCAAGGATAAAATAAAGTGCAATTATAAAATTCTTTGACTTTTTTTTCTAACTCGTACTTGCATCAGCCAAGATTTCTTTTCTATTCTTCACGAAGATGTTTATCAGAAGATAAATTTGCCATGGTAAAAGAAATTTTGAGCGAGGTATGAAACAACTTCAAGACGATATCTTACTGGTTCATTTTCAAAAGTGTTTAATTAAAAAGCGAAACAAAAATTGCTTTACATAATTTAAGAGCACGAGGATGTGACACGTTCCAGTGTTTTAGTATCTGTGAAAAAGCAAGCTCTTATATTGTTTTACAAATTTCATTTACTTTTTCATCTGCAGATGAATTTTCCGTCGCTAAAACACGTTCGAACATTTACCCAGGATTGACACAGCTGAAAGATAAAAAAAAACAAAATTAATAATAACAAAGGCTGTTTTGAATATCGCATTATGCATGTTTTTAAATTGAAACCCGTCATGTGTGGTAGCTTTAAAACTCACATTTCAGAGTTTTACTCTCACGGTACGTTTGTGTAAAGTTTTTTTTATCAGTGTTACGATTTGTTAAAATGACAAAACAATGTTATTTTGTTCAAGTATATACAAATATATACAACAAGTGGGTATTATATTGAACAATGAGATGAAAATGTGTAATTTCATTTGCGCGAAATCAGTTTAGTTACAGGGATGAGGTGAATTGCAATCACACTGAATGCTTACATAGCTTATCGTGATAATTTGCCTGGGGAACTTGACTGCACGTGAAAATATAATTGGATATTTACAATGTTAAACAAGCATAAGTCAATGAACAAAATGTTTGTTAAACTAAAACACCACACGCTTGCTTATAAATTTTCCTTAGTTTAACGTTTAACATTGAACTAAAACATTTTTTTGTTTTCATGATAATTATTTTTCTTCATTATTCAGAACATCTATCCAGTAATTTTGTTATGTCTGTTTTATCGTCTCCCTGTCAGACGCACGCGGGATATTTTTTTTTCGGAAGAAAAAGAAACATTAGGAAAGACAGAGGGAGAGAGCGATAGAGAGTTCACCTTTTCTAGAAAATTAATAGTTCCACTTAAACCAACATAATTCCATACTATGTATATTTGTATTTGACAAATTATTCTGCTAATGCTAGTGCTCAACTGATGTTTAATAATGAAAAATTACAGTTATTGTTTCGAGATCACCATCAAGTTGGAATTAAAACCAATACTGCCAAATTAAAGGCATCAAACATTTGATCGTAAGATATCTTTTCCTCTTGAGAAATTACTGATCCGGAGGGCGATTTCCGCGATTCTCTCGATTAGTTGAGACGAGGTACTTATTTCTTAATGCCAGAAAGCATTTCTTTCTCCTTCACTTCTTTTAATGTTTCTTTTCTCAGTTTGTTTGTCAATGTTTAAACCAAGAACTAATTCGTCTTGATTTATAAAAAGTTTGAGATAAAAATTGGACGATAATATTTATAAAAAAATGTTAGAATTTTGTTTTCCTATATTAGAATTTGAAATAAATTGTTCGGCTGATTAGAAATGTGCTAATTGAGGACATAGCTGTGGCAGCTGTTGGAAAAGAAATGTGTACACGAAAATGTATATATCTACTTTGAGTTTCATTTAACGTCACAGCTGTGACGATGACGTCAAGAAGTATAATCAAAAATATACGTACGTCGTGTTCGTTTTCGAGATATGCGATACCCATGAGTCAGTCACATAACCGTAAAATCTTATGATTGTTACGTGCAATCATTTTGAAATTAACTGCCATTTAGATTGCGACCGACATAACACGTTTCTTATGCGAACATTTTTGTAAGTTCCTATTGGAAGGAAATCAATTTCAATGGTAATTTTTTAGACAAAATAATTGTTGACTTTGAAATTCAGCGCCAAGGATTTTTATTATCTAATCAACTTGAGTTTATTAACCGACTGTATAATAAATATTTTTATCAACAAAAAAATGTCTTAATGAAAAAAAAAAAGACTGATTAAAAAAATGAAAAATAGTTGGCTTAAAATTTGCACTTTTTACAAGTGAATAACAATTCATTCACTAAACTTTTATTTCAATATCATTTTAAAGATAAGTGAAAAATAGTTCACCTATTTATAAATTCTATTATCATTTTCAGACGTGACAAATTTGTTTACTGGAAAAAAAATGACGGAAACAGTTTTAAAATCTGTGATTTGACTCGTTGTCGGTATAACAGAGTCTCCACCTTGTCCATAATATGATGATGCCTTTTCCTGTAATATCGATTGCTTAAGAAAATTGTAACAGGTATTTTAAAATAGTGTTCAAAAACTTGTTAAGCAAAGTTGTTAAGCAAAAACTTATTAAGCAAATTTTCTTTTCTACATTTCTTTTTCTTCTACTTATTTTCGAAAACAATTAATTTTAACTTAAACAAAACTCACCTCCTGATAAAATTAATTTCCTTTATCATAAGATTGATTAATTTCGGTCCAATTTTTACAAACAATCTTCAATCAAACGAATCAAAAAAATCAAAAAAGAAAAAAAAACAATTACACAAATCAGATGCGCTATATTTATAAGATTTTGCTGCTTTCCATAATCTCGTTGGACACCTACATTTCGCATGAGCAATAATATTCAATCAGTAATCCTTTAAACTGCTCCCTTTTGGATGATTACCACGAACAAACTCCTCGCATCACAACCCACGCGATTTTATATATCCGACCGAACAAACTTAACCCAGTCGGAACTAACAATTCTTGCGGTGAAACGTTCGAGTTTGTTCTCTTCGACTAAACCGGCATATCCGTTTATCCGCAAAAATTATACTGCTACGAGGTGCGCATTTTTTTTCTCTCAGTCGTAAATGCATAATCTATTGTCTCTTTTTCGGTCGGCCTTTTTTCTCATTGCCGCGCAAATACTTTCGGTTTCACAAAAATGTCGATATTGCAAAAGATAAATGAATGTCGCAGTAGGCATTTTTTTTTCACCCAACAGTTGTGCAAGTCTGGATAAGTTTAATAGAGTGGCTATGGGGGGCTGTGACGACACGAATCGGGTCGCCCCCTCAACTGTTAACAATAGTCTTGCACATTCAATGAAATGAATAATTGTTTGATGATTAATGCACACTCGGGACACCAATTTGTCTTTGGATTGTTTGAAAATGCACAGGTGTCAGAGTGGTACGAGAAAAAAAATGTTTCTTGGTCGAAATCCTTTTCTTTAAAGTAATGAAAAATAACTTAACATTGTTGATTTATATTATAAGACCGTATGGAAATGTTATTAATTAATCACTAAAGTGCAAACAAAAAAGTCAATTCGAAAGCTGAAAGCAGAAATGTTATAATCTTGATTTACAACGTTTAACAGTAATTGGAAAATATAACTGGAAATCTATAATTTCGTTCTTATCTTTGTTGCAATCTTATGAATTGATAGCACGAACGATTCCTTATAACGATTTTTCAAACTAGAGCACCCGATCTCTTACAGGATGTTGATAAGATAGGAGCCCTGAAATTGAAATCTTATTAAAATAAAATTGTTGCATTTGGTCGGACTTAAGATGATTAATCTCATAAACTTACTTAAAATATCGCCGGGATAAGCAACAACGAAACGCCAATATCTGAAAAATCGACTGATTCTTAACGTTTATACCGAACTATATCACAATTACTCTGATAAACATTTCTCCACTGTAATCTAAACTGGTTCCCCATCGCCAACTCCAGGTACTTGAAAAAAAAAAAAAAAATGTTCACATATCTCATTTTCAATAAATATAACGCGAGTTTCATAAATATACAACCATATTCCTGAGATTCTACACAATCCTCTAATGCCCGGCCTTGAAAATTGCAAAATTTGTTTCTATCCAGCATCGGGCATATTTTATAGCGTACGATTTTTAGCAACACTCGAATGCCCGGCTATTCGAATAACGCGCGGCGATTGAGAATAAGGATTTTTGTATTGGTAAATGAACAGGTAGGCTACGTCTCACCGACAGTCACGCACACATAACGTAACGCGCGTCGGAGAGCCGCGCGCGTACACGTGATTGTACGTCTGTACGTAAGCGTATGTTCAGGTATGCACGGAGAAATTGGCTACTTATCGCGCCGTGTGCACGTGAAAATGAATGTGGTTACGTTGCGTTACGTATCGCGGCTGGCGCCAACAATCGTGCGATCGTGTTTTATGATTACCCCGGCGTGTCGCCAACGGTCCTCCGCCCCGGCCCCCAGCGCCCCGCAATACAATGTATCTAATAACTCAGGTATTTGTGAAATGCATTTGCAATTGCGCGTTACTGGACAACTGATATTATGTTCGCGCGGCATTATTTCACTTAACTGCACCGCGTGTACCATCGTAATGCATTTTTGTCCGGAGATATATTTTCTGTTCTCAATCTTTTTAATGCGCTATTCGAGCCTCGGGGAACCGTTTTTTCTGTCTCCTCCCCGCGGATTTGTTGCATCTCCGATTACGGTTACAAATATCGCGTATTTCAATGCCTTTTTTTTCTTGCTAATCTGCGCATGTACACATTTTTTGAGTCATAAATCAATTTACCACACACACGCAAATTAATTTATTATCCACCATTTTCATTTTGGACATTAAAACAGCCAGCATTGTTTAGTACAATTGAATAGAACGTGTTCACTTTGTTTAAGATTAAGTCGATGTTTTGAAGCATGTTCAAAACAAAATTCACCGAAAATGTGTGTTAACATTTCGCAATTGATGATAGTAGATTAAAAATGAGACCTTATACGCGATGAGATTGTCGCGCTGAGAGCTGACAACAAATCTCCAATCAATTTTTACGAAACAAACGTAAAAAATTGCGTATACAAGTATAAAGTATAAAAACGTAAAAGCATACAATTTTCACACGATCGAATAACTAATTGAGAAATGCTAATTGAGAAAATTCCATACTTTATTGAGACTGTTACAAATTTATATCCATGGGAGAGAACAATTTATACAAATAATTATTTTAACAAAAAATGTGATCATTTCAAAAGAAAAAAAAACTCAAATGATGAATTGAATCCAGTCTAGCAGAATTGATTATTTATACGATAAAATATTTTTAAGACACAATCCATAACTTACCATTGATTTCACAATTTTTGTTTTCACTTTTCACGGGATTTTTACAATTTGTCTTTTTCAAGTTAATCTTGTTAATCTGCCACTCGTGTGTCAAACGACATTTTTCATAACGCGTGACAGTGCGCAAAATAAATATCTTTTCCGCGAGCTCGAAAAAATTACTTTGCACACTAGTACTAATTTTGAAAATCATTTTAGCTATACAAATATTCAAAAATTTCGCGCTTAAAACTTTCCTTAGTATTATTAACCAAATTTTGTTTCAAGATTACAATCAAGGAAACTGCGACGTAAAAAAATATTAGAGATATATATATATTCGATTTGTACCAGGAACAAAATTATTTTCGTCAGGAATTAGACATGAATTTTTTTCCTGATTTCGTTGGACACTTTTTCAGACACACCGAGAAAAATGAAATTCAACAATACTATAAATTCTTTCTTTATACTCTAAGATATCGGCGACTGACGTAACGTTAATTGAAGGTAAAGTTGATTATTTGAAAAAGACTTTGAAACAGCGACTACCGAAGTAATTATAACAAGTACAATTTATTTACAGTTAGCTTACGAATAATATAACCGTTGAGTTGAGAATAATTTCATAAATAATTTTGCAATTACGTCTTGATAACTTCTTACATTGGCTGTGACATAATGGATTAATAAAACGTCAGCACGTAATTCATCAACTGGCATAGATAAAACGCGTGGTGCGGTTTGTGCAAAAGCGGTCAAACCGTGCAAGGATTTTCTCGCTGAAACTTCATGCGGCATTGTTTATAGACAATATCGCGTAATCGTCATAATTATTGGCGCCAAGATCAGCGATACGGGTTCCCGAGATACGCAGTAGACCGTGACAGATAGTGTCTGCGCCGATAAAGTTACATTGTGCACAAACCGCAGTCGCGATTATCAAATGAATTTGTGGAAATAGCATCGCTTTGCAAACAACAACCTCACACTCTGCACCGTCCACTTAAAAGCCGCGATAATTTACTACACGTCTTCCGTTACTAATAACATGATGGAATAACAATTTCTAATCAACCCAGAAAGTAAATTATAATTATGAAGAAAAAAAGACAAAAAAAAGAACCAGCAAATAAACACAGAAACAAAACATCGCTCCGGTTAAAAGTGACAGACGCGGGAAACTTTTGAAAGCGTGTAATTTATCAGGAGACGCAAAACTCGTGACAGTCCAGATTCTCTCTGTTACATAATTCACACGCACGTCTGGTGCAGGAAAGTTATTGAAAATTTTCACCAACTGATCTAACTACGCGACTCCATATTTGCTGTTACGTCATTTTGTAGAAGAAAATTTTAGCCAAGTGGCAATTTGAAAATTATCAGCTCATTATGTAATGACTGGTAGATCAGTGTTCGTGATTGCTCGGGGATTTTTTCGTCAACAAATTCCAATTTGCTGAGGAAAAATGTCCACTTTGATGGCGCAACCGATTAAAAAATGTTTGCACGATGGCAAATGGTTAATTGTTTCTACTGGCAATGATTTTTTTTTTGTTCATCCTTTCGTCTTGAATAAACACACACTGCTGTTTGTTTTAGGTTTTTGGAACGCAGTCAAGCTGGCTGCCTCTAGCAACAACGCCGCAGCTGGTGCCGCCGCCGCTCCTGCGCATCCGCCTGTTCTTTGGGGCTCGCGCAGAAAGCCGGGTAAGCGATCATCAATTCAAAACATGTTTTGCAAAATTATCATCAACATGCACGATAATTAATCACGATTCAACGAATCGACGAAACTTGACATTTCATATCTACAATTTTAATACATACAATCAGATGAATTCAATCTGATGCAAGTTTCTGCGATTCTGGCGAGTATATCTTCGATCTTGGAATAGTTTCCTGTCAGACCGATTGGGAAAAAAAGAAATACAATACAACTTTAATGGAGAAACAAAAAGTTTCTATCCCGTTTTTTGTATTCTTTTTGATCTTTGACTTCAGCACACATGATTTTGTATCGTTTATCTGAAATATTAAGTAGGCAAGTATAACTACTATTTATTTTTTGTTTCATACTAGTAGCGCAAAGTAGAAATAAAACAACTTGTTAATTTGTAGCGCGAGCTTTCTGAAACCCGTTCAATGCGAAACATCAGTCACTTTTTACGTGCCAATAAAAATATCACTTCCAGGTCAAACACGTGCTTCGTTGGATTTTACGACAACAAGCCACGACAACGAAACTAATATTTACTAACCACAGCGTCTTATCCTAAATTTGATCCAACTGTATGATTCGTTGCACTTGATTTCCGTTCGAGATTTGTCGCCATCCTCGGTGTTTACTTTTCCATTCGAGATGAGAGCATGTAGAAGGTTGAAATGTTGAAGAATCATTCAATAGAGTCAGATGAGCGTCATTCTAATCGATGACGATATATACATATATTTTATCTCTTATCATCGTTTGTATCTAATCATGTGGGTTCCCCGTTTCAATTTCTTTTTATGCACGTAGGAAGAAAACGGATGGTCGTTGCCGAAGAAGTGAATGCGTTTAATTGGCATATCCGTTTTGGATGCTCGCTACGTCATGACCACGTCCAATTATTCATCTTCACCAACATCTTGACGGCCATGAATGAAGGGTCCAATTTTCGTGATATGCTTTATGAGTACTCATTAGTACTATCAAAAAATGACAGTCAGGATATCCTTATCTGCATCCCAAAGAAACAAAAAAAATGCACAATCGAGGTTTAGAGGTTGATGATCTAAGAATGAAAAATAAGAAAATATTAACAAGTAAAGAATGAACAAAAGAAAATATGTGTGTATTAAAGATATAATTAAAATACAAAATGATTGCTTCCATTTATCCGATTTGAAATCTGAAAAAATTAAGTTGAACAAGAGTCGCTGAATGGATGAATAAATGAAATGAAAAATGACTTTTGTAATAAAAAAAAAAAAAGAACAAAAAAGATACAACAGCTCGCTTTTGGTGCGGCATCTTTGCAGGAAAGTTCGAGACCGGGGAACGATTATTTGCTGCTGGTATGCAGAGCGAAGTTATTGTGATGCTTATAATGCGCGCGAAAAATTCATTCATGCACTCGTGGCCGAGCACGCAACTACGTCAACGTGAGTCGCTCCTCCGATCCATGAACGTAGAGCCCGAACGAGAAAAAGTTATTAGACACTCTCTGACGTCATGAGAACCAAGTTTCGCATACAAAAACACAATTTCGCGATAAGAAAACGCTGTACCTGCAATATGAGCGTGGCAAATTTGTTATTGGACATGTTTTCATGAGAACTTTTAATTTTAAAAGAACTTTTTTTGTCCCTATCACTCACTGAATTTATAATTAAGAAATTTTCTTTCGTATGACAAAATTCTTCTATACAAAAAATACAATTTTGTTTGCAAGCTTTCTCAACATTTCGGCTTCTTTATATTCAATTCCAAAAAATTGCAAGGCAATTCGTTGCATTAAGCAAAAATAATGTAACGAAAAGTCAGACACATTCTTGAAGTTTTTTTATCGTTACCAGTTTTTTTTTTTAATCGTATGAATTTTTTTGTGAAAGTACCAAAAAATGTTAAAATTCGATAATGAACATTAACCAGAGATGGAAGGCTGTCAATGTACCATCAGAGTGATAAAGACCGCGTGAAATGGGAAAGATTGATAAAATGGTCACGTCTTCATTAATGCTCTTATTACTGCACTTGCAATGCAACATGGTATCGGTGCGGATAGTCGGCGAATAATAAACATGTGTACCAAATGACATCAACAGTAAAATCCCATTACGCAATGAAAACACGAAATATAGGGATTCTTAGGATAAACCGCAAAAATCTTGCGGTGCGGAATCTCATGAAATTGGATTGCATCCAATTTAATTAGCAGTTGTTTTCTTTCCAAAGGGATACCACAAGCGGACAAAGACGCCGAGGCGACGATGTTCCGGAATACAAGAGCTGATTAAGCCCGCGCTCCCTTTCAGCCTACAGATAAATCTCGTATTTGCGCTTTGATTTGGGTCAATGATTTTTTTTCTTACAACCTTGATGTATACCCCTTTTTATTGTACTATTTCGTCATCGACTTACGGTTTACTTTTATCGTCAAGCAATACCATTCAATTCGCAAAAAAGAACCAACGAATAAAAAAAAAAGAAAACACCTTTCCGGTAAGGAAAGAAAACAAAAATGAGATTCGTGTTATCTTAGAAGAGAAACTCATTAAGGGACACACACCTCTTATTTCTTTTTAACTGAAGCTGACGATTTTAATTTGACGAACTTTGCATAAGAGCTGTGGCGGCTCTTTTCTGGGGAAGAAAAGGGCGCAGAGGTGAAAAGCGAGGTGGAAACATCGGTAAACGCTCGCAATTTACAGCCACTTTCTTATCACAGCCCGTGGCGCGGAGTTATTCCCTAATTAATGTTTGAGAATAACCTTACTCTTGTGCGCGCGCGTTCTCTGTTTCATGCATCCAGATATAAAACTACCGCAACGGTCTGAGTGCTCCGATTATTGTGTCACGGATGAACTTTTTTAATAACCTCTCAGGAAATTGTGGCTACGGAAAATTACCCGCTAATTCGTCGTCACGATTACTTGACCCCCCGATTGTGTCACGTGTCCTTCAAATTCAATGGAGCGAGATCATTGATTTCGTTTTAAACGAAGAGTCAAGATGGACAGACCAGAGAAAACAAAACTGTTATCTGGATCCTCCTCTCGGAGACTTGGGCAAATTGACAGGCAGACGTTACCTCATATGCTGCTTCATCAATTGCATAACCCAGCTGCTGCGCACTCTGGACAATGCGTCTGTGGCAACATGCCGTCCACTTTGTGCTGATTCAAGATTCGCGAAAGATAATTTGTTACAAAAAAAAAAAATTTATTGCAAATAAGTTTTGTGATAGAACAAGCTTTTAGAATATAGCGAAATGTAAATTCTGTCGAATAAAAAACAATCTACCAGAAACCTTGAGCAAATTTGATTTCAAAGTTTTGGCAACCCTGAAATTCATTCCAATTTTTATACCGAATGTTTGAAAAGGAAAAACAAAATGAGATTAGGATTATAGTTGAACCAAAAGTTCACTTTCTTTCACACTGTTCAGCAAAATGCAGTGAAACAATTTTTTAAATTTTTTTATGGTGTGATAAATTTTAGAATTATCTGTATACAATGGATAGACAAAAAAAGGAGGATGTTCTAATTAGTTTTTCGGATTTCACGTCCGCTATGTATGATACTGTAACTATCAGACTCATAAGTAATTTCCGGATATTCTATTTGCCCCCATGTAGCGCGACAAACGGCAGGAATGTAATTTCTCGTAAACCGGATTGTCCGGTTCCGGTTTCCAGAAACACCGGATCCGACTGATATATAAGGCGTCTGTGTTAATTAGTGTCATTTACTATGCGCTCTCTGTTCTCGCAGTTTTTCTTCTTCGAAACCATTCACCGGTCAAACAATAACGGTTAAATAAATTACCTCTCGACCTTATCGAGGATTCGATCATTTTTAAACTTTTTTATCCTACGCTCATCTGTAAATCTCACTTGACGAATAATAGAAGAAAAATTGTTCCAGGGCTCTATAGAACGCACAAAGGAGGAACATTTTTATGAACCAACCTCAGCGTGTAATTTATCATAACTCAATTATTATTCTCCAAGAACGTTTGATGTTGAATTTCCGAGTGAACGAATTTCATCTGGATTTGTAATTAGATTGTAACATGAAAGGACTCAATCGGAAAACAGTTGGCAGTTGTTTTATTTGCATCGATAATCTCGCGTGGGCAATAGCCAAAACGCCTGCAATTGACTCGGCTTTGAAATTAGAATTACGCGTCTTTGCATAAAATAAAAATGAATGCATAATGAAATCAATGAAATACGTTTATACCTGTCGACTTTAATTAAATTTTACCCGGGTTATTCAACAACGGCGATAAAAACATTCCATTTAAACAGTGTTCTAGTTCATATACACTATCCTGTCCTTCAAAATAATTTCCCTCTCATACGATTGAATCGAGCTCCAAAATTCTGGTAAAAATAGGCAAAATGAAAATTGTTTCTTCAAGTTTAAATGCCAAGAAAAAAAATCATTCAGGGGAAACAAAAACGCAATGACGTTATTGCATGACGATGTCAAAATGTAACGAAACAAGCACGTGAAATCAAAACTTGAACGGTTTTGAAATTATCCTGATATATTCGCTGAGGCTTTAAAGATTTTACGTCAGTTGAGAATGACGCGGAGGAACAATAAAATTAGGAATATTGTTTCATAAAAATTATCAGCACTTACATCACGGACGTGACGTTAATACAACTTTTGGTATTTGAAAAGATGGTCGATTATTTTTATAGTCCTCTTTCGTTTATGATTCTGACGAGAGATTTTGTTTTTCAATCTGTATAATGGACGATTCTATAAGTTGATCGAATTTTTAGATCAATCAAAATATTTCCCAATATAACTTGTTCGAATATTTTTTTTTTTTTTTAATTTTATTTGATTCTTATTATTTTGATGATGAAAGGAACTCAAGAACCACTTTTTCGCACGAATTTCAAAGTGAGATCGAAAACTAGATAAAGGTACCGTCTGTGTTCGAGCAGGAACGAAACACCCAGCAATCAGGAAAGACACCGATATTCAAAGGCAGGATTGTGCATAGCAAATGCGAGCGGCTCGTGCGAGCCAAATTTTTTTTTCGTACGCGTCGCTGCAATTATAAATTACAATACCACCGAATGCTCGCGATAAATTGCGTCCAAGAAACTCGTTAGCTCACGATCGGCATGAAAAGAAATCAAATCGTTTAACGCGAAAACAGTCGAATCATTAATTATCCATGCATTGAAAACGGTAATGCACAAGTATTTTTCAATGATTTTGAATTGCTAATTGTTGCCGCGCATGGTCGTAAGTTGCACACAATTGTTGATACAATTTATGACGTTGTAAATTAGGTTGAATGAAATAAAACGAATCCGATCTTATATATATTTTTTTTGTTCTTTTTTTTTCATCGTTCCACGCGGCTCGCATGTTGCGGATGGTCAGACGCGAATGATGCAAATTTTTGATCAATCATTGTGACAGACATTTTTCATTCAAGTTGAAAATTTTGTTTCCGCGATGGAAAATTCAAAATAGAAAAAAATTCAAAATCAAGAAATTCATCCTCATGAATTTCCATTTACTTTTTTATAGTCTAGAGAGAAAAAAAATAAAGACTTTGATGCTTAGTGCTGAGAAAAAAAACCTACTATTTGAAATTTATAGATTGAATAGTATATCTCTTAGTAGCGATACAAGAAAAGATAAGATAAAAAGAATTTCGCAGTGAGAAAAAAAAAGTCTCTCGTAGGTCAAGAATAGATAAACCCGTGCGAAAGTGCAGAAATGTCGAGAAATAATCGAAATCACCTTTCGACTGCCAAAAAACTGGTTCTATCACAGAGCGAACAAAATACTTACGCGAACAGCGCCATTCGGAGTTTGTGACCGGCAGTTTTAAACGAACTCATCATATTTGATAAGATAAATGTTTTTGACTGATAAATGCATTTGGAGATTTCATCGCAAAGTATATCGTGAAATTTATGCAATACATAACGATGGATTAGAAACGTTGTGTTTCTATATACGTTTTGTTTTTCGTCGCGAAGAAAAGTTTATTCTTTGGTTATCAAATCGATGAATAATAATTTTAAGTAAATGCAAATGTATACAATGTGGCATTGACAACTTGAATATCAATTACAATTAATTATCAAGTTTTGAATATCACATGTGACACATTTCAACGCTCGCATGTGTCGTTTCGACTGGCGTGCAAACTTGTACGAATGCATTTCAAAAGAAACGTACAATTTGTAATTTTGATAAATCAATAAGCAGTTGTGATTATTCAAATCGTAGTTGATGTATAAGAAAGGAGTATCAAGTAGGAGTTGATAACACGAAAGATTTGTTCGAATAAGAATGTTGAAAGATTCGTGAGAACTTGAGTTATGATGTTTCAAGAGGTACATTGATCTTTTAAGTCAGTCGTTATTGAGCTGTAAGGTATTAGTTATGATAAAATAACCGGTCGTACAAAAAATGTCACTTGAGGACGTACAAATTTGATACAATCGCATGATAATGATGCGATACAGATACCCGGCGCTCCAACAATTCACAAGCTAAACAAAAAACGTTTATGTTTTTCCTACAAGAGCAGATTCTTTTTTATAATTACAAAATTGTTTGGACGTAAATCTTCATAAATAACTCACTTGGCTGTTTAAAAAGAAAACTTTTTTTTTTTTTTCGCTTATAAAACAAAATTTGTATGCAATTTAGAAACATTTTTTACCTAATTTGATTTTATGATTTGTGGAAATAAATTTTCAACATTTCAGATTTCAAGTTTTCAACTCAAAAATTGTGTTAAAAAGCTAAAGACGAGATTTGAACTCTTTTTTTTTCAAGTTTTTTTTTGTTCCACGACCTGTTATTGAATTTTTGCACGACCTCAGCTTGGTGTGATGCGAAACAGTGCAAAACTTCTGTCCCACAATTTGTGCCAAGAAATTATTCTCCATATTACACTTTTTACCCTCGAATTCAAAAAAACATTTAATATTCCGCAAACTGATTTGCAATAATCCTCTGCCCGTTGCAAAATAACGACGAAGCATAAATTTATTTCTCGAACATTTTCATTTTGCTTCAAATATTTAACTACAAAGGATATGACGTCACTGAACAAAATTGTCTCAACAAATTGGATTTAACTAACAGGCAAAATTATAAACACTGGATCGCTTTTGGGAAACATCTGACTAAGACGCGAATTTGTTAGTCGTGTATACACAATACCGATCCATTATGTCACTGAGGCAGAAACAACCATCATCGAGTGCATGCAATTTTGACCCGGCAGACAATATTTTTTGTTGCGCGCACCCTACTCGAAACACGCAGAAACAATTTGAAAATCAATCGCGCACATAATTTGGTGAAATAACGTGGAACCAATTGGTCGATCCATTTACGTTCCATTATATGCGGGTTCTCAGATTTTTGCAATAGCCCATTTATTTCAAAAGTGGGTTCAAGAAACGGACGAAGGAACATGAAAACGTACGAAAAAAAAAACAACAAAAATGAAGCGAAAGAAAGGGCAAAACGCGCCGTCGGTCGAAAAAACAATGGCATCATCATCGGCCGCAAAAATTGCAATAAATTATATATTTGCAATACACTGTACTCGCACTAGCCTCGGGCTAACAAAACGAATCTCTCGCTGCTTCTCTTTCCTTCTCTCTGTTTTCTCCTTCTTTTCTCCCTCCCGCGTGTCTCTCTGGTCCCCCTCTCGCGACGACTGCTGTGAGTGACTGACTTGACGCCAGTCGCCGTTAAGCTTGCGCTCGGGACGCGACGCGATAGCGCGACCACCATCCCAAACGCGACAAAAGCGATTTCTTTTGGTTCGGCTGCGCCAGTCTCGAGACGCCCCCCACGAGACGGAGCACGAGAGTTTCAACTCGAAGATTTTGCCGCCCCCAAGGCTGGAGACACTTGGGCTCACGCGGGGGCACACCACCAGTTGCGCGTAAAATCGGTGACCGTTATTCGCACACGACATTTCTGCTCGTTTTGGTGAGCGCGAGTGTGTCAAAGTACCAAAAGTGTCCCGGCGAGCTGTCACACAAGGCGTTTCCACGCAATGTCAAAATGATCAGATGAAACAAGACGAAAAGAACTCTTTTTTTTCGACCAGGTGGTACCACACCATACACACTCTTTTTTTTCTCTCTCTCTCTTTCTTTCTCTCTCTCTCTCTCTCTCTTTCTTTCTCTCTAGACTCTGATCCGACACGCCTGTCCAGTTATCTGTAACGTGAACCAACCGTCCGGCGAAGACAAAACTTGGTAATCAAGATCGCGTGTTTTTGTTTGTTCTTATTCAAGTTGTGCGAGATGCAAAAAGTTTTTTGACCGCTTCTAAATACTTTTGGACACGAGGAGGAGGAAGAACAGAAGAAGAAACGTTTTGTGTCTGGAGAGAGAGAGCAGCGGTATCTTGAAATTCGTCTGGAAGATAGTTCGGGTTCAAAAGTCGCGCGCCGGAACTGTCCGCGAGAAAATAAACAGTGGCGCGTTATCTCAATCGGTGTTATATCACCGCAAGTTCGTCTGTTGGCATTTCCTGTCGGGCTCCGCAGCGAGACGGGCGTTCTGTTGTTGAGACGCGCGTCGGCTTTTTGCACGTGGGTGTTATCTCCGCGGGGCCAGCGCGGGGATCGGCCCCAGAGAGACCGGCGATTTAAGACGACGAGCCGCGTCGAAAGCCGCTGCCGGCGCCGTCGTTCCTGGCGACAACGCCGACGACGATGTCGCTGTAATGACGAGAACGAGCGACGTGCTCGCGCCCACGGCGATGGACTCTGCCGCAAACGGGAACGCCAGTTCCTGCGTCGAAAGTTGTGCACCGTTCTGCCAGCTACCAGCGACGACGAGCAACGCGCAATTATGCAGCTGAAGAAAGCGATGCTCAAAATACTCGATCAATGTGAGTCCCACATCAATTTCATCCACCTCGATTTTTCGCTTATCCCTTTGCACTTCCTTGTTCTTCTGACAACGATCGTTTTCATCCAATCAATTCAATTAATCAAACCGATTCAAAACTTATGATTATACAAAAACACTCGCCAATTTGACATCTTGAATCAAGAAATATTTCATTTACATATTTTGAAGAAGTTTATACAATTATTGGATCTAGACAATGGTGCCTGAATTTTAAATTTTGCATCGTCTTAAGTTTGTCATTTTATTTTGTATTTTGTGATGTCATTGGTATTAGGTACATATTTTAGTTCCATAAAAATTGTAACAACTCCAATGTATTTAAACACTGAATTATGAATGAGGAAGATGACTTATTTCTTTCAACTAAATTTAATCCACTGAAGATCAGTTCCAATTGAACTTGCATCTTGATTTTTATTTCAAGATCCAACAACTTTTTAAGGAAGTTTACGAACTCTGTAATCTGATTCCGCAGATTCTGATGAACAATTAAAGTAATTTTTAGGCCCGATTCATTTGTTTTAAGGATAGTCGATTTGGACAGTATCTTGGAAAAAAAAAGAAAGATTTAAAGCTACTAAGTGTCGACTGAAAAAATAGAAACGTCGCAAAGAACAAATGTTTTGGCTACGATTTGATAAGTTTAATTGGGTTTCATTTAAATTGCACTTTATTCTCACTTTGAAAAATTTGACCCTCAAAAAAATTGAACAATTTTGCAATAAATTTCATGTGGTTGTTCATCAGGATTATTTTCAAATTTCTACTTTTCTCTTTATTATAACAGATGGAATATGAAATATATCTCAATGATCAAACGAGATTTTTTTTCGCACGATCTTTTGAGTGCTCAAAAAAAAAACTTAATGCATTTGAATGCTCTCTATTATCCAACTGAGATTAATTATGACACGAAATGGCCTCGACTTTGATTCCACCAGTTAAAATTTTAATTATTGATTAATCCTCGCCGGTATAGTCACAACAATTTAGTTACACATTTGGTTAATTAGATTTAAAAAATGTTAATATTGTCGTACCGACATATTGATTTAATTAATTGGTTCCTCGCATCTGTGATATCCATTAAAGTTAATTTTCAATAATAACATAACACGGTGACCGGTAATGCCAAAATGTGTTTTCAAATTAAGATATGATAAACACGAATTGTATAATATAATTGAGCAATTTTTGCATGCAAGAATGCAGGGATTTGCAGAATCGGTTGGCAAATCATTTGATTACAAGATAGCACGAATTTGCACTCGTTTCAATAACTGTCGAGGTTGGCTCAATTTTTATTAGCTCCATTGGCAAATAGAGACAATTCAATCAGAGTCGGATTTATGATTAGTATATATGTATATATATTGAGTCTCGCTATCTATTATATTTATACATTAATCGTCCGAATTCGCCACTTATCAATTGGTACCAATCAACATTTTATACGAAGTAATTTTTTTTTCTCAATCAAATTCTTCAATTTGCAATAAACACAAACTACCAATAACTAAAAAAAATAAATAAATAAATAAAAAACACATCAAAACTAATACTTACTAAGCAAACAACAATTTTCTTCGCACAAAAATAAAATATTCGCCGAAAGAAGAATTTATTAAGAACGAGCTTTAAGAAAAATTTTGTCTTTCCAATTGGATTTGCAACGCCAGTAATTTATCCTTATTCTTTTTTTTATAATTATCGCTTCACAATTATATGAATTACATGCCAATGGTAAAAATTGTGATTCGAAATGAAAGATTTTTTTTTTCTTACAAGTAATTATCTGTCTGGCGCCATTTAAAATGTACTTTGCTACGTTCCTTTTACGTAATTTGTTCGTATATTTTCATGAAGTCACGGAAAAATCATTTCGTATACACCTTATATTACTTACCATGTTTAATGGTTGAGACTGTTGAAATACTCAAGCAGGAAACATCCGAACATTTGTTCTGTGACATTTATGTATATTTTTGAGAAGAAGCCGAGCGCGGTTTGGAAAAAAAAATTAAATCTTGAATGCTAAATATTAGGATAGAACGTAGAATATATTATTCGAACTGTATTACAACAGTGTCATAATAGCCTACACTTGATAATACAGAAGTAAGAAGAGGCTCGACTGGAAGCTGAAAGTGGACTAGATTCTTTTATCTGTTGCGATGCAAATGAGAGATCAACTCTACATTAATTGACACATCATATATTATGTGTCGATCAGATCAAGTATCGTGATAAAAAATACTTTCCGTTCAACATGACAGTTTGTTTGATGTACTTAAAACCGAATGAATTTGAGCAAGAAAGACTAAACAAAACACGATTGTTTTTCTATTTTCAAGAAAATTTTATTCTAGAACTGAAACTAACTTGAAAAGATCTGTATTAAATAAAATGAAAGAATAACAAGAAATAAAATAAATGATGAAATCTTTTGTAAGATCGCGGGGAAAAGAAAAATTATTTTGCCATGAACTTCGATTTACTCCCTTTGGAATTATTTAGTATAAATGTTTTGCTTCGACGTATATCACGCGTGATGCTTCTTTTTCCCTCAGAGCGATAAAGCGCTTTTAATAATTGGTTGTTGCAGGAATAAAGCGTCATCCGCGTTTAGATTTTATTATTGCACACAAAACGATATGAAATTTTCGGTCGGCAATAAAGCGACAAAGGGTCACACAATGAAATGGCAAAGTTTAATGAAAACGCGCGGAATTATATGCGCAACCTATAAACTCGTGCGTGTTTACGTTAACTTATCTTTACAACTGCGTATATATTGATGATTACGCGCTTATATGAAAGGTATAAAATGATGACGATCAGCGGGATTCTAAAGTACGAGCAATTTTTTTTTCAAACAAACTAAAAAAAAGCCGTCCGGGAAAATTACTCCTATTTTGTCTCAGTTTAAAAAAAAATATTATATCCCGAGCGATTTTCATTAGTCCTGATGACGAAAAATGCACCGATCAACTATTACTATAATAAACACAATCTCTCCAAAATAATTTAACAATTACATGTAATTACACTTTTCGAAGCACAAAGCATAATGTCATTATTATTTATTATTAAAACCGGAAACGAACCAGATTTATCATTTTTAGCCGTCCCTCCTCCAGACTATTTTTTTTGAAATCGGAATGATATTATTCAGAGTAAAAAAGTTATTTCAACCATTATTTTGTTTCCCGTTAAAGATTTAGTTGGTCATGGAAAATTTTGGTCGCTCGAATATATGTTGGGCGACGCTTAGTTACGCGTAGTAGTGGTATTCAAAATAACACAAAACTCGAAACGTTAACAACATTTCCATTTTAAACGGTTTTTATTAGACAAACGAACAAACAACAGCAAACACTGAAATTCGAACAACAGATTGTCCCTTTCAATTAAATAAATAATTAGATGGGACAGTCTGGTACACAAAATATACAAAATGTAAATGTTTGATACATAATTATACGGACTTTATTAAAACTTATTTCAAAAGCTCAAAATTGTACGCATCAAACAAGTCTATAGATTATTATTGAAAATATATAAACGATCGTACAACCTATGAACAATATATATAAACAATTGTATACAGTATTTCATTATTCTGGTCCAATTTTCACTAGAAGATAAATTATGTTAATTAATATGTTTTTGATTGACAGGTTGAAAGTTATCCGATGATAATGTTCAAATCACAATTCAATGAGCATACATTTTCAATCGATTTGATTTCTGTTGTACGAATATTGGTGGGTCGTAGCGGCGCGCTTACGTTTACAGTTGGTCGTCACAGCATATCTGACGCAGACGTTAAAACGTATCTTTATTTTTCACGTGTTTGTGTTGCGCGCCATGACGCTCAAGCGAGTTCGAATTTCGCGGACTCGGCCGAACGTCTGTTCGGGTGCGTTGACTCTCTTGCGTGGCGCGGAAAAACGAAATGACAGTCAGTTGATTTTATTAATGAGATCCTCATGCAAAACACATGAATCGATTTAACAAACTTGCATTATGAAAACGCGCTGCTCTGAATGTAATGATTTTGTGCCATCGAATATATATATATATATATATATATATTTGTTACAATTTCTGCAACAAAGGAAATAAAATAAATACGCGTAATTAAACTTGAGGTGTGCAATCCACAGAGGCTGACTGAATGAGCTGAATGAGCGTGAGATGCGACACTCGTAGTTGTACAAAATCACTGTCAAGGCTTTTTCTTTTATCTATACACTCACGACTATTAAATTGATTTGATTACCTTCGAGCCAATGTTTATCCCGGAAAAATTTGCTCCTGTGGAATTATTAGATGGTGAATCGTGGGATAAAGTGGGAAGGCTGTAACAATTTTTACGGTCAATTGAATTCGAGGATACAACGATTATAAATCTTTTAAAGAATATATTTATTTGTTTCATTTCATTAAATTCCTGAATCGTTTCAATTCATCTTGAAACAGCAATTTTTCAATTGAAATTCTAGTTATTGGAACGAAGGAAAAACATTTCTTCAAACATTAATTACAGGATTGTGCAACTTTTGCATTAATTGTTATGGAAAGAAAGATTTGTGGAATCAGCCGGAAAATCATGTGACGACAAATAGAAGCAGTTTTTTTTCTTGAATGTTTCTATAAGGAAATTAGTCAGAAATCAAAATATAAACGGATTTTTTTGTTTCAATTTGATAGATTAAATTAGTGCTAAAAAAGTATGTTTGAAGAAGTGATTGATTGATTTAGCGAAATATCGGTTCGGAATTGATTATCGTACTTAACAAATTGACGTGGATTTCACCTCTTTTCAAATTTTGCAGAGGTCAAAAGAGCATTAACTAATTTTTAATTTCTCTGCAATTTCCCTTCAACACATAAAAAACTTTATTATAAATAAAAAAATTGATTACAAAATTATATGTATCAAATGAAATTTTTAACTATTATTAAAGATGGATAAAATTTAAAACGCCATTCATTTTTTTTTCAATCAAGAACTTCTTATATAATAATGGAATTTAAGTACATGAAAGATTGTTTGGAAGCTTTTTGAATGTCGTTTATTATCGTTTTAAAATTAACAAATTTGTTACATTTTATATAATTAAACAGAAAATTTGTTTATACAATTGAAAAAGTGAAAAGGTGACCTCGTTGTAAAATTGTAACTCTTGAGCATTGATTTCTCAAAATGACTCAAGTTGTGAATGAGGTTGGAACATTTAAAATTTTAAGATAAGTTCTGTTAATCTTGGCAAAATGTCAAAACCAAGAATCTCATTTTGCATGAAACGTATCATTCGCTAAAGTGTATCCTCACTTCATAAACTGAACAACTCATTTACTTATATCAGCTAGTTTTGTTTTTCATTTTATCTTATATTGTTTCAATTCAAATAAAAGCAAATGAGCATTTCATTCGTGCCCCCCTTTTTGCAGGCGCCACTTTTCAAACATCAATCATCGCCCAATTTTTTTTTCTTTTCATCCGACAATAATAATCAACTTACGAAAAATCATGTTCATTTTTTAAAGATTATCAATTCGTTTTCTTAGAACGGCCAATTTCATTTTTGTTCTGACAGGCTCTTTTTCCCCGATTAATAACACTTAATGTTGATTGATGACAAAGAAAATTTTATTGCTGATTTGTCTTGTCCATTTTCTTGTTTCTTGAAAAGTCATGAGACGTTACAACGACC
This sequence comes from Trissolcus brochymenae, assembly GCA_030523145.1. Lineage (NCBI taxonomy): Eukaryota > Metazoa > Arthropoda > Insecta > Hymenoptera > Scelionidae > Trissolcus > Trissolcus brochymenae. The sequence continues at coordinate 431,635 of JAQQRF010000005.1, forward strand.
AATTTGTGATAAGAAATTTCATTTTCATTCCTCTAATTGGAAAACATTTTTCAAATTCATTCGAAAGCAACAATATTTTGTACGATGAAAAATAATAAAAGGCAAACGTAATCGATGAAATATTAATTTGCATGATTGGTTGTTTCTAACTTTGTTTTTCTTTGTTCCGTTGCACTTGATTAATGAGCTCAATATGTAGAAGAAATTGAAATCGATCGGTCGGTTAATTGAAAACAATCGAAGCATCAGCGAAACGCAATCGAAAAAGTTCATCCACAATAATTGATCTGCTCGTCGTGTAAATTGTTTAATATTTATACGCTTGGAAAATGAGTTTAGTCGAACATCTCCCCCTGATTGGAAACTTAAATTTTAATTTTTCGGCGCAATACCAATAGCAAATTCACGGATGTGTGTCAAGTGCGTTTACATTAATCACTAATAATATCCGGCCTTTGTTAAATCCCAACGTTAGTCAAAGGAAAAAAAAAATGTTACACCAGCACCAAACGATATTTTACACCGACAATACATACAATAATTATTTTCTGAAACCAATTTTACATCGACCATATATTTTTAAAAGTATTTTTCAATCAAAGTGACAAAATCTGAAATTGACTGAAAAATCTTAAAATTTGTTAACTCAAATAAGGTTGGTTGCATTGTGATTATCTCGTTAAATAAATAGTTGTTTATTTTCATCGTGAAATCAATTTAACTGTTACGCCAATTAGCATATTCAATTATGACCAACGAGATGGGAACTTTTCTCAATATGATCGGACCAATCGAAGCCCAAACTCATAACAACAAAATTAAACAAACACACTTAATAAATATTAAACAATTTGGAACCAAAACCGATGAACAAATATTCTTCAAAGTGGACGGGTTTCAAAGACTGACTATTTAATGCAGGGAAAACTGAGCTGCTGCACAAATTTTAACTAGCAAATTCGATCCCTCGGCTGTGTGAAAAATCGTCCACTTTTTATTTTTCCGTTCGGTCCCTATTAATTTGAAGATAATTAGCCGCAACTAAGAACATTAATCTGTGGATCATAATTTACTCCGAGCAATAATTCAACTCCTCCACGTTTATACAATTAACAATGAATATTATTTTGCGGCTCATCAAAGAATCATCGGAGAGAAAAAAAAATTCCAACTATGATAATACCTTTTTGATGCGTACGTTGAACCGAAATTGCTAGCAAAATTCCGGCATTGAATGTTAATTGGTCCCAGGTCAATATAAATTCGTCATCGATTGAAAATTGATCATCCAACGTTGTTTTTATAAAGTGGTTCCAATCCAGACGCTTTGCAAAGAAAGAGACGCGGGAATTCGCTTGGATTAATTATTATCTTAAGACCGATGAATCGATCGAACTGAAACGTAATTGTTTTCAACGCAAATAGTGACATAATTTATGAACTCTCGCGTGGCGTTCGTGTTCAAACAAAGTATCAATGTTTCATGTCGTCGCTGATTTGTTATAAAAAAAAGCGCTCCATGAATTGTTTGTTTACGCCGATAACTTTGTTTTGCTGTTTGCGCTTTAAAAAGCATCATTGAAAATGAAACGGGAATGACGGGACATTGAATATGAAAAATTGATTTTTTTTTTTTTTCAATTGTTTTAGCTTTTTTTTAAACTTGGCAATACTCACGTTATCAATGGCATTATTGTCTTATATGTGAAAAGGATTCGGTTTTCGTTGAGTGAACAACAAAACAGAGTGCGAAAAACCTGATTGCATAAAGTTTTTATCACGTACGGAGACTTTTTGTTTAGGATTTATAAAATACATCTTTTCAAATATTTCAATAGGATTTCCAATAAATTCTCCCACCGAAAACGTGTCACACAGTTTTTTCACTTCATTTATTATTATATTTTTAACTTTAATTTGTTTTGCACTATCGAAAAAGCAGATTAAACATTTGGAACTCAAATTAAAGTTAAGATGTAGTTTAAAGTTCAACCATCAAAATCTTTAATTAAAGTTTGTAAAATTGTTTGAAAACAGTTTTTCTGCAATCGTTTAGAAAAAAAGATGCGGTAAATTGGATGTTTCATTGTTTTTCAACGTCTTATACATTTTTCGCAATTACGTTCAATCGTTCAGTTACCGAATTTAAATGCTTCGAAACTAGTCACATGAATGGTCGAGAAAGATCAAGGTACGAATTATATTCAATCAACGACCGATATATAATTCTGTCGTCCACAAATGCAGAGCCATTAAGTTTGAATGATAGTGTAAAAATAGTTTCAGTTACACCAAACGTTCAAACTTTTAATTTGCAATTCATACAAAAAAAATGCAACTACGTTTCTTCCGATTCCGTTGGAAAGTTTTGTCAACATCTGGTTGACTGAGAGGGGATTATTATTTTTCGAACGATGCGCAATATCAAACGATGTAATCGTATTCCATCAAGTCGAACGAGATAATATCAAACAGTTACGAACGATTATTTTCATTTAGATTATTTCCATTTACTATCACAAATGCAAATCTAAGCGACGATAACAAAACTGAAATTGACAAAATACTGAAATTGCGTTCTCCGAAAACAGATTTGCTCTTTTTCATAGCTTTGACAAATGTCCCAATAAATGAAATTTACTTTTATCCGATCTTTATTATCAATATTTATTCTACAAATCAGATCCCATTTATTTTTCTCTCGAACATCCACGTTAGAAACATTACATCAGCTTCATTTTTCAGACCAAAAAACTTTTTTTAAATTTTCACCTCAAAGCGCATGAATTGGGAGGGAAAAAAAATTGCAAACGATGCGAGAACAGCCTCTATCATACATTTTTATTGAATTAAACTTTTATGACATCGCACGAAATTGCAGATTGCATTGGTACCCCAATTTCGTACAAATTGAGTTTACAGAATTTTCGTCTTAGCCTGTAAATAAAAGTTGAATAATATGTGCAAAACTCGTATCTCTGCTTTAGAATTGTCAATTTGCTATTTGAATAAATAATTTGTCATCCTTGATCCTAAGTGTTTAATTTTCCAATTGTCACATTGACCATTAACGTAAACATCAAAATAAAAGAACAAAAATATCTATGCTTTCTCACGAATTGTCATTGACAAGAGCTGTCAGACAAGAAATGTCAGACTGCATATTGGCCACCGTGCAATCAAAGCAATGAGCTAACCAAAACAAAACACTTCGACGGGTCAAGAATCACTCGACGATCCGTTACAACATAGAGGTAAACTCTTATCAATTTTTCGACTCGAAAGTGTAAGTTCAATCAGGCGTGTTGACTGAAAGCAAAAAGGGGAAAAAAAAAAGGTTTGAAATTATTTTTTGCCAGTGTAGCGTACGATTGGGATTCTGGTTAATAGTGTCCATGCTGTGCACGGATGAGAAGTCATGTGTGGCATGCGACACAAGTTCGTATAAGTGGCCCGGCTCTGCTAACACACAGCCATGGTCACGTGCAAAGGCCGTGCCGAAACGACTCTTCGACAATTGCCAGACATGAGGACTCTCTAGAAACGCGTTCCCAAACATCCGACCAATCACTGAACATCGCTAAGGTATATCCACTTATTTAGAAGCTCCCGAGTTGTTTCGTCCAGTTACTTTCCGCTGTTTGTTTTTGTTAGTTTTCTTTCTTTCTTTTTTTTTTTACTTGTTACTCCTTTTTTTGTAATTACTTTTCGCTCGACGTCTCAATTATCTCGGTGTTATTCAAGTACCGATCCAAATTTAAGTTTTCAAGGCTGACAACTGTTCTAATAATCACAGATTAAGACAAAATTTTCAAGCTGATTTACCCAGCCAAAACTCTTTTTTGCGTTATGTCATAAAAAAAATATAACTTCAAATGTGTCGTATAAAATTACAAAAAGCAACTTTTGTAGATTGCAGACCATGGAATGAAAATTGTTCGTCGGATGAATTCGCATCTATAAATAAGATTTGTAAGCTAAGCAATTCAATTAAGCTGAGCCAGCTGTAATGTTCCAATCCGAGAACGCGTCCCTAATGAATTTAATGCACGAAAATGTGTGCAGTATCGCTGAGCTGCAATTTGAAAAACCGCCACCAACCAAAACACATTCTTCTTTGGAGAACAAAAAAAGTCGTTTCAGTTAGACACTGTCTTTGCGAGTCAGTTTATTTATTTGGCTCATATAGGGAAACCGTTTTTTTCTATGGCATCTGATCCGGTTAGCTTTTGCGCCACTGAGCTATACTTCACTCGCAATTATTCCGATTCGCTTTCGCGATTCAGACCACTTGGTTAGCGGATCGATTTGAAATCTTTGAGAAAAATAAATGGCGAAAAAAAAAATTTTTTTTTTTTTAAATGTTGAGTTCCTATCTTTGATGTAACTGTTGACGGTTGCGTAACCATCGACGGTTACCTTGGCTAATGCAAATAGCCATCGTTCTTTAGATCGCTTTGCAACACTTGCTCAGCGCCGCAGAAAGTCGTTAGTGAAAATAAATGAAACAAAACAATATCTTGTCTGATATCGTTTTTGAGGAGCCAATGACGACGATTCAACGTCGGTTGGATAAATAATTGGTTAACTTTCGAAAACGCGAATTTCAGAGTCAGATCGAAGAGTGCAAAACTCGCATGCGGCAGCAGCTCTGTCACACGCAGTCGCGCAGATAAAATTTTGATGTAAGCACAAATATAGCGCAAGGCTTGGACGCGTGCTTGACGAATCTTGCTTGCATCGACATCTTTGTCGACACTGCAAAACATGTTGACCAGGCACGCGATTAACGGCAAATACTATTGCACATTCATAGGTATTCTGTTTCTTGCTGTCAAATCAACTTTCCCTGTTAAGTCCAAAGTCAAGGGTTTTCAAGGTTAATTAAATTAACAATCAAATTAGACATGTCATTGTTGATTAAATGGTCAGACAAAGTACAAGTTAGCAAAAAAAAAAAGGAAAAACGCTTGTTTGTATAATATTATTCATTGGTGAAAAAAAAACTTAATCTGATTTTGATGTAGGCCAAGAGGATGTAATTTTGTGTTACATGCTTGATTTAATTATTCGAAATTCGAGCTGGATGCCAAGTCTAACAATTAAAATTGGCAGTGCAGAAAAATTGGTGTATGCTCCCTTTATTTTCGGCTCATCTATTTTAAATGTGCACGCATAATTATTTCAATTCGAATTACTAATGCGAAATTGGAGCGATCTAAAAATGCATTTCATAGACGAAAATTTCGTTTCGCGAGAGCAGAGACACCAGCTAAGTGACTGAAAAATAGCAATGAAACATTAGAACGAAAGCCAAAATGAGTGAATGATTCCGCAGGTGACTAGCCCGCGGATTTTAGACTACACGCATTATGTTAGTCATCGCGTATTTTCAATTCATACATTATCCAAATTCGTGTCAGAGTGCGTCACTTTGCTTTTACTATTTAATATATACGTCAGATAATTCATCCAGTCTAGTCTAGAAATTTCATCAATTGAATTTTACACCAAAACTAGTAATTTTTCTTCAAAATTACACGCTATAAAAAAATACATATAAAATACATTTTGGACTTGGATTTTCCTTAATGAGAATAATCTTCCTCATATCAGAAATCGACAGATCACTCGAAATATAAAATAAAAACTTGTTTCGGTTTTTTCGTGCACGTCACAGCAGTTAAGGGAAACTCGCTAATCTTTCAATTATTCTTATCGGTGATGTTGTCGAAGGCATTTTCCCCATCCTTGGCGTAATTTTTTTCAATGCTAAAACCATCCATTAGTGTATGAAATAAAATAACAATAAAAGTGGGTAAAAACTAATGTCAAAAAAAAAAGAATGAAAACGTTGTAATGAATAAATGAAAAAAAGAAGTCATAGGGATAACAGCCACGTCATGCCTTAGAGTCGTTAAACTGATGCACTGAGTTAGACACATACGTTCGGGCAAATATGTACATAGCGATATGTGCGTGCGTGAGCTGAGATGAATATAGCCGCGTGTGTCGCGTTACTCTTCGCTCTCGCATTCCCAAAGCGGACCTTGTGGTATCTGGGAATCGAGACGAAAAAGAGAATCGGCCCAGCATACAAAGAAGGCTTAGCCAAATTCAGCGCTTTCGAAATTGCTTGGGGTCTATTCAATGTGGTTTACACTTTTTGTTCCAACTGTGTTGTTCCTCTTCTTTCCCTCTTCTTTTTTTTTTGTATTCCTCTCATTTCTTTTCTTAGAAACCAACTGATTTGCCGAGTTGAAAAAATTACGCACTCGATAAAATGCATCCGACCGAAATAATGTTGACAAACTTTCTAACAAGTTTTACAAACTCCTCCAATATTTTTGCCAATCTTTTTTTTTCTTTCTCACTTCTGATACACATTTTTTGCAAGGTGCAAAATTTTAACATGTTGCAATTTTCTCGGAGATACGAAATTGAAGTAATAATGAATCATAAAAGTTTGAACAATCCAATAAACCGATATTCATCTCGTGAAAGCAAATTGTGAAAAGTGTTAACCACCGTCTATATAAAACATTTACAACTCCGAAACTTTCTTCTCGTCCTTTGCCTATTGCTCGGATATATATATAAGTCAACTTTAAATAAAATATTTTAATTCTCATCAGGCATTCTGGCCGATAAGGTAAAAAAATGGCTACTTAAAAAGTTTTAGAACCCAAATTTGAAATTTATACATATTTGAAGCATCAGACAACATTATTGATTCATCTTGTGATAAATAAATTCAAATTCAAATTTCACAACTGCTATGACTTTGTAACTATTTGTATTTAATCGAGAGATCTATTTTTTAGCCACATCTAAGAAATATCGCTCGAAGCTTATCTGACAAGAATTGAATCATTAATAAATTTATACTTTACGTCTGGTTTGAAGTGCTTTTTATAGGAAAGGTAACTTTATTGCGCAATGTGATGCAGCTACTGTCGCCTGGGAAAAAATCATTTATCACGTTTGATGTGCTCAATTTTTTTTATGAGAATTATTATTTTATGCTCCATTTCATTCGCAAAATTTGATGTCAGTCGATTACAAAGTAACGAAACAATTTGCTTTTTCTAAATTACTAATGTGACACTGGAAAAAGAAACGTCTTAGAATGTTTTGCATTTTAATTTGCAAGTCAATCAATAAAAGAGCAACATTAAATAACGTTTTAAAAACTCACAAGACTCTTGAAGTTTTCAACGAAACCGATGCGTTTCAGACGATTAGCTATGGTATCATGCACGGAAAATGCTAAAAATAATTGTGGAGAGTCGAATTTAAAAATAAAAAAATTTTCGAAGCTACGAAATTAATCTATCTTGCTGCAAGTGACTAATCCCTAAAGAACATCTTGCGTGACTTAGTCACCCGTCTATTGAAATTTGTAAAGTTGTACTGTTCGTCATGATTTCTCGATAACTTTATAGTGAAAAAAAAGTGTCATTTTATTTCATTGAAAGAAAAAAAAAAAAGATTACTCAATATTTCCATATTTTTCGCTGATTCAACATCTTTTTCTCATTAAAACATACCTGACAAATAATTATGTTCGCCTTTTTCTTTACATTCGCAATTAAAACAAACATTTTTTCAACTGTATATCTCAACAGTGTTTAAAAATTAAATAATATTTAAAATTGCGACTAAACAAAAATCTTGTTGTACTTTTTTTTTTTTTTTTTTTTTTTAATCGAGTAAAAACTGAAGTATCAAAAACACTCGAGCCTGTACGAGTGCTTAGGATATACGTTTTATCAATAGCTTTACGTCTGCAATAGTAATATGTCTAATACGTCTGTGTAGTAATAGTGATTGTAATTAAACCGTACTTACAGCATATATACATTTTTTTTCGTCATCCATCACAAACTGATTTCTCAAGTTTATTATCATTGAATCAATAATGCTATCTCACAATTCTGCAAAACACGATAAAATCCTCATACACGTTAATTCAGTGATGGGTAGCGTGTATTTCGCTGAATAGTTACGAGTTTCAGCGTTGCATATTAAATTTTCTAACGAAAACTTTTGGTGCCATGATATCAAGCTCAGTCGTTATAACCTTACACAATAATTTCATTCATGTATAATAATTCAATTAGTAGTTGTAAACGATGATTAACGACAATCAGTTTGCTGATAATTAATCGACGTAATGAAGAAATTTTTCCATCAAGTCACTTGTATTAGATAAATGCAAATTCAGTCGTATCTAGTTTGAGATTCGATAAAACTTGACACAAAGTAAACGTGAATAATGATCGGGCAAAATACATTCCTCGATTTGAACTGTCCAACATCTTCAAAATTGAAATAAATTTGAACTAGGATCCAAAAAATACATGTTGAGTTTTATCTACACTGAGATGCTGTTTATCCAACGCATTAACTCATTGCCTAATCGCAATAATAACGGTCCATTTAGTTGATTTTGGCTTGGTGTGTTCAATTCTAATAAACTCAACATTCTTTTAAAAGTTCATAAATTTGCAATTCTTATTAAACTGTCGTCTGTCAGAATTTTATTGTCAAATTTGCTCGCTAACTTTAAATGGAACAAATTTTGATTCAAGACTTTTGTTTTGAAAGCGTAAAAAAATATTGAATTAAAGTCACAGGTTTTATAATTAAAAATTAAGTTTTCGTCCGATGCGTACACGCTAACAGAAATTAAAAAAAAGAAAAAAAAAAACTGAGAGAGAGAAAGGAATAATGTGAGATGTGATGAATCAACGTTTGCAGTGATTGAATGAGTGCTCTTTTTGAGTTGAACAAATTAATCTTTGAAATTCGTTTAATATAACACTTACGACTCGAGTGGTCTCGCCCAATATGGATATTCTGCTTCGCAAAAATAAACTCCTCTATAAAAACTGACGCTAAGTCATTAATCAAAGAGTGAATGATGCAAAAATATATATATTGATACAAAATATATAAAAATGAAACAAAAAATGAGTGCAAGAAAAATAATCTATGATTATTTATTTATATTGATAACTTTCTACCGTAAAACCAAAAGAAAAAATTAGCTTTCATCTTACAGATATATTTTGAAACAATTGATCTTTACTTTTGAGAAGGGAAATAAAAAACAGTTGCCATGATCTCAAAAGGATCATGTCGTAAGGAAAATTATCGTATGAAATATTGTAAATCTAGATTTGAACGTGGAAAAAAAAAGTCTAGATCGAGATGGATTGTGGTGTATTACAAAATTGTGGCTTGTAATGGACACCACGTCGGCTTGGGGCCTAAAAAGATGATAAGCCGCGAGGCTCTTCCGTCTAGTGTTTAATAGAGCGAGAGTAATACGTGTATAAGGACAGGACCGTCTGTGGCTCGCATTAATAACACAGAACGCGCAGGGTACAAAAGTGTTGCGTGCAGTGACGTTGGTAAGCCAGGAGGCAATCGCACGAAGAGAGATAGGTCAGCTTGGCGCCACCGGGCCGCGAGAGAGCCGAGGCCGCGCGCCGGATGCTCCGATGCCTGTCGATTTCTTGAGCTCACTCCTAGTTTACTGTTTCGTCACACCATGCATCCATTGTAACACACAGTGAGCTGTCTTGGCGAATCAACAATTGGCGCAATTTCTGATAACACGACGACGGTGCCGCGCTGCTGCTGCGCCTATGATACTTAATGATTAATGCCACTCGATTATAATACCGAACGATAACAACGTCGTTCCATTCGCTTTTTTTCTCTCTTGACGTTTCTTTACTTATGAATGGAGTATCGACCGAGAAGGGAAATAAGAAAACTAGAAACAGAAAGATTCTAGAAAACTGTTTCTTATATTCATTCCAAAATCTTTCTCGAAGCATTCTAATAATTTCTGTTGTTAGAAAACTGGCGCATGTATGAAACACAATTGAAATGACGTAGAACATGTAATCTCTGATTTTGCAAGATGACTGGACACCAAGTATACGGGCCAATTACTGCTAAGCTTTTTCAAGTTGAATTTAATTTGCCAAAAGAAGAAGAAACGAACGATTCTCGGAACTGCTTTTCGCATAGGGGAAAAATACTAAACCGTGTGTATATTAAAATGTATATTAAATTTCAGCCAAGGGTAACATTACGTTTGTTTGTGATCGATTGAATGCAATTCGATCGCAAAAAATGTAGCTGCTTGTTATCTTTCTACTAAAGTTTTTTTTTATAAATGAAGCAAAAACTGACCAGTAAATTGAAACCAATTAAAATTTTCTGTTGAAAAATAAAGCAAACATTTTGAAATTAAAATAATGATGTCTCATCATTGCTAATTTTTTGAAAAAAAAAAAAAAAGAAACAAAAATTAAATAAAAATGTTTGTCAATTCTACTCCACGCGAGATTGATCATCCATCTAAAATATAATAACAAAACCATCGAGTCAATGAAATACTTAAACTTTCAATACGCTTCGCTGTGCAACCATTTTTATTGCTTATCGTATATACACTTATACAATTTACACTTCAATAGCTTTTCATTTAAAATCAAGAGTGATAAAAGTCCATTGATTTTATAACGCCATTTCAATAAAAATTTACTCGATAATATAAACAAATGTAATCCTCTTACTCACACGAACGCTGCAAAAGTTTGTCGAGCCTCTGCAATGCTTGGCATGAAGTTTTACTCGAAAAAAAAAACTATACTGTATTTCGTTTATTCTTCAGTTATTGCATAATTTGAACGCGTGTAACAACACGTAATCGTTGTCGAAAAACTGGACAATACCAGTAAGAAATGAATATTTGACGGAGATTAAATTTTATTGATTTTCATTGTCATAAATTAACATTAATTATAAGACGTCACGTGAAATCACGGGAAAAAGAATTAACTCGCGCGCGCGAGATTTAAATTGGTATTTAGTTTTGTTATAAAAAGTTCAAAAAAAAAAAAAAAAAAGAAAAAAAACTTTAAGAAAGGAGAAAAAAAAACTTCAAAATTGTTCCGAACTTTCTTTTCCGGTTATTATGATCTTGACAAAGTTGTACTACATTCCACTCGTGGCTATTTTTTTGCATTCGTCTCAGCAAAAGTAATGAGGCGTCACACGATCAACGATGCTTGAAGCTGGCAAATGTATAATCTTTTTTCGTGCCATGCTTTTCCATCATGCGTTCCTCTACTTTGTTTCCAGCGAACCCGAAAGGTTGAAGAACCGGGCATGTATTTCCGTCCGTCACGTCACTTTCATTAACATTTCATTTTCAGAGCTTCAAAAGCTTAATTTGGTTTCCGGCTCCGAAGGACCATTCAGAAATTCATTACGGACATTCTTAATAACGCATTATTAACAAAATTATATTACACAATTAAATCTGCTCGAACAAGGGATCATAATTGCAAAAGGTCATCGATTTCTCTTGACTGTCGCGAATTTGATTGACAACCAGTTGAATTTGCTAAAACGTGTCACTGGAGTGGCTTTTAGTTTTGTTAGTTGTTTTTTTTTCTTTTTTTTCTGCTGTAGTACATAAACGGGACGTGAAACCCGGCCAGTCATCTCACCTGGTTTCCTATTAGCACCAATGTCTCGAAGATGCGGGGTTTGATGTTATGACAACCCAATTACCCATTTTGCTGATTAAATCGCGTCTGAATGAGAATGGTGTACTCGTAACCACACAGCTGAATACAAAATTATAGCTTTTAATGTAACGCCATTACCGTAAACACTTGGTTAAAGTGTGTTTCGCGATCAAATAATAATCGGCCGGTGAGTGCATTATTCTTTTATAATTCATCTTTGTTCATTTGATATCCACGTAGTGGTGACTGGAACTAAAACAAAATCACCATGAAAGAATGATTGTAAGAAAAAAAAAGTTTCTTTTGAAAAATGATGAAATGAACAAATTTAATTTTTATAGTTCCGGCAAAAATCGTCCGGTGAATCTGATCGTGCTTCTTTCGAGCACGAGTGTATTTTTCAAGAATGTTGTCGCATTCACAACTGCAATACTTAAGAATCCGCAGCGAAACGAAAAAGTGCAATGAAAATATATGAAAATAAGCGGATTATGCTATTAGCGAGAAATGCACAGGAGGAGTGCACCGTTGCTTACAATAAAACACGCCAGGGTGTAAAAATGTTTCCTCGCATTGCCGGTGGAAATTGCACGATTTCAGTCAACTCGTTCTTGTTATTAAAAAAAATTCGTTGGAATCTGGTTATGAATGGGGGAAAAAAATCTAATCCGTGTACACACACCGACCACTTTTTTTTTTAACTTTTTTTTTACAGAACGAAAATCACATTTGTAAATTAAATTTTAAGACTCGTGCAATTTTAGGGATGTCGGGATGAAAAAAAAAAATACCATCTCGTTCACCAAAGTTCGATCTCAATTTAGCTGGCTGTGTACAGAAAAGCTCGAGGGTTATATAAATTACATCTGCAGGAAGATGTTTGTACTAGTAAATAAAAAAGTCTCCTCGCAAATTTTCTTTTGGGCGAAGAAAAGTGAATTTCCTGAGATCTTTTTCATCTCCGGTTCGAGATAGTTTTCGATGTTTCGTAAACATTTTTGATATTTATTTGTCTTGTCATTCCGACTCGTTTCTTCTCCATTCGTCAGGCGCGCGTTCTGTGCTCGGCACGCAACTACACCATTATTCCGTCGCACGGATCCATGGAAAAACCCAAGATTGTTTACCAGTAAATTTCCTATATGGGCAAGCTACATCCGGCGGCCCACTATATCCACGCCAAGGTGTTATTCATCCGCCGTATCAGTGACCGTACAATAAAATTGAATAAATCGTTCTCGATGTGACACTGTGCGAAACAAAAATTAACATGCACGGTTTATCACAAACTGACTAAAGATTTCTCCTTACCTCTCTTTTCATCTTCATATTCAATAGAAAAAAAATGGCCAGAGGAAAAAAAAATTTTTTTCTCTTCTTTTGTTTCATACTGCTCTTTCAAATGTGAATAATAAAAAATGGTTATTGCCACATTTTTTTACTTTTCATACCTTTTTTTTATTCTTTTTTTTTTTTTACATGGCATTAATTTTGCAGAGTGATGTTTGCGCTTTTTGGAAAGTGCATTAAAAAAAGAAGTCTCTGTTACGCGCTGTGACTTTTTGTTTGTGTATATTTCTCATCTCCGTTCTTTTGTCGCGAGGAAAAAAAAGTCATTCCAGACGGCCCACGACTTGATATATTCTGATAAAATTAATAAGTAGCGAAATTTCTCTCACGGGCCTCTATGCAATGTAGCCTCGAAGACAGTTTCGAAACAACCGAAAACGAAAGGTCTCTGGAAATTGATTATTAGCTCAAGGGGGTTTCGAGTAAGCCACAAATGTGAAAACTAATAAAAGCACACAGGGGTTCTTGCTCTAGTTTAATTGTCGGTATCTGGAAAATAAAACACAACCAAAACTATCGTATATAATCTGCTCGTAATTTTGATGTTTGTTTTTCGTTTGCGATGGCACGATCGCATAATGCATAATTCATTAAGAAACAAGATAGCTGATGTGCGGCGACTCATCGTACAGAAATGCGCCGCTTTCAATTTGGGAGCGGATTTAAAATGCAGGTGTACTTTCATTTTTTATTTATTTTTTGTTTTCATTCATTCATCTTCTTGAACAATTTTGAAAATAACGTTTGCAACTACTGTTCAATTACCACATCATTGTTTATTGAAACGGGAATCGAAACTTTTTTTTTTACTTTTAGAAATTAAATAAAAATGTTCTTGAATTAAAAAAAAATGTTATTTGATAAAAAAAATTGTTATTAAAAGTATAAATTTCTATTTCATGAAAAGTGGTTGTATCAGGGAGAAAGAGAGAGAGAGAGTGTCCATCAGGTATTGATGTACATTGGCGATTCGATATCGTCCCAGTGGAGTAATTAAATAGACAAATTCGGTACGTCGGTAACCAAACGCCAATTAACTTTGAATTACAGCCAAAAACTGGAATGCGGCCAAATAAGTTCGGACCGTCGGCATTTGCGCAGGTTTTCAGTTCGAATCAGAAATGACTTTCGGAGCATAATAATGTGCCTGTAAAAAGACGGCCGCTGGCCGGGCATTATTTCGAATCTGCATGAGTAACATTAAAAAATCGCCTCGAGCCCGACAGTTATGTATGTCCACGAAAATTGATTATTTATATCCTCAAACGAAGGAGCAGTCGTTATTGCAAAATTAATACAATTTCGAATGTGTTTCGCTAATAATAAAGCTCCATTAAAATTGATTATGAATATTGATCATTTATATTCGGGTTTTGAAATTTGAATTCATTTTGATGCGCACATTTTAGGGGCTTAATTTAATCCTCGCGAATAATTGAGTGATGGACCTATTTGGGATTTACCAAATGGTACATCTTTTTCTGTTTTTATATAAAATAAAAAAAAATTAAAATGTAAAAAACAATCTGCAAAAAAGAAGAAATTATTATGTTCTGAGGTTTCAGGGATGACATGTCTCTTTTTAGAAACAATACAAATAACAAAGATGTTTCCTTTCTTTTCCAGGCCTGCATCTGCGGAGCATCGAGGAGCCGAGAATGACGGCGGAAACAGCAGCTTCGTGCGTGCAGGGGATGGAAGGAGTTATGGCCAGCCAGGGAACTTTGCAACAATTACAAGATGCAAAATTATCTGGTAGTTATTATCCATCCACATCTACGATTTATGACCCAGAATATGCTCGCATGGAAGCTTGGCTTGACGAGCATCCTGATTTCGTCAACGATTACTTTTTGAGGTAATTTGAATTTTCATTTATAATTGAAAAAAAACAAAAGACAAAGATTCGGGCTATCAAAAGTTGAAAATCTTGTTGAAAGTAGAACCAAGTTTGCCAATCAGTGTTCGATTCAAGTTAAATTTTGTTTTCAAGTGAATGTTATTCAACAGACGGAAAATTCGTGGTTGCAAAAGGTGCCAGACTATTTAGAATCACTTTTTTTTCTTTCGACGCAAAACTTGGAGGACAAATAAAAACAGCGATAAAACGCATGACATTTCCGACTTACGTGCAGCGGCTTTCGTGCTTATGGATTGCAAACGGTGGCGCATTATTAGCCGATGCATCAGAAAAAGTTTTCAATCCCAAGGATACGTGGGAACAAAATGTGTCTCTCGTGCGTCACAATTTATAATTGTTTAGCGAGGGTTTCCAATATGCACAAAAGATTAGTTTGCAGACTTTCATAAAGCCTATCCATTCTCGAACAGAGCCATGCAGACAATACCACGACTTGACTCTCCTTGCCATACAAAAATAAGTACCAAACAATGACAAACGAAACAATCACTAATTTTCTCTCCGCAACGTAATTCAAATTCTTTTTTTTTTGTTTTGTTTTCAAAAGTTATTGTACAATATAATCCAACATGCGTTTAGATACTTAGTAAGTTTCAGGCGAAACTTTCCAATGGCATGAAAGAAATTCAAAGTTGAAAGTGAGCATTAAATAATGACAAAATTTAGAATGAGGAAAAAAGTGTATGTTTATCGAATATCATATAGGAGAAAAATTGGTATGAAAAAAAAGTGGTGAAATATTAATTAATTGTTTTTTTGTTCATCTTAATTAAATCCCAGTGAATGTTAATAGTTCATAAATAAATGAAAACAGCCGTGATAAACGAGCATAAACAAAGTTTCAATAAACGGTATGAAAAGGTCAGTTTGTGTATAGCAGCATCAATATTTTTCGATATAAATTGTCTGACACAACTCATAATCATTTTCAAAACAGAAACTTTTCTTGTTGCGCTGGGTTAATTAAATTTGGAATTATCCGACACCTTTTAGTAGGCATCAGCATCAGAGCGAGGAGCAAAAAACAACGAAGCCAGCAAGTGTTATAAACACCTGTTACGTAACTGATAATTCGTATATGAACTCTTGAATATTGAACGCCCTCTTGTGAGAGAGGACAAACGAGTTCACAGGTATTCATATGGAAAAAAAATCGATGTGTTAATAACCAAGCGAAATTCAAGCTTTTTTCTCTCGTTATTTGGGATTAATTAACACCTTTCGGGGAGATTTGTGTCAGAACCGATCTCGCGTACGTGGGATAATTATACACTCACTTACCTAATTTTTCTGACGAGGAAAGAAAAAGCGCTTTTTCATTTCGGCCTTTTCAGCTAAGTGAATGATTTTAAAAACTTGAGTTTGAAATAATATCCTAAACACAAGTTGTACTTGAACTTGTGGAAAAAAACGCTCGCTTTCTATGCACATAAATCCTTCAGGACGGTTTATGTCTCAAAAATCAACTGTCAGTTTTATAGCCACAGTAATGTTCTATCTTTGTCATAAAAATACATCAGACTTTTGCAGGGTCATAAACGCCGTGTTGTAAATTTCATTCAAATCCGTGCGAACGTTTCAAGGCGAATAATCGATTGCAAACGAAACGTGTTTTTTTTTTAGGTTTTTCAATTTCTCATACTCGAAGGAGAGAAAAAGAAAAGAAGATTTAGCCAACAATTTTGAGATGCAACATTGTTAAACGACCTGATTTCGTTTTGTCAACAGAAAAGTGACGCGCCAAACAGTCGACCTATGGTTGGTATCGCATGCAACACCGACATCATCCTCCGGAAGTTGCATAGAATTATCAAGTCCGACTCATGCCGGTCAAACGTCGAATTCCGGGCGTGTGGGCTCCGGAGGATCCGGCGCCACGACCCCTGTAAGGAAGATCTCTGCACACGAGTTTGAAAGAGGAGGACTTTTGAAGCCGATAGTCAACACAATCGATGGCACTCCGACGTTTCTGAGCCTCTCGCCCACCGAGTCTGGTCAACCGGGTAATCAGCAGATGAGCACCGGAAATACCAACCGACCTCAAAGAAGATCCAGACACGAGCTCAGACACTTGGACGAAAAGGACTTGATTTTTGAACTGGTTTGTTACTCCATCCAACTTTCTTCGTTTTGCAAGTTGTTCAAACTGCATTGGAACAGCTAAATGTACAATCGCACAAATTTGTTATGTTTTGAAACGAAAATGTAATTTGAGAAAATGATTTGCAGGTGAAAGACATCTGCAACGAGTTGGACGTGCGATCACTGTGCCACAAGATTCTCCAGAACGTGAGCACATTGTTGCACGCCGACAGAGGCTCATTGTTCCTGGTTCAGGGCGAGCGAAAAGGCGGATGCATGCCTTCGCAGAAGCACAACGCGACCGGAAATAACAGCAATGGGTCGAGACGGCCATCAGAGAGAAGCCCCGGGCAATCCTACTCCCGGAGCAGATGTCTCGTGTCGAAGCTTTTCGATGTCTGTTCGAGATCCACGCTCATGGAGATGGAGAAAAAAGACGAGATCAAGATTCCTTGGGGCACCGGCATTGTCGGATACGTCGCCGAGAGTGGCGAGCCGGTCAATATTCCCGACGCGTACAAGGTTTGAATTCAACTGAAAAAGTTCAATGTTCAAGTCCATCCCCAATTCATTTCAATTTCTATCATTTCAATTCTTATTCTTTCATTCAATTCATTTCAATCAATATAATGGAGCATGTTATGATTTCTAATTTGCCCAAGCATATTGATGCTGCGCGAATCAATTATTATTATGAGATTAAATTTAAAATAAAAAGTACTATTTTTGTATTTCTTTTATGTCTGCAATGTGCAATTTGATGTCAGACTTAACGCTCAAACTAGAAACTTTAACTGTATAATTATTTTATCAAAATAGGTCGACAGGTTCTAATTTCAATTGTGTGATTATAATAAATATAAACCTACGATTAAGTCAATTGCACTGACAGAAATAAATATATTCAACAACATTTTTCTCATCTTGCATTAATGAACAGCAGCTTTCCATCGTGAAAAATGTAACCCAACTAATAATCACCATCTAATTAGTGATATTATTTCTTCATTACAATCAGGATTACGAAATTGTTTAACGCCCACGGATAGAAAATCATGTTTCACTTGTTTTAATTCCGTTTATCTTTTCAATTTGGCCACATTCTATAATCATTCCCAATCACTGTAATTGTCCCAAGCCGGCGAGGCCGACGGCAGTTAACAAACTCAATTAAATCATCTTGCTTTTTTGTAGGACGTAAGATTTAATCGTGAGATTGATGCTCTAACGGGATACAGGACGAGGGCTCTTTTGTGCATGCCGATCAAAGACTGCAGCGGGGACGTGGTCGGTGTCGCGCAGGTAATAAACAAGCTCGGAGGCGAGGCCCAGTTCACAACCCAGGACGAGAAGATATTCGCGGGTTACCTCCAGTTTTGTGGCATCGGCCTACGAAATGCACAACTTTATGAGAAAAGTCAGCTCGAAGTGAAGCGTAACCAGGTGAGACAACATTTTGAACAGTTGAAATCTGTTCAATCATTAAAAGTTTAGAACGACAGGAATGTTGAACAGTTGAAAAATGCGAACCTCCTGTTGGATTGTCTTATTTATTTAAATTTTCACTTCCAGGTCCTGCTGGATCTCGCAAGGATGATTTTCGAGGAACAGAGCACAATCGAGCACATGGTACTCAGGATTTTGACGCATACACAATCACTCATCCAATGTCAGCGTGTACAGGTAAACACGTTTTTATTAACTTATTATTTAATGCAAACAATTATAATCTAATCAAGCAAGTTTCATTTATCAGTAATATCAGATACTTTTTTTTTCAATTCTCGTTACTGGAATTAACCGATATGCTCACCGGATTGAACTTATTGCAGGTACTTCTGGTGCACAAGGCGTCGAAGGGAAGTTTCTCAAGGGTTTTTGATTTTGAGGCAAACGATCTGTCGGGCGAGGACTCAGAAACTCGCACAAGGTAAAAATGGAAATAAAACTTGTATACTAAGGAAATCTTCGTTTTTAAAACGTGGAACAATTTGTATTAATTTAAAACTTAAAATTGTTTCAGTCCTTTTGAGAGCCGATTTCCAATTAACGTCGGGATCACAGGTTACGTTGCTACGACCGGAGAAGTAAGCATTCATCTTTTTGACTTATCCATAAAAAATTATTAATGAAGTGGACGAGCTAAAAAATTTGACTCATTTTTGTAGACTGTCAATATTCCAAACGCTTATGAAGATGACAGGTTCGATGCCTCGGTTGACGACGGGACTGGGTTCCGTCATCGAACCATCCTTTGTATGCCAATTAAAAATTCTTCTGGGCAAATAATTGGTGTCATACAACTCATCAACAAATTCGACGATCACGTTTTCACGAAGAACGACGAGAACTTTGTGGAGGCTTTTGCCATTTTCTGTGGCATGGGAATTCATAATACACACATGTACGTTTACAATCGTTTTCTTTTGACGAAAATTCAATTGTTAATGGAATTTTGGTTAATTAAATTTGTGTTAACGATTTAGGTATGAAAAAGCTGTGACAGCAATGGCGAAACAGAGTGTAACTTTAGAAGTGTTGAGTTACCACGCAACGGCATCTCTGGACGACGCTCAGAGATTAAGGGTTGGTATCAGTTGAGTTGCACAATTACAAGCAAAGTAACGAAAACAATTTGGGTTTAACGTTTATTTGCGGGGGAGGGTGTGAAAATCGGCACTGAGAGAGAAACACTGTGTCTAATGGAAGAAACTTGTTCAAACTAGAGTTTGCGAGTTCCATCAGCAGCGCACTTTCAACTGCACGACTTCGCGTTCGACGACATTCACATGGAGGACAACGAGACTTTGACCGCTTGTTTGCGAATGTTCCTCGATCTGGATTTTGTCGAGAGGTTTCACATCGATTACGAAGTGCTCTGCAGGTGGCTGCTCAGCGTTAAGAAGAATTACAGAAATGTCATCTACCACAACTGGCGTCATGCCTTCAATGTTGCCCAAATGATGTTCGCCATTCTCACCGTGAGTTTGCTCGTGTTTAAAACAACACTTCCTGCCATTATTTGTCCTAGCACTTGAAACAATTCCAAAAGCAAAACTTCTCAAAGTATATGACAAACCATTTGGAACATCAAGTTAGAACCTACTTTTTTTTTCTCCTCCTCAGCGATCTCTAAATGCAGGTCGAGGAATGGCATACTCGCGTGTCATATGTCTTTTCTGAAACTGATGTAAACGAATTTTGCAGGCCACTCAGTGGTGGAAGATCTTTGGGGAGATTGAATGCCTGGCCCTTATAATCGCCTGCCTTTGTCACGATCTGGACCATCGTGGCACGAACAATTCATTTCAAATCAAGTGAGTGTGGAATTAAGCTCAGAATCATAATGTCATTGTTTCCAGAAAATTTAAGACTTAAGGAATCTAAATGCGAGCTGTCTAATTAATACCGATCGATTTCAGGGCATCGTCGCCGCTGGCGCAGTTGTACTCGACCTCAACGATGGAGCACCACCACTTCGATCAGTGTCTGATGATCCTGAGCAGTCAGGGAAATCAGATCTTATCGAACCTCTCGCCTGAGGAGTATTCGCGCGTGGTAAAGGTGCTCGAGGAAGCGATCATATCAACGGACCTGGCGGTGTACTTTCGCAAACGTGGCTCCTTCTTCAGTCTCGCGCGTGGCGGAGGATATAATTGGGCATTTAGCGAGCATCGCGATCTATTGCGCGGCATGCTGATGACAGTCTGTGATCTAGCGGCTATTACCAAGCCGTGGGAAGTTGAAAAACGAGTTGCCGAGCTAGTCAGTAGCGAGTTCTTCGAACAAGGAGATATCGAAAGGAACACTCTCAACATCACACCCATAGTTAGTATCCTAATCCCCTCTACCCGTGACTTCTGAGCTATAAAAATGTGCTCTTGGATTCATCGATCATGATCAATTAAATCTCTCCTCCCCCCCCCTCCCCTTCTGTCTTCTTAAGTTACAACTTTTCATCATCCTCTCTTCTTAAACGATTCATGTTTTTCCAATCGCCTTTTTTGTCACGATTCAAATACCGTTATCGAAGAAACTCGGGTGCATTATAAATCTCACGGTGAAATTGCCATCGAACTTGTAAATAGTAAGAAACTAACGACAATAATTTAAATGGTTATTGCGTGTCATTGAGATTGTTAGTTTTGTTTAATTTTCTTTTTTGCTTTCTTTCATAATATATGAAACGTACCGCCGGAGGGAGAAGAAATTTTTCTCGATGGTGGAAATTTACGAGATGCTAAAGCCAAGTTGTTTTGCGTTTCAGGACATTATGAACCGAGAAAAAGAGGACCAACTTCCGATGATGCAAGTGGGTTTCATCGATTCAATTTGTTTGCCAATTTATGAGGTACAGTTTTCGTTCGTACGTAACAGTGATTCCAAAGTATTTTGCATCAAAATACGGATATCACACTTTAAGAGAGAGCATACTCGTTTCCAAGTTGATTTATCTTTTATTATTTATTATCGTTTCATATCAAAGGTCAATTTTTTGAAAGAAATAACTTATTCTTCTGAAAGTTTATTTTATCGATTGAAATGTTAAGTAAAACAATAAAAAAAAATCCAAAGCAAGCTGAAAATAAGAAATTGTTTATTCTGTAGGCTTTTGCACTTTTGTCCGACAAACTTCAACCTCTGGTGGACGGTGTACAAACTAACAAAGAGCATTGGCTTCAAATCGCAGAAAGTGACTGTCCGACGAAGAACTGCACGAATCATGACAGGTCGTCAGCTCAATCAAATGAGGAGAAGAGCGAGCAGTCAAACGCTTAGTTGGACTCATAGACGACTGGTCCTCGGCCTCTTTAATCACTTAGCTGCGAGACTAAATGGCACCTTCAATGTATTCACTTCTATGGTGTTCAGTTATTTATTTATTTATTTATTTTTTTCTTGTTTTCATCACACCGTGTTCGATGATCGAAAGAAATGAAATGTCTTCAACTCATCCTGCGAGTCACGGAACGAATTTCGGTGACAATTTCAAAGTATTATGTCCAAAGTTCTTGAGATACGTCTGAATCATACATCAAATCATGTCAAGTTCTTTAACATTGCGACTAAAAGAATGAAGTGAAAGGGAAACAAAAGCGACTATACGACATACGAAATGCTACTCAAGTACCTGATTTATGTGCATTTGTGAATCAATGTCAATCCATTCGATGATGAAAAGGTTACAAGAGGCACGAGGACAGCAGGAAGGGTTTTACGATTTTTTAGGTTTACGCACTTGAAAGATGCAATTCGCTAATTCATTAGAAACCCATTTTTTGTGATGTCCTTGAGGGTAGTCAATAAGACCGATCAAAAACCTTTTTTTTTTGTCCTATTTATCGTCTCTGATTAAACTTTTTGAAATCAATTAATCAAGTTCAAAATGTTACCCTTGTTATAAACTTTTTGAAATTCAATTTCGTTTATGAAAGTCTAAGCGTGTTAATCGTGTTCCTCTAGGACATTCAAAATAAGTGCTAAACCTTGCTACACTTTTGGAACTTCAAAATTGTGATTACACTTTGAGTTGGGTGTTAAATTATTGGTTTCCGAGTGAACATTCTACATGAGTATGACTATAACAATTTTGTAGAAAACAAAAATTATCCTTTCATATCACTAAATCAATGCATTCGTATACCAAAGCGAACATTTCTGAGCGGATTCGACAAGCGATTTGTAAGCCGCGGAAAACTGTTATAATAATTAATATATCAATTAGCATGAAAAATTCTCGCCACGTCCCGGTTGGGCATTGTTGGCCCAGGGACGGTTATTTATGTACCACGTATAATGATATTTTAATGTTATTATATCTTATGTCTACTTTGCACAGAGTAATTGTTTTATTGAAATCAAGTTTGTATCAAATGTACGTTGTATAACGAATTTAATTTATCGGCTTATTAATTCATTAAGAAAGTTGTTATTGAAATTTGCATAAAATTGAATTTCAACAAATTGCCAAAATAATATTTCTGGAATGTTTAAACAATGACAGGAACAAAAGTTTTAACAGGATTTGTGAATTTTATTTGAATTTTCTTAGTGCCAGTCTTGTGATTTATTGTGCACCTTAGTGATAATATGATTATGTGATTGACCAGAAGAAAAAACATTGTAAGATTAGGCCAGGAATGATTATGTTCGTAACCCTGACATAAGTCCAAGTAGCAACATTGGATATAATTTATGAACTTAAATTGTATGTAAAGATGCATATTGTATGTTGATTGATTTTATAATTTATGTATACTTTGTGTATGTGATATGTTTCTGTTAAAAGTGCTAATTTGTTGAACAAAAAATAAAAGGAAGAAAAGATGACAAACTGTTATGGAAAATTTAGTCCGTGTAACGGTGGCTTTAATAAATATTAGTAGTGCGTGTGATCTGTAAATTTAAGGTTTTAGAAATGTTAAGAAAACGAGTCTAAATACTGGCATCACTTTTATTAAGAAACGAAAGTGGAGTTAGCAATTCAAGTACGATGGGTATTATTGGTCAGCTATGAACTTTGTGAGTTGTAAATAATGACTAAAGCGTGTATCTTTGTATAAATTTCAATACACACTTTGTTTGACAACTTGAAATCATACAAATAGTTTTTACTTATTTCCTATGTCCAAAAATATCATCCTTACCTATATACATAAACGATTTTGTCATTTTCATTTTCATATTGTTTTGTTACAATTTGTTATTATTACTTTCATTAGACCATGAGTATCATCTAAAATTCCATACCTTATATCAAAGTTTCTAATCTATATAAAACTTCAATTAGATAAAGTTTGTTCAAAAGTGATCAAAACAAGTAACTTAAGGATAACTCCATGCCAACTTAGCATGACCGTCCCAAATGATCGACCCAGAATTGTCAACAAAGTTGACAGTTGTGTTCTTAAAGTTGAAATGTTAGTTAATCTCGCCTTGTCTTTCTTTCGCTTGTGGATACATCGTTACCATCATCTTTGTTGCACCTATACGAGTCAAAATTTAAAACGCTAGATGTGCTCGTTTTAAAGAAAATATATAAGATCTATTTGTTAAAAGAAATCAAGAAAGTTTCTTATTCTTAAAATCAAAATTAGACAAATATAATATTACCTTTTACAGTTCCAGAATTGTATATCCTCTATATCCTTTTTCGTTACTTTCTATCTCTGTCTTACAGACAACGTGGAAAAGAATGTGATACGACGAAGTAAACATACGTGTTTTAAGAACACTGTAACTCATGAAGGTACCGTACATTTAGCTTCTTTGTTTGACTCGCAATAAATAGAAAGAGAGAACAAATATACCACAGAAATGTCATCAAGCCTGATGATGCCTTTAGAACGAGTTCAGTTTGTAAGTTTACATTAAACATTTTTTTATAAAATAAACTTATATATATCTGCCGATTTTTCTGATATCTAAAATTCGGCTGATATGGTTTTTGATATTAAAAATGTTTTAATGTTAGCTCACTACCTCGTTTTAAAGGTGTTATCATCATGCTTAGGCCCTCCCTTTAACAATTGACAGCTCAGCGTTAGAAAGAGAGACAGAAAGAGGGAGAACCTAATTATGGTTGGTATGTGCGAGTGTACTACTAACGTTGCTCGATTAGAAAAACAGGTGATTTATTATATTATTTTGTTCATCAAGACATGAGGAGTTTTTGATGATGAAACTCTATTGAGAAAGAGAGAAATTGATTGCTTCAAAGTGAGCTGTAATATGTTGATAAAGAAAATTTCTTGACATGTGCAGAGTGCAACACTTTAAAAGCTTCAATGGAAGGATTCGAAATGAAACAACAGATTTAATTTTGACATATGCATACGTTCTGACACAATAGAGCGATCTCAGCAGGTAGGCTCAATACCTCATTTCTATATAAAATGTTTTCGATTTAACTTTTTATATCGGTTGTTGTTGTTATATATGTATTCTCAATGGTTAACCTAATTATCATTATTACTTATCTGTCACATCAAAATCGAATGAGTAGATAAACATGATTCGCATTTTAAACAATATTGTTTAAAGCATGTAATAATATTTTTCTAATAATGCAGATTTATCGAAGAATGGCTTTTCCACCACTCGTGAGTTCAACACCACCTCCTTTGGACGATGTTGGCGGTGAATCAGATGATGATGAGTTTGGTGATTTTACAACTGGAGCTATTGACAGTATTATTTACATTCATATTCCCATAACATCAGAGATGGATATTTATTTTTAATAGTAAAGAATGAAATGTAATCATTTGCATGTTTGCAGGTTTATCAATAGCTTCGGATTCTCCTCACAAAATTAAGTCAGGATCACTGCCAAATATTCCGTCACCAAAACTGAATGGAGAAATAGTAGATAACGTAGCCTCAAATCTGATAGTAACTGAACAGTCATCAAGGACGATATCAATGCTGAAAGACCACCAAGTGTTGATAGTAGAAACATGTGAGAATCAAGATGACACCATTAAACTAGAAGAAAAATATGATGTTGTTGTTTCAAAAAATGAAATTGCATACAATGACAACAACGACGATGATGATGACAATTACAACGATGACATTAAACATTCTTACAATCACGAGGGTGACAAAACACCGTCTCTCACACTAGACAACTCGACTATTCACAATTGTTATAAGGAGCCAACTTTGAGTAGCTCTAGGGATCCCTCTTCTTCATTTATGGTGACAACTGATGATGAACAAAAAGAGGAATTCAATAAAAAATTTATTAAACCCGATAAGTGTGAACAAGTGACAGACAACAAGGAAGAAATAGATTCGTATAAAGAGTTTACAAATATCAGCCAGGATACAAAACATAAATTAGACATCAATTCTGATTCCATGGTCAGCGAACAAATTTATGATGACAATCGAAGCATTGACGATAACATGGTTGAAAATAGTTGCTATATGACAGATAACGATTTTAATTTTAGCCAACATGATATTGTCTTGAATAATGATAATGTTCAACTAGTCAAAAGTCTTGGCGAGAAGGAAATAACTAATGAACTTATAAAAAACAATGAGATGGAGACAAATGATGATGATTTTGGAGATTTTGCAGACTTTTCAAATGCACCTGACATTTCTTCTTCTTGTGTTAAATTTGTAACGATTCAAGAGAGCGAGCCTATCTCGGTAAAAAGTCAAAGTCGTTTCAGTGATGATGGTGATGATGCTGATGGTGATGATGATGATGATAATGATGATGATGATAATTTTGATGACTTTGGCGACGTACAGTCTTTTGATCCAACAAATTCGGATCAATTAATCGAACCTGAAATCCACGAGAAGCAGATCTCAATGGATTTTGAAGGCAGCAAATGTGTAAATATGTTTGATCTATTATTTAATGTATATTTTTATTCAGGTTGATTAATGATCATTAATGAATATTCTATTTCTGTTTCAGGTTGTTGACAAAATAAGCGATATAATTACTACGTTATTTCCATACATTTCAACGGAAATAGGAGTAAATTTGGAACCACTGGTAGACAAAAAAGATTGTGTTTGGAATAACATGAAAAGTATAGAAGACACAAATGCTCTCACTTACCAATGGAACAATAGCACCAGCAACAATCTTTTTCTCAGTGCTTTGGGGATTGATTCACGAAATATAGTAAGTTGTTTTTTACTACTTTATTATTTATTAGTTTATTTCTTATATATTTATGTATTGTTCACATAATCTCCACAGCTATTTGGACCAAAATGGAATCCTGCAGTTCCAAGATTTGCTGCAAATTTAGGTTTTTCACCTTTAGAACCTGTCAAAGCTTTAAACAATCAACAAAGTTCCAATACAAGCACAAGCAAGATTTCAAACAACAATTCTAACGCAGAGGTAAAAAGATATAAGACAATATTCAATGAGCGATGAAGTTTACAAATTGCATTGGTTTTGTAGGATGTCCCAGCAGCGCAGTTTGATTGGAACAGTTCTGGATTAGTAAACCCACTAGATTCAAGTAAGCTTATTCATTGCAACAGGTTTTCTTAATATCATTATCATTGCACTATTTATTCGTCTCGTTCATTTTATTTCCCCGGTAAAAATGAAATACGTTGCAAATCATGAATATTGCAGCATGGATATTTCGAAAACAAATTAGAAAATTAAACATACGAAACTACGAATTTTATTAGATTTCGTATTAAACCGTAATTTTCACAAATTTTTATCAAACAACATGTCAACTGTTTTTATGAGTAATTATTATAATTGAAAAAATTTCTAAAACTTACCGAAATATGAAAGCTTGCAGTTGTCATATAAATTTATTATTCAATATTCATTATGAACTTTCATGATTTAATATTTCACTTTAACCGCGGTATATATGAAGCTGTTATATAGTCAATTATATAAATCTCGTTACTACAAGTTCCTTTGTGTTTTAATGATATTTTGTTTTACTTATAAAATATTAATATCACTTGTTTATACTGTTATAAAACTCTGTATTTGGTAAAATTGTCTGCATAATTTGATAACACCAATTCATAACATGAAATTGTTTCATTTATTGCTTTTTGGTTGTGGTGGTGGTGGCATTTTTGTTGAAACAAATAAAATATAATGTACCATCAGGTGGTGGGTTGTCTGCACTTCTACCGCTGGATTTATTATATCCCTTCGATCCTTTATTAACGCCTCACTGTAATGTACATTCTGAACCCTATCATCGTCACGCTGTTTGCATCAGGAATTTGGTGTACTGTAAGTTCAATGGCTAGAGATACATGTGCATGCTTTATCTTTATTCCTTGTATTTTTTTCACACATACTTTAAATGACAAAAAAATAATAATAATGTTCTTTTGAATGAATTTGCAAGATGTTTTATTGCTTGCATACATATTGATAAAAAAATAATTGTGGAAATAAATTTTAGGTCCAGATGACGCTTCAGAAGCACCAATCCAAGAAAGGAGGAAGCACTTGAATAACACTACTACAAGCTTGATGCAAGTTGCCAAATTAATTGAACCATTGCCAGGGCCAAGTACACAGGACTGGAGTAAAGGATGTCAAATGGAGTCATCGCCTAAGGGCGATTCAAGAAAAGCTCATAAAGGCAGCAAATGCGATTATGGAAGTGGAAAAAAAAGTATTAAACAACAAGAGACTTGTGACGAACAAGTCGTTATCGATAGGTTTGGCAGATTAATGAGCATATCCACGCAATCGGCTGAGGTACTTAAGCAACTGCCAGACCTGTCATTTTTGAGCGCAAGAACTCTCATGTTTAATCCAGAACACAGACAAATAGTGAGTGATTTGGGTGCTATGATTAATAGAAAAATGCCTGGGTGAGTAACGTCGGTCTGAATACAAGCTTTTTGTTTTATTAAAGGCCCGGTGGCTTTTAAGAGTGTTGTTATTATTATTATCATATGATTATTAAACGACGGCATATTTGAGGGGCAATTGTGTTGCTTTTTTATAAATAAATATTTTTAAAAAGCAATGTATAAACAATTATATATATATATATAATTTTGAGTGTGAATTTTTTTTAATTTAGCTTAATTGATTTTTAATCACATTCATTTTTTTAAATTTATATCCCAGATTGTTATTCTCGTCAAAATGAAATGTTGTAACAATTTTTTAATATCTATCATATTAATTCCTTATTTGCATTTTATACATGTTTCATTGATGTTATATATCCCTCTGAGAAAACCTCATGTATAGGCGATCTCATGCCAATTTAGAAAGATATCGAATTGTATTGTTGTCAGACACAATAATTTTTACTTCCAATTATTTTTGTTGTTGGTTATAAATTATATATTATCACATGAGGTTTTCCATAAGGATATACTTCTTAAGCCATTCCTTTGATAAAATTATTTGACTATATAAAATAATATTAATATTAATTTGTTGACGCATCATCATTGCTCGGTTGGAAAGTGCGATATCATTTATTTAGCCGCATTACGATTGTGTGTACACACTCAACTTATTGTATTCAGACCGATTGTTGGCCAATTTGTATTTATTGATATTTTGTAAATGCGATTTTAGATATGTGTATGTGCAAAAAAAATTAATAAATAAATCAGTGTATATATCTGCATATACATGAGATTTTCTGTACTTGCAGCAAAATGTACATATAATTTTATGATCAATTGCTGATGTGTGTTTTCATTACCTATCCTGTTAAAGAGATCAAACAAAAATTGCTTGACAAAATTTGTATCAGGGTAATATCTATTTTTTCTTAAATATATAGATGAAAGTTTTAGAATTTAAAATTCAACAGACGCGAGAGTAGATTGTTAGTCAATAGCATTTATCACATCTATAGACGTATATTGATTTTACTTAAAAAATTAAGATAATAAATGAAAGTAAATGATTCATTCATTTTAGTGTACGTGGATCTTAAAATCAGCAACGACATTGTTCAGACGACATAACCTATATTTTGGACTTTGCTGCTGTGCAGCAATATTGACACGAGCCATGGAAAACGTCAAATGTCTTTGACATTAAAACATCCTGCTATTTCATAGTGAATTCGTTCTGTTAGGACTCGAGATAGATTAATTGTTATACTAGTTAACCAACGACAAAAGAAGACTATGTGACCGAGTGGATGGGACTTTGCATTAGCTTGCATAAAAATAACAAAATAAAGTAATGTTTGAGAAGCAGGGTAAGAAGATGAGGTTATGTTTTATTGTTTACGTTTCATATTTTGTTTGACGTAATAAATGAAATGACATTATGTTAAATGATAAATATAAAAGCAGATATAAATTGTTGTATTGCAGCGGTCGTGCGTTATTATGACTTGTCACAAACGTAAAAAAAAGAAAAGAACATTAATGAACGAATTATCAGAAGGAAAAGACATGTTGATACAAAATTTACGGCACGCAATGCACACGCGGCACATGTACAGAGTAGGTTCAAGCAAAATGCATGTGCAGAGCAGGTTGCTCCTGGGCATTATTTTGCTTCTCCTATGTATCATCTTTTTCATCTATTTACTGCCCATGACTGCATCGAGAAGTGCCGATTGGTGTAAACAGCTGATTGTTAATTCAGAAACCAGCTCACTCGCAATAAAGCCATTTTTTTACAACAAGACGTACCCTTTAAGCAATCCACACACATCGCCTCTTGGAATAACTTTCAAGGTCGCAATAATCAGTGACCTAGACACACTATCCAAAAGTTCGAGCAACGATAACGTTTGGAATAGTTATATGAAAAAGGGCCTGCTCAAATGGATGCCTGAAAGAAATATTGTTAGTATCAGCTGGGATGACAATTATACTATCGTATCGTCATCAATGGCACTCAAGGGACGTGGCATGGAGCTCTCTGAACTTGTTGTTTTTGATGGCAACTTGCTAAGCTTTGACGATCGAACCGGCATTGTGTATCGGCTTCATGA
Organism: Trissolcus brochymenae; assembly: GCA_030523145.1. Taxonomy (NCBI): domain Eukaryota; kingdom Metazoa; phylum Arthropoda; class Insecta; order Hymenoptera; family Scelionidae; genus Trissolcus; species Trissolcus brochymenae. Next base: position 462,003 of record JAQQRF010000005.1, read on the forward strand.
TAACAATGCATATCCCTGGGTCATTCTCACCGATGGCAATGGTAACAATGTCAAAGGTATGATTAACAATAGCTATCAGTTAGTTTTATTTACCTACTACATATTATTTACCTTGTTCAACATATATATACAATATTAAATCTTTGATTAATGTAGGATTCAAATCTGAATGGGCAACCGTGAAAGATGAAAAACTGTATGTAGGAAGTATGGGCAAAGAATGGACAACTTCAGACGGAGTTTATGTCAATAATAATCCAATGTGGGTAAAACAAATTTATCCGACGGGACAAGTTGTATCGATAGATTGGACCAATAATTATAAGATGTTAAGGGAAGCTTACAATATACAATTTCCAGGTACATATGGTTCAAATGCACATGTCACATCGCCAATTGGATGTAAGATCATCAATTATTGTCCTTGTTGATTTTAGGATACATGATTCATGAGTCTGCGATGTGGAGCGCCGTTCATAAATCTTGGTTCTTTTTACCTCGTCGATGTTCCCAGAGTGCATACAATGAAAAACTTGACGAATCAATGAGTTGTAATATAATGATCACTGCCGATCAACATTTTAAGGATATCAAGGTGCGCCTTCATATTCATTCAGCTTATTATTTTTCATTATTATCATTATTTATTATTATATTTTACACTTATTTGCAGATAAAACCAATCGGTAACTTGGTAAAAATACGAGGTTTTTCTAGTTTTAAATTCCTACCGGGCACAGATGATTCAGTGATTGTTGCTTTGAAAACTGAAGAATTCCGAGGCAAAACGGCTACCTATATAATGGCTTTTAACATTGACGGTACCATTTTAATGCCTGAGCTTAAAATAATGGATCAAAAATTCGAAGGTCTTGAATTTGTATGACACCTGCTTGATCATATGGATACGTTTTATATCCTGGTATTGTACATTTCATGTATATAGCCCAACTTTTTGATTTATAGTCAGCGCACACCTCGAGTACCTTTCATATAAGTAATAATAAATCATTGTATGAATAAACATGAAATGTTGTTACTTTTTCAATTGAAGATAATTCCAATAACTTTACACCGACATAAATGTACTGTCATTCTATTGAGCGCAGGTTTACCTTATTATGAACATTAAATTTGTATACCTACTATATAGTATAAAATATACCTATACAGTGTCATTAAGCACGTTCAGGGCCAAGTTTCAGCCTTAACTGCTGCAGAAAAGTATTTCTGGACTAAAATCAATAAAATTGAGAAGCATGATAATGTAAGTGTGTGTGGTGGCAGCACAGTTCCACCACCCAAGGGTTAGTCAACTCCGCGTATTTCAACTGTGCGGAGCTATTCATACGCGCAATGTACTCATCTTTTCATTTTTTGTTTCTTTACATGTTTTTTTAATTGTTAATAGTCACAACAATTATTATTGTTTATTCTTTGTTGACTTGTTCGAATAATGTAAACGAGTATTGCTGTACTTGCACACATCTTCTGTGTATGTTATTATAATGAATAACAATGTTGCCAATGTTGTTGGTCTTTCAAATATTGATTCAATATAAGTTAAAATAATATATTGATAAAATAATATAATAATTGAACTGACTTTTTGTGATTAATTGCTGTTGATTCCTGATATGTTGCAACGCGTGATTTTATACGGTGTACACTATGAAAACTAACAAATGCAACAAAAAAATTAAGCAGATTGGATAAAATACTTATTACATGAGTTGCAAAAACTTGTAAGTCATTAGATTTATTCATACAAAAATTGTATTATATCTAATTGTCACGGTATTTATGATATTTTAATATTAACTTTCATATTTGACGTTGGTATAGATGATGAAGATGGTTAAATAACCAATAAGGTGCAAGATGATGTCAACGCCGGTTGCCGAATCACCACCAGACTGGTACATAGCTAGAGAAGGAATGTCTTTACTGTTGAATAATAAAATTGAACAAGCTGACAATCTTTTTAGCAGCAATACGCATAATTTTCATATTAAAGCTGGACGATGTTTCTATGTTTTTATGGTAAACTCTACTGTCTCGTTTAATTCATTTTTATTACAAATATAATAAGTGTGATAAATGTTCTTTTTATTATTTGTTGGTTCAAATTTTACTGAGATAAAAACTGATGAAAGGGAAAAATGATTTCAGAACGCTCTCATGTCATTTGAAGAAGAAAAATTGCAACAAGCATTAATACTTTTGCGTGAAATGGAAAAGGAATGTGCGAGTGATATTGGCTGGTTAAAGTCAGTCAAGAGCAAAGTTTTTGGAGCATCATTAGGAAATGTATGTTATACTATGGGTACACGATATATAATTCAAACTAATAGTCGCGATTGATGAAAATGGTTTGTTGATTGAAGATATATTATATATTTATATATATATATAAATATACATATAGGAGGATCATGTGACAAATTTGGAGCGTGAGGTAATGTTAGCGGATACCCAAGTGTGTTGTGCAATTCTTACACTGCTTCAGCAAGAAATGACGAGTTATGTGCGTGCAGGGTGGATGTTGCGAAAAGCTTGGCGAGTTTATCAGCATAGCTACAATCAAATATTGCAATTGCATCAGCGCACTTTTGGTTGCAGTCCTTCAGGTACATACATAATAACATCAAATGCATCAATTTTGATAAAAACTGACACACTATTTTACTAGGCATTGAGCCAATTGTTGTTGACGCTTCTTGTTCAACTCCGAGTCCAGGAACTCCGTCCTCGGAACTGAACGCTTGGTCCGTACCATCAGCGTCTAATGTCCAATGCCTTTCATCTGCTGCTGCTGCTGTCCGAGGCGGCTCAGGACTAAGAACTTCTCTGTCAATGATCTTATCATTCACAGGATTATATACATCATCAGGATCAGCGCATCATCCCTCTACTGTTCAACAACAAACGCCGTAATCATTTGCATACTTAATTTAGTTTTAAACACTGTCATAAATTAATCACTATTTTTATCTATATATGTATGTTTGCAGTTTTGTTGAGCCCTCGGAGGTAATACGTCTGATGTCTGCTGTTAGTTTTGGCTACGGTATATTCCAATTGTGCGTCAGTTTACTACCACCTTCATTACTCAAAGTCACTCACTTTTTTGGATTCGAGGGTGATCGACAAACAGGACTTGTCTCTCTCATGCATTCAAGGCTTAGCAAAGATATGAGAGCACCTTTGGCAACGTAAGTTTATATGCATCCATACACTCTGCGCAACAATTGAACATATAAGTTTTTGCATGATAGAACGTAATAACAAAATGTTCTCATTCGATCGCGCTTTTTACGCGTCTGCATATATTTTTACTCGTGAAGAAGAAAAAATGGGTGTATATTCAAGGGTGTAATTTTCGATCCTTATTAAAGTTGTTAAAAACAATTTCAAGAAAATGATACTGCGTATTTGAACATGCGTGTAAATGTGTTAATTACCTGGGGGCATCCGTGAAAAAGCGTAATCTCTAATATGCTCTTCTGTTCATTTCAAAGATAGCTTATCAATTTTCTGCATAATTTTGAATGTATGGCACATTTTAGGTAACCCTTTGATTGTTGTGCGGAGTGTATGATACATCAAAGCAAAATACAACTATTTGTATAAATTCTTATAAATTTAGGCTCGCACTTTTGTGGTATCACACAATCGTGAGGCCATTTTTTGGTCTTGATGGTTCAAATAACAAATCGAGTGTAGAAACGGCAAAACAACTTATCTCAGAAAATCAAGAGGAATTTCAATACTCGGCTCTTTTTCTGTTCTTTAGTGGTCGAGTTAAACGCTTAGAGGTACTTGTAATGTATATATATATATATATATATATTATTCATATAACATAATAACGGTTTTATTTGTTACATTGTACTTATAAAAACTTGTACATTTATATTAACAAAGTTTTGACAATTGGTTATTGAAGTCTGATATAAACGGAGCTTTGGAAGCCTATCAAAAAGCTGTGCACGTATCTCAGCAGAGGGAGATCAAATTACTTTGCTTACACGAAGTTGCTTGGTGTCATCTCATTTGTCTCAATTATGACAAGGCATACAGCTCCTTCAGCAGACTTCAACACGAGTCGCGCTGGTCGGTGTTGTTTTATGCTTACTTGTCAGCTGGTATTTATCAAACAACAATTATTTAATATATACTTCACAATTTTATTGATATAAATACATCAACCTGTAATTATTATTACTTTTAGTTTGTTGCGGCGCTAATCAAAGATTTGATGAACTTATTTTGATATATCAGAAGATGTGTCACTGCGCTGTGGAGACCACCAAGGAAACCCAACAGTTGAATTTATTCATCGCTCGACGATTTCCGAAATTAATTAACCATTACGACAATCAACCTTATACAGACCACTTCTATTATCGCCTCTTGGTTTATGAGTTACTCTATTTGTGGAATGCTCTTTCCTCTTGTTCCGTTGAAACGCTCAAACTTATTCTCTTGGGTGACCTTTTTTTACAGTAAATTATTCATTACTGATATACTTATATTATATATATGCAACTATATTTCAGAATGCAAAAGTACGACACTTGATCGTGAACCAATGGTGGGCCTGTGTGACTTGATAGAAGCTTCCGTTCTTGCCTACCTCGATGAAAAAGATGCCTCCATAAAGTCTTACGAAAATTGTCTTCAACATCGAAAATTTAATGATTCAGTCGACTATCATATAAGTGCTTATGCCTTATACGAACTGGGAATTTTATTATGCAATGACAATGTAAGTTTTAAAAATCAATCTCTCTTATAATTATTATTTATTAATTCATCATAATTTTTTTATTGCCATTATTTTTTTTACTGTTGTAATTATTTACACTATAAATACATCTTTTCAGAAAATTGACGAAGGCAAAGCTGCATTGATAAAAGCTCAGACACAGTACAAAGATTATGATTTTGAAAATCGCCTTAATGTGAGAATCAATACCGCATTTAAACGTTTAAATCAATCAATATAAATGTGGTTGCTAAGAGAATGAGGTACACGTGTATAACCGAATAATCGATAAAATTGTTTTCAAGTTTCGTCTTTCCTTCTTTTTTTCCATGAATGTTTTGGAAAGCATCCAATAAGTATTTTTTGTTTCATACAATAATTATATATATAATAATTCCGCAGGTATAGAGAAAATGATAACTGCTTGTTTGCAGACAATCCACATCGAATTGTTGAAAAATCATTATATTCAGATCTTATAGAAATAAATATAATTTGAATCATTCCTTGATCATGTGAATTTTTAAAATTGTAATAAATTCAGATGAAAAATTTCCAAGACTTTTTATTAATTCTTCGATTTGTATGAATATCCAATTGATATTTACAGTGCAAGTTGTTACATTGTACAGATTTTTTCATGTTATCTTCATTAGGAATTAAAGAAAAACTAATAAAATTGTTTGTAAAAGTTCACGATTTTAATCATTTTGAAATTTACACTTGAAAATAATAATACCAAATAGCTAACATAATCAATTTCTTTTAGCTTTTCGAAGAGAGAACCCTTCCCCAGTGAATGCTTTGAACTCATCTTGACTTTTTACCTGTAACAAAAACAATCATTAATAATGATAATAATAATAATAACAACATCAAAAATAATTATACTTACATCCTTATTATTGACTGGTTTGACACTTCGTAAAAATTTTAATGTACCAATTTTGTAATCATAATCAGGAATACCACGAACATAAACTGGTTTTATAATAGGAGCATCGTTCTCCGAGGGATCTTTTTTAATTTTCCCATCAAGTCGCACGCCTTGTCCTTTGAAAGGTACAAAGCCAGCAGGTGCGGGCATCAAATCGACAGGGTCGACCAGGTTTTCTTCCTTCTTGTCAATTCGTTGGGGCTCCTTGTAGCCTACTGGTGGCGCAAACTCGACGTTCATATCACACTCAATGATGCTCACTGCAGGACCTGGTTTTGTCTCAAGGACACACATCTCATAAATTCGCTGATTATATTTGATTGCAACGATATCACCAGTGGTCAGGCAAGCAAAACTACGAAGTCCATTTTCAAGAACGGCTTTTGGATTAGTTATGTCTAAAAAGTCTTCTGACTGCGGCTGAAAGCGAGCGTACGTTGCAATAGGAAGAGAGACACATTTCACGTTAAGCAACTCCCCTTCCTCCAGCAGTAAATTATGCATCATCTGTAATCATTTATTATTAATTATTGTCTAAGATATGTACAACAACCTTATTGTCAGTGGAAGAAAGGAAAATTGTTACCCAGTAGGGAAGGTAGACCTTTCCCTCATCAGCGACAAATTCAAGAACACCACAGTGCGTGATTCGGTTTGTTTTTTTGTTTGTAAGTTTGAACAACATCGGGTAAACAACATTCAGTCTGGTGAGAGTGTCCAGGGCGGATGGCGGCATGATAACTGCATTGAAAACAATCCAATTTTAGATAAATGTTATTTATGTTAACGATTCCATCTGTGTTTGTATATAATACAAAATACAACTCACTTTTTCCTCCTCGTTCGACATCTTGACGATCGTTCCCTGGCAGCATAGATACCGAAAAACATCGGTACTGGGTGTCGAACGGCCGGGGAAACTCCGGGAACATGTTAAAACCAAACTGAAAGTTGAAAGTCATCCCGATCATACAAACTGCTTAACCTCAATTTCAACAAAACACGAAAACTAAACTGCGATGACAGTTGTTTTCCTTGTGACGATACACCAATCACTTGGTAAATATTTTACCATTTTTGATGATTCACTTTCGACTTGCTCAGTTCATATTTATTATAACTTCGTGTGTTTTTTTATTTTTCAATAAAAAAATGTTTCTCTTTCTGTTGACACACAATGTTTACTGCAGCGCAACAGCGGATCTGTACTGTCAGAAAGATAGACCGTAGCGCGCCCTCTAGTCTGAGTGTATGACTCTTACTCCCCCCTCCAATTTCTTTCTCTCTTTTTCATACCATTTTTTCCGTATAAAAGTGAATATTTTTTATAAAATGTGTTTGCTAACAAAACAAGTTATTTTATATACAACGGTCATGAGTTGAAAACTTCCTACACGAAGAGATAAGAGTTTCATTATTAATTTCAAAACAAATTCGTACCGAAATAGTCTGTGATAAAACATATACAAAGGTCTTATTGGTTGTTGCCCATCTGAGTTCTGACAATATCTGTCAATAAAATAAATAGTCATCATTTATTTTACTTTTATTTTTATGATTACTATACAAATTGATTGTATTAAAAGTACAAAAATATCAAACAGTTTTTTTTTTCGAACTGTTGATGGTTAATTTTTACTTAACATTAATTAACTTAAAATTAAGTTAACACTAGGCTTATTTTGTATGGGTGATTTTAATGTGATTCTATATAATCAAAATGTAATAAACAAAACGACATTGATTCGAATGTCTCGATATGTATTTTATATATAGAGATGTTTTTTTTATCATTTTATGTAGTCTTTATAGATGTATTGTCATCTGTTACGAATAGGTATATAGTGATGTATCACAAATGGCGCAATTAAAGTAATTATATTTTTAGTCCACAAGTGGTCCCCAAAAATGTTTGCTTGCTCGTGTGTCATCTTCAGTAATGAAAAAATCACGGCCCAAAGTGACAAACTCGTCCATGGTAATTTTGCCATCGTCGTTGGTGTCTATGTGACTGAATGACACAATTGCATGCTGCGAATCGAAATTAAATAAGATGAAATTTGACGATTTGTAAATAAATAATTATAAAAATTAGTATCTTTTTTTTTTACCTCGTTTTTGAGTCCCATACACTTAAAGAACAATTTGAATTCTTCAACTGAGATGATACCATCTTTATCTTTATCAACTGCCTGGTTAATTAACAAATAAAAAGAAATTATTACTTGTATTGTTCATTTTTCAACTAAAAATTGTTTATTGCATTTCTTTGGTACCTTAAATAGATATGGTAGAAAATGATGGTACTTCTGTTTTAGAGATCGATCATTCAGAACATGGTGCATTTTGTCAAGATATTTTTCAACGCTAATTAAATTGTAAGGCGAAATTTCTCCCCATTGTTCTTGCCACATTTCCTGTTAATAATAAAATTAATTATTAATTAAAGTCAACGTATATGGAATCATAGAGATAAAAAAGAAAACAAACTTTAAGAACGTCGCGAAATTCATCAGTAGAACTTTTTGACAGATGTCCCAAATTTTCAAATCTCTCAGCCAAGAGCATAAAGTCATCATAACTAATGACTCCATCCTTATTTATATCCAGATGGCTGTGAAGGGTGCGCATTTTCCTTCGCCAAAAGTTGGATTCCCCCTGCAAACATCATCAATTAATAAAAAAATCAAATAAAATACATAGAACAGTAATAGTAAGAAGGAATAATTATATAATTTAAGTTTAATCAAAATTTATTTGTTTGACACTGCTCGCATGGTTTCAAATCAAAATTTGAGTCCAATTATTTGGCGATAACCAATAATCATTAGAAAAAACAGACGCAAGATAAATAAAAATTACATTTAGGCTAAGGACGGTGAAACGTGCGATCAGACATGTACGTTTTCTTGATAACCTCTGACAGTATGAGCGATAATAAAAATGTAAGATTATAGTATAGTGGTATAGGTATATATGTATAACAGTTTGCGCATTCATGATGGCAAATTTATTTTCGATTCTAATTTGCATATAGATTTTGAGGAAGGACAATGGTTTCCTTTTCATTTGCATTATAAGAGATTCAAATGTTATACATTCGAATGGCATACATAATGGTGAATGCGGAAACTTGTGTCGGCTATATTTTGTTTTTGTCTTTCTAATTTCATAAGATCAATTAAGAGAAAGACAAAACATAACTGTCAAGTGTTTCTGAATTTGTCATAAACCAATAAAAATATAACGATTTCATACATCGAATTCAGCTTGAAACAGAAAACCTTCGATTAATTTCATGTTTTTATGGAAATAAAATTTTTATAGAAACAAAAAAACAACTGATCACATTCAAAACTTTTTCTACAAGTTTACTTTGAAAGAGCAACTTTTTCAAGCCAATGACGAGATAACTCCCTTTCGAATTCGATTCTGAAGACATGCAATTTTAAGATGAAAACTTTAACAGCACACCTTTTCGTCGTCCGAATCACTGCTACTATCATCATCTGATAAGGTGGAAGTTTGAGAATGATGAACGTTTCTTTTGCTGCTCATACATCCTGTCTGCATGAAACATTGCTGTGAAAAAGAAATGATTTTTCATATACAGTAAACAAAATCGTAAAATAATACGTACATTATAAATAAATATTATTATACTATAGCTACAATATTATTGAGATTTCAAATTACTGATCATTATTATTGAAATGTGAATAAGTATTATATAATTGCGTTTAGGTATCAAATGACAAAAGAGATATCGAAATAAAATAAAAATTATTGCGAATGATCATGCGCGACCAACATTAATCAATCGATACAACAAATTTCGTTTTGTTTGTCAATTCAAGAGATTGATTGTTCGTTCAAGTTTGATCACTTCATCGCCGCATGGTACCGTCGTAAACGACTAATATTTAACAAAAGACCTCGGAAATATAGGCTACATCTTATTATCTTTCTCAATATACAGAACTGAGCAAACTATGGTCAAGTTTTATCGCAACAATTAAGAAACCTGTGTATAATGGAACAGATATAATGGAAGCGCATGATGTACATGTGAACGTTTTAGAATGTTTTATGATTTTATTAATGAATTAAATGCACATTCATCTTAAAGTGTAAAACTGATTAGGCCAATCATGTCATGTGTAAACAATATGATGAGATAGTTTTGTATCCTTTGATAAGAGAGATGAGTGTTAATGACCTGGCATCCATATTTATAATTTTGATATATAGACTAAGGTATGAATTATTATTGCTGTTGCATATTGTTTATTATTTGTCTGTTCTCATTTGTAATACGCACTTTTTTGTGCGTTTCATTAACGATCTATCAATAGTGTTCTCTGTCATCATAATCAGCATTCATAGTTAATGCTGAATTTAATACAACAATTCAAAATGATAATTAATCACGAATTTCTATTCGGTAAAGTATCGGGGCTATCTCGTTTAGCTCAGTTGATGCGTGATTTATTTGTTTCTTAGTCTTTCTAAAAATCATGATACATCTTTATCATTCCACTTGCTCAGTTTTGTTAGTCAACAGAACGTAAAAAAATTCCATTTTTATTCACATAAGTATGTATAATTAATAATCACTTTGTATGTTGATGTTCTTACTAGAAGCACACTTATTTTGTATAACAAAAATATATCAACTCATGTTATAGAAGCGTAACTCCATCAGTAATGTTGTACAGTATATATCTTTGTGCAGCTTGTCTTGTGTATGATGGAGGTCTAAAAATAGCATGATAATTATCACACATTATCCACGTGTGTATCATGGCAAAAAAACTGATCTGATCTTTCTTTCATATGTAAACACATGAATTTTGAACGCTTTTAATATTACATAAAAATGTTTTCTTCTTTTTATACCTTTGTACAAATAGAATTATAATCTGATTATCGATCTAAGTTGATCACCTTGAATGCCTCGAATCAAATATATTTCCTGCATATATATTCTGCGGGTATTTTGATGTGTATAAAGACCAAATAAAATCGTAATAGCCATAAATGCGTTTGATTTGTTTAGAAGACTATCAACGTTCGTCCGATAACAATTATAAGAATATGTCAAGGTTTCCTTATGTGCAGCGTGCTTCATATAAACGTTGTAAAACAAACTATCCCATGGAGTCATTGGCCACAAAAAGACCAATTTTAGCTGATTGCAAATTTTTGTATTATCTAAGATTCGGTTAATGAAGTAATGGTACTCTTGATGAAATTATAAAAAGTACATTTTTATTATAGAAAATAAAAAACAGATGTGAAAGCACGTATATTTGGAACCTAATTATCATTCAGGATTAGCAGCAACACTAACCAATCGATTTAATTTCGATGAAACTTTAGTATTCCAGTTTTTGTTAGGTAGTCCATTGAACACAGGAGACGCAAATAAGGATTTTTCGAAAGCACTAATGTTCACCATTGTTGCACGTAAGCCACTTCTTAGTAAAGTAACCATTTTTGTGAATTACGATAACACACCGTTGATTAGAAAAGAGTCAAATAATATGGCAAAAAATAAAAATGTTGATCAAATATATCTTCGCGCGTAGTTATGTATATAAAGCTAATATAAGAACAAAAGTTGTGGAACGTTAACATAAAGGAAAAGGAGTGCACTCCCCTTTTGTAAGAACGCGCTATGTGAACCCCACTAGAGGTCCATAGTAGAACATGCGCATGCGCATAGTGGTACTTTCTCTCTTGTTTTGCGTTTATTGTTGATGTCGTCTTTTCCACAGGCATAACAGCCGAAGGTATGCGATTGCAAAAACTTAGCAAACAGCTGGTAGCGTTCGTCACATAATCCAACAAAATTATCATGAATTAATTCAAACAACAATGATCACTTTGTACTGAAAAATATAACAAAGAATATGGCTGTGTTCAAAAAATGTTTCGGACCTTCAAAATAAAGTCACTTTTAAATATGCAGTATAATATTCAATTTTGAACTCCCTATTTATTATTTTCAAAGAGTTCTACAAAGTTCTTGATGTCCCAATGAATGGTTCCTTTTATAAGCTAATTTAGACGCAATTAGACGAAGATGTGGTCAATTGTCACAGGCGCACGCGAAATGGCCTTTTTCGTGCCAGCCGGAAATCGGGCGCGAAATCCTGCATTTTTGTGATAAGTTGGAGACTTCGCTCCCTAGAAGCTGAACTTCGTATTCTAGACTTGCCATTTGTTGACAGCAAATAAAAGAAGACAGCGTGACAAAAAGGTTTTCTTAGTGGTGAAGATATGACCTTAGTGTACATGAAAAAGATGTTGCAAAAAGTCGTCCCTCCCACTCTTTTGGACACATGGTCAATGTTGAAATCGACATTGAAATTCGATGTAGACACAAGAAAATATTTTAACGTCAAATCGTTAGTAAAGTTAAAAAAAATAAAGGTTACCGGGTCAGAAAATCAGTCATATTATACCATTACAGGGAAATTAAGGTTTTTTGCTGTTACTATTAAATTTTCTATACAATTATGTTGTCCCAAAAAGACGTTCTGCACTGATCGCGGAAATTGATTTTTATGTCTAAAAATGTTTCTTTAAGATTTCCATGTCGCCATTTTTTTTTAATAAATCGTTCGACCGTGAATTTGTTTTTCATGTCTTTAATAAGACCCCGTTCTAGCTTTCAATTCCAAATGCTTTTCCTTGAGCAAACAGTGCTTTATAGAAGTGGACATTATGGACATCGTGATGTTCTAAAAAAAAAAACATTTTGTAATATTTCATATCTTTGTACAACAAAATAGTCCAAAAAACTGGATTTGAAAAATGTTTGAATCGGGAGTTATCGACATTACAGATTTCTTTAATTAAAATTATTAATATGAATGTAAATTAATTGAACGAGAAGAGTGAGATTTTCGCGCTCTTAATTAATTATAATTAAATATAATTGAAAATGAATTTTAATTATAAAACGTTGACGAATAATGATTTCTAACTTTCGAGGTGGATGTTGTTCGTAAAAAATATTGTAGAATCGCGTTCTTTTCAGAATTTTTGAAAACAATAGTTATTATAATTTTTTGAATTAAAATCCCTAACTCCGTGGCAGCAGACGTTTCGCATTTTTCGCCTACATGCTTAGAAACGCGCGCTTATTCAAATAGTTTTAGTTTTTAATCTTGGTTACCGCGATTAATTCGTCGGTATCCGCGAACATCTTTCTTTTCTTATTCTAATTTGCCACTTTTTTATTCTAATTTGTGACATTGTTATGAATTAAAATAGAACAACTGTTCCTTTCTACGTTATTGACAGTTGGCTGGAAGTTTTTGTCACTAAAAATAGCGGAGCCAAAAATCGGTAAATGAAACGCACACTCCTCAGTGGAAAGAAAAAGTCAGTTGAAAGAGGGCTAATGAAAACGTCGAAAAGTTGGTCCGAAGTTGAAAAATAGAGTAAAAGAAATAAAAATTAACAAGAGAGAAGTTTAAAAAGTGTAATGTATATGATAATAGAACAAATGAAGGGATAAATTTGGCACCGAATTTTGAGATCAAGAAAGTGCGTAACAAGACATGTTCTATTTTTACAACGCCGAGTTCAATACATTTTTGTACGTAAATCTGCCCAAATGAGATATGTGCAATCATCAAGGGCGATATTTATATCTCAAATAGAGCAGCAGTCGCTATTTTTTTGAGGTTAAACATTTAACTTGAGGGTCGAAAAAAACATTGCAATTTCGTTCAGACAGACGTGCACCCGCGACGTGCAACGAACTCGGTGACAATGTTTCCAGACACGGAGGACTCGCTCGCTGATATCGAGTTTTTGAATAGGATTTATTATGCAGCTAGAGAAGGACTTGCAATTACTGTTTTTGCACTTTTTAGTGAAAAACCAACGAATGTCAGTAAAGACCTCATCAACAGGGTGAGTTTTTGATTTTACTATTTTATATTCTTGCTCATCTGAAATAAAATTGTTGAAACAACATTTTTATGATGCAAATTTTTTCTTATTGTGTGTAATTTTGGTATTTTTTTTTTAAGTTCTTAATTTGTGCTGACAAATTATAAGCCGTGACTTCTTTGTTAACGCTGATAACTTATTTGAAGATTTTTGTTTATTAAAAATGATAAAAAAATCATATTACAGAAGTTGATTCTTTGTTCATGCGTCACAAGACATTTTCAAGAAGTGTTCACGTGTTTACAAAAATTTGGCATCTTGCCATTAAACTGCAAGAGTGAAAAGTTAACAAAGAATGTGTGCAGAACAAAGAAAAGTTTTCATCATAAAAGCCCTGATGTTTTTTGTTACTGTTTTCATATCCTTGCATGTGCCATATTTCTTTGTTCAATGAACTCAAATTTTTCGTTTCAAATTTTTTTTTGTATTCTTGGAATTGATCAAAGATGAGTTTTGAAAAATCAAAATAATGTGAATTAATTGCGTTTTTCAGGCAATTTCACAGGAAGATGGACAGAGACAAACTCCTTTAATAGTGGCTGCACGATATGGCCATCTTGCATTGGTAAAAATGTTAATTGACAAATTTGAGATTAATTTGGAGAGCGAAGGAATCATAAAGGATGGATATAATATAACTGATGGTGTTACAGCTTTGTGGTGTGCTGCAGGTATAAATATCTTCAAATAATATTTAAATTTAAGGAAAGAAAGTTTTCATTTAAGCTACTGATTTGATTATGAATTAATTTAATAATAAAAAAGACTTATGTCCTGTTTTATAAACGTCTAGAATATAATTTTAAAATTCAGTTTTCCTAATTACTTCAGCATTATGTTAGGATGATAAAAATGTTACTCACACTTTCACATACTTATACTTTGAAGAATCTTTATTTTCAGCTTTTGGACATTTAAATGTTGTCAAGTGTTTAATCAGGCATGGAGCCAATGTCAATCATCGGACTAAAACAACCAACTCAACCCCTTTGAGAGCAGCCTGCTATGAAGGCCGGTTAGATATTGTCGAGTATTTGGTCAATCATGGAGCAGATATCCATATGACTAATGTCCATAACAATTCATGTCTTATGGTTGCTGCTTTCAAGGGATATTATGAAATTGTGAGTTTTTATAATATGTATATTATAAAACTATTATGAAATATTTAGATTTTCGAACAAATTAAAGACATTTTCTTAAATATAACAATTTTTCTCTCAGGCCAGAATCCTACTAGCGAAAGGTGCGGATCCCAACCAAGTAGGATGCAACCGCATAGACGAAAAAAGGTCAACAGCCTTGCATTATGCAGCTAAATTTGGTCACATCAGCATCGTGCAACTGTTGTTAAATTATGGAGCCATGTACACGAAAGATGAGAACGGCATGACCCCATTGATCGCCGCCGCTGAGCGAACCAGAACTGATGTTGTCGAGTTCCTAATAGCTACTAATAGTTTTACCAAAGAAGAGATAATAAATGCATATGAACTTTTGGGAGCTTCCTATGCCAATGATAGAGACTATTATTGTCTTACTAAGGCGTACAAGTACTTGCAGAAGGCAATGACACTGAGGTACCTACATCAATTTGCCATTCGAAAATGCCAGTAATTATTTAATTCAGTCATCAAACAAATGTTTATCCAATTTTAGATTCTGTGATCCTGCACATATCATGAGGAAAAAACTTTCTGAACCGTCGGCAGTCTATCAGAATATCAAAGAATGTGAAACTTCGGAACAGCTGGAAAGGATAAAAAATAATCCTAATGCTTTGCACATGGAATCCTTGATTATCAGAGAAAGAATTTTAGGTATTCTGTGAGTTTGAAAATGTAACTTAAATAAGGTATATATAATTTTGAATCTTTCGTCAGGTCGTCACAATACTGAGGTACCGCACGCGATCATTTATCGAGGTGCCATTTTTGCGGACAATGCCAGGTTCGACAGATGCTTAGAGTTATGGATTCATGCATTAAAGCTCAAACAATCTACAAATATTTTTATCCGAAAAGAATTGCTTCGATTTGCACAGGTTGGCATTTTTGTTTATTTCCTTGACCATAACAAAATGTCCAAATAAATTAATTTCGTTGCTGGTTACAGGTGTTTTCTCAAATGATAAGTCACGGAATTAATCTTCAGCTGGTTCAAGTAACCGAGACATTAGAAATTTGTCACACCGAGTTAACGAGAAGCAAAGAGAAGTTAAAAACTTTTCGCTGCAAAGAAGATGCTGACGAATTTTTGGTAACTGAAGAATCCTCAACATTATTGAATTGATTCTTAAATACATCTAAGAGATTTTTTTTCCTATTTTAGGACACATTGGAGCTTAACGTCACAGCAACTTTATACATTCTGACAATACTGACCAAGGTGTTGACCCTGAACGAGAAGGATTTGAGCCAAGTTGATATCAAGAAAGCTCACTATTTAGTATACAGATTGTGTTCATTGAAAATTACTCTAAGAGATGGACAGACACTCCTGCATATGGCAGTTAACTGGGAGACACCTGTTGATGATTTTTATACCAACGACGTTTGCAAGTATGTTGGTGATTTTAATTTGTGTTAATTTTGTATAATTATTTGAATTAAATACCGATATTAAACATTTGTAATTTGTTCAGGTTTCCCTGTGCTGCTACGGCTACATTATTAATTAAATGTGGTGCTGATGTAAACGCTATGGATAATGAAAGAAATACTCCACTTCATGTAATAGTCAGTCATTACAGACCAATCAGGTAAAAAAAAGTATAACACACAATTTTAATTGCTTTGACGACCAAAGATACCAAATTGATTGGTTTGTTCAATAATAATATCTTTTCAGTGATTTCATGACACTGCATTCTATCATTTTGAATCTCGTAAACGCTGGTGCTCACATTGACGTTGTGAATAGTGAAAACCTTACGCCTTATGATTATGCGAAAACAGGTAAATTTTAAGTACCTGAATTTGATCGTAGATAAGATAGATGTTGAAAATTAATGTTTGTAAATCTCAGGGGTTGCTGAAATGATTCTGCGAACTCAAACGAAAATATCCTTGAAATGTATAGCTGCAAAGGCTGTAAAGACGTACAATTTGTCGTACACGGGAAATGTGCCTCGTTCGTTGGAACAATTCATTGAGCTGCATGGATGTGGACCAAATCAAAGATAACCCATTTAATTTGGTAACCTCTGGCGTATAACCCTTTTGATGGGAAAATTATTATTTTATATTTTGTATAAGCAAGATATTTCCGATTACGTTTAAATGAATCTATTTTAGTATCTTTACAGTTATATTTTTTTCATTTTAATTTTTATAGTACTAGCAATATTAACTTTTATTCTTTTTGATAAATTACAGTATTAGAAATAATATTTCTATTTTTAATAGCTATGACAGATTGCAAGTTTAGACATAATTTGATTAGAAGATTGGTTGATTCTGGACACAATTTTTTAAAAAAGTGATATATCGTCTATATAATTAAATTCGAAATATTTATAAATACGAGTTATATATTTTGATATATACAAAATATTATTATATTTTGTATTTGTATTGTAATGTAATCAATTTTAAATAAAAAATTATATTCAAAACTATATTGTTCAATTTCAAATAATAAATTAATCCATTCTATATTCACGTGTATCATAGGTAAAGTTAAAATAACTAACTGTTGTTCATTTAATTATTTATTTAACATTTTTACATCCATTAAACTTCAATTCAAACAGACAAAATTGAATCATTTTTATCTTCCGCAATGATGTTTACTGTGTGTGTTTTGTACAACATTTATCAATGCCATCAGTCATGTGGGATTCGCACAAAATATACATAATTGTTCAGAATGATAATCTATCCTTTGTCTTTCAGAAACAAGCTGGACAATAAACTCTAATACCCAAAAGTTGTCAACAAATCGACTGACTTGACCTAAATCGGAAATGCATTTATTTATTTACAATTTTAATTGTTGAAAATTAGAACTTATTAACTTATTTAGCCAATGACTGCTCCGCTTCCCTGAAATAATATATTTTATTTTCATTTTAATGATGAATCAATTTGTTCATTTTATTTATTATTTTTTAGGCGGAAATAAAAATTATCTCACCCATTCTCTAGACATCATCAAAATTGTGTGACTATTCAAAACAGGACCGACTAAAGGATTCATTTGCGCCATGTAACAGCATAACCAGCTGAAATTGATTAATTTTAAGATTAATTTCAGTAACTGACGTTTATAATTTCTTTCATCTTTATTTTTCATCAACAGATTGATTTGTATACTTACAACATCCAACAAGTAAACGCCGTCAGCATCAAAATAACTTGCAAAATTCTGAAACAAAATCATGTGACATTATCGTAAACATTCTAATAAATCAATATAAAAATGCATATACAAATAATTAATTCATTTTGGATAAAAACCAATTTCAAGATAGTTAACAAAAAAATGGGAGTGCTCAAAGAAACGTCAACCCGTTTCGAAGCAGATTAATTGTTTGACACATACCCTCGGTTAGGTCCTTTGGGTACAAGGATTGGGAGTGCGATTCCAACTCCGCCCCAAAGTGCAGTGAAAATGATAACTGGCAAGGCGTGTGCTCCCATTGTTGATAATAATACTTTTCAATCAAAATTTCTAAGACTAAATTGTCAACTGCAGACACTTTTCTGTAATGATTCTCTTCTGTCACATGAGCACTTCAGAATGACAACTGTGAGGACATAAAAGTCCCTAATAATCAATGCCCTTGTTTGAAAGTCACTAGACTTTGTTCATTTTTATCTTCCTTGTTAAGTGAAAAGAGGGAGAAAAAGACAAAATGCTTTCGTTTTTGAAATTATAAAATATAAATCAAGTTTTATTATTCTATTCTGTAGTAACGTTAAAATTTGGCAGAAATATGCAATTTATTAATACTGAAATAATTGTGGACTTTAGGTGTCACATAAATATAAACTCTTAAATACATCATTAGAACGATCGATATTGCTCAGAGAAACAATATGGTAATTTCCTTGGAAAAATTCAATCCTAAGCAATTGGGTCAAATTCATTCAAACAATTGAGAGAATTAATTTTAAAAAATCAGTCCGACTTATTTGGAGAAGTTTCGTCATTTTTTGAAACATTTTTGTGACTATCATTCTTGACTGGACAGTCCAGTGTACTTTTACTAGAGATGTTTAGATTTGAGCTCAGAGTTTCACAGAGGTTTGAGACTTTGTCCAAGATATCTGCAAGATAAAAAAAAATTAACAAAATATTGCATTGAAATTCAATAAAAAGCGGTTTTAACACAAATGTTCTTACTAGTTAAATCACAAGTTTCGAGATTCAAACTGATGTCGTCACAATTCTGGTAGAAATTTTCTCTGCTGAAGAGATGTTGTCTAATGTTTGCAAGATTTCTTAAACTTTTATTCTCCACGTTTTGAGGTACGAGCGAATCTTTGTACATAATGGAATGTTCGAGTCGCATAGTTCTTCCTTTTTTTATGTAAGGAATCAAGGATGTCACTTCAGCTGGACTTTTTGTAACGCTATTTGCTAGTTGCAAGGACAAGGTTGTTTTGCAACTTTTAACTGTAAAGAAAAATGAACAGTCTTATAATTTTTCATTTATTTATTATTATTTGAATTATACTAATTATTCTAACAGTATACCAATTGAACAAACCTGTATAAGGGGTTCGAATAAATGGCATGGTTAACGACTTTTGATCAAATGTCAGTTCATAGACGTTCGAATGCAAGCCTGAATGTGAAGCTGTAAAAATGTTAATTAATATCAGAATAAATATAACAAAACCAACCAAATTATAGGAATATACAATTTGTTATTGAATACATACAGCCAGTCAAATTTTTCTCATTGTGAAAACTTGATTTCATGGCATAAGATGCGTTTGTAGAAACAGAAACGTTCATGATGTTATTCAAATACGGCTGCAATTTTTTGATCACGCTTAAAATTAGTTCACATCGTTTAATCACTCGGAGCTGTTGTGCCTCTGGGACTTTTTCTTGTAAGAGCATCTTCGATGCTGCATTTGCTTCATAAATTGCTAAAAATATAAAAGAATAGGTAAACAAAGGAAAAACCAGTTCGAGTACCAAAACTAGTATTTTTAGTAACGCCTAACTTTACCAGCTTTCAGTTCCTGATTCAGTCTTATAGTCTTCTCATCGATATTTTCCCTCCCAATATCATCTATTGTCGCTGATATTTGGTAAGTCATAGATACAGCTCTCTTATCTATCGCTTTCACTTGAAGCTGAGTGATACCCTCAAGATTATCTAAGTTTCTGGACATCTCATTGACTCTCTCTTGTAAATCATCAAGGACAACCTAAAATCAGATATAACAATGTAAGATCGATACAAAAAACAATTGGTAAAAATAAAATTTACTTTTGCAAAAATCAAAGACCTGACAATAAGCAGAACAGTCGATGATCAGATATATCGTTCTGTGGAAGATATTTAGTTCAGCCTGCCACTGTTCGGTCAAAAGTTTTACACTTGCTCGCATCTGTTTGTTGTTCGGTGTAAGATAAAACGCAGTGACTGCAGGAATCAACTCAGTCTCAAGTGATTCAAAACTTGCCAAGCAACTTCGGATCCTGTTCACTCCTTTCAAAAAGAAAATAAATACAAATGCAAAATCAATCAATTTGAAATACAAATTTGAATTGAGATGTATAAGGATTTCAATTAATTACTGTCTTTGTTTTTGCAACACGCAATGGCAAACAATCCAATCTGCATAGTTTTGTCAGTGATTTGATCAAATTCTTCGATGACATCGTTCAGATCGTTAGCTGATCTTTTTTGTGCATTGATAGCATTTCCACAGGGTTTTACGAGTTTTTTCAACGGACTGAAAGGATCGCTAAAGGTCTCCAAGACAAGTGTCAGCATGGAAACGTTGATACGATGTTCAAGTCGATACAAACCGTCATTCAACGTATTGACAAACAAATTGATGATCATTGTATCGACAGGTTTGGTTTGTAGTTGCACTTTCAGTTTCTCGAATTCGCTTATGATCAACTGACAGATGCCCGAGATGTCATTGAAATTGGAAAGCTTGCAAACTTGTGCGATAACCATTGCATGCGAAAATACATCCTCGATTCGTACCCACAGTTCATCGCATTGTTCCAGTTTTTCCTCAGGGGACATTTTTGTCATCTCGTTCAGTATATCAAGAACCAGATCCATCCTAAAATTCAACATCTCATTTATTATGCAAAACTTTGAAAATTTGTTAAAAAAATTTGTGTATTAACTTATAAACAAAATGATTTTCAATCTCATAGTGTTCTTCAGCCTCGGTTGGATTTGGTCCTTCAATCGTTTTTGTTATCACTTCCAGACAATAGCACATCCGATTGCAGATATAATTTTTGCTACTCTAAAAGACAAATTGAAAAAGATAGAAATCAAAAATTCATCTAACAAATTCAGGTGCAAAATTTAATGATTAATTTATTTACATATATTGGAGCTCTCAGTTCGTGCTGCTCTTGTATCAGTTTCACTAGCATACTGTAAGAGATGTACAATTGTCGTGAGTACAAAGCAATCCTGTCCGACAATAACGACGAGGACAAGTTTTTCCTGTAGACTTGCAGTGCACCGAAAGTATCCAGAAGAAATACACCGAGCTCCTAAAAAAGAAAATGTATCAACCACATTTAACTCATTCTTAATCCTCGGTCATTTTAACAGTTCTTAATAATGACCTTGATGTTTTCAAAATCCTCAATCTCGTCAACAGATCCCATCTCGTTGACGTACTCCGTACATTCCTTCAACGCCTGTTTCAAATGACTACACTCCAGGTCTTCAAGATTTTTTAAAACATTTGCTAGATTTTTCAGCATGTCTTCTGTCTCGTTTTTAATTTTGTTTTCATCGACCTATGTAAGGTGTTAACAAATTGTTAGACTTTTGACAGAATAAAAAAACACTAGGATTAAAGTGAATGACGAAATTTTGTTTTACAATTGCATCATAATCGCTGGCGCAAAACTGTTCCAAGATTTCAATAGCTTGATTTCTGACCTGCTGATAATCATTAGCAATATCTTCGTCCGAATTGTCAAATTTGGTCTTCAGTATGTTTATCTGATCAGACAACACTGATCGCAGAAACGTCAAGTCCTGCATCATGTTTGCCTGAAAAAACATCAATATTTATCAAAATAAACTGACACATTTTCATAGAAAAACAAAACATTTATTTGATTGTATTGAATTCGGAGGACATTTACTTGATCCTGAATAGGCTGGAAAATGTTCTGCATCCTCTTTGTTTTCAGCATCATGTCTTTCAATCTGGATTCCGATTCAAAAATCAGTCAACTTTAGCCCCCCACCAATTGTACAACCACCGCCGGGACCGTTAAATATTGAAAACACCGAATTTCAAAACGACTTGTGTGCGAGAACAACAAAACCGTAACATCACAAAACGAAAGTTCTCATCTCTCTTCTTTCAGGATAATTGGAAAGAGAAGGATGATCCATTCGGGGCGAACTTCAAGTGGCTCACAAAAAGTGAAATTTGTCCATGAACAGACAAACAAAAAAACAAACATTCAATCGATCAGAAAATAAAGTAAACAAAATTTTTTTTTCTGCTTTTTGTTAAAGAAATTCTTTCTTTTTAGCAGAAGGATAAGGTTTTTATCGGGTTTGAGAATTTTCTCACTAGAAATCGTTTGGAACAATTGAGTGTGTACTCGTCGCCAACTTCAAGTCAATCAATCTTTTCTTTATTCAACCTTATGGATATCGAACTCAATTTACACCATTGAATGGGTCAACAACTAATTTTGTGAGTTGGACAATTCGAGATACAGCACCATGTCTTCAGGTAAAATCATCGTTGTTCGTTGTTTTTATTTTTGTTGCCGACACACCGCGGCGGACGTTCACTTTGGTTTCGACTGGGCACATTCACGACATTCACACCCACATAACCAAACATTTAGCAATTAAAGCAGCATGGTTGCAAGGTCGATAATTATAATGATTTTAACAGCGATGGTTAAACATATGTTTATTATTTCTGTTTAGGCAAGAAAGGGAAGCGAACCAAGCTCAAAACTGTCCCGTTGAACGACTTCTTGGCAGGAAGTGGCAATGAAATCGCAACCTCAGTCACTGGCAGATTGCCATTTAGCTGGGCAGACGAAGTCGAAGACGATCACGGTAGTAGTTGTAAGATCATTTTTTCCATCCTTCAATTTACCGGTCAAGTTTTTCTACTTTCGCTTGTTTCGTTGTCAATTTTACTTCTTAATTTATTTATTATTGTCAATTTGTTTAACAATTTCGGATCCATTTGAAATGTGAGAAAAGCTTGGTTGTGGAAAATAAACGATTATGAAATATTGATTTTACAAGTACACAACTTTTTGTCAGATGGTTACTCATCAAAACCAAGCAGAGAACCGATCAATCTTCCCACCGCGCCAAGAGCGACTCGAGACCCGGATTTCAGTGAGGAGAATATTCCCACGAAGCCACCGTTTACAGCACATCTTGTAAATTTGTCTTTCGAGTCAACCACAGATGATTTGGCTGACTTTTTCCGTGACTTGAAAGTGAGCTTTAAGTTTCAAACTAATAATCAGTTTATAACAAACAAGACTAAAAGTTCCAATCTGAAAATGTCATTTTTTCATATTTCTAGATTGTAAATATCCAAATCCCAAATGGCGACAATGGTCGACCTAAAGGTTTTGGATACGTTGAGTTCGAAGACCGTAGCAGCTTGATCGAAGCTCTGAAAATGTCAAATATGGTAAACTGAAAAGAATATTTTTCTTTCGTCATTCATATTTATCAGATGAATAATTTATGGATCATTAGAGCTAATGTGTTGTATTAATTGCAGTCCATTAAAGGTAGAAGAGTAAAGATTGAAGTTTCTAATAGCGCCAATGACGATCGGCGCGGGCGCATGAATAGAGATCGTAGGGACGATCGCTTTGGTGACCCCGATCGTACTACTGGTGACTGGAGAAGCGGACCTCGTGAAGAGTTACCTTATGAGGGCGAACGTTATCGTCCTCGTGGAGGGTTTGAAAGCCGCAGAGAGGACAGAGAAAAAGAAGGTAAAACTTAAAAAGAACAGACAGACAAGTACAGAAACAGAAAAATGAACAAACATTTTAATAAATAAAGTTTTTGTATCTTACGAAAAGGAGGCGGAGACATCAGACCTGGAGCATGGCGTGAAGGAAATGATTCCGGCAGATCATCATTCAGAGATCGAGGAAGCGACAGAGACAGAGAATGGTCCCACGACAGAGACCGCGGCAGTGGTTTCGGATCGCGTCGTAATTACGGTGACTCTGACCGTGATAGAAATAATGGTAAATATAATATAGATTTACTTTTTCAAATGAAATTGTTTAATTGAATGTTTTCATTTTTCTCAATTGATAATTATTATTTATCATAGTAGCAGACAGTGAACCGAGAACAAGGCCCAAACTGAACTTGCAACCCCGCACAAAACCAATCGAGCCGCTCGTTGTCGCAGAGGAAAGTAGCGATGGCGAAAAGAAAGAAGAAAGAAAAGAGGAGGCGCTGCCGCCAGTTAAACCGAAACCAACTCCAATACCTAGTGCAAACATTTTTGGCTCCGCCAAGCCGGTTGATACAGCTGCCAGAGAGAGAGAGATCGAGGAGCGTCTTTCAAAGGTTGAGATGCGCCCTAAAGAAGACACGTACGTATAAGAAATTTAAAATTGTATTTACATTTTAATCGCCATTGAGATTGTAGATGAGATACAATTTGATGATACATTTTATGCATTTTGTTTGCAGTGACTCAGAATCGCGAGAAAAACAGGCATACCGCCCGCCAAGAGAAAGTGCTTGGGGCAGACGTAATGGGGTAAGACCATATTATTCACTTGTGAAATTGTGATGTGTCGATTGAATTGAATAAACGATTTTGATTTCTTTTTTTTAGGAAAATCGCGATGAAAAAGAACAAGAGAAAAAGAAACCGGAGACTTGGCGTACCGATGAGGACAAAAGTAAAAGTTATGATAAACCTGTCGCGCGTACTCCAGCATTTTCTCGAGGTTGGTACTAGTTTAAATTTCAATTAAAGGCTTTGATTTTTTTTATTAAAAAGAACATTTATTTATTTTGAACAGATTATCGTGGCGATTCGAAAGATTCTAGAGGTCCACCACCACCAGTTCGCAGTACTGGTTCTGCACCACGAAGCTCTAACCGACCGACCGAGTCTCGCCCGTCTGAAAAGTTGGTTCTAAAAAATGTTATCAATAATTAATTTGCATTAATTTCAATACAATGACTAAACGAATTTTTGATGAAATTTATTAGGGAACGTAAATCATCAGATAAGGACGATGATGTTGTGAAAATGCCAAAAGCTAAGGACGAGGAGGCACCGGTAAGTTTTTGTCAATTAGTTTTTCGTTTAACTTGAAATAGAAAAAGGATGATTAATTATTTGTATTGATTGTTTCAGAATTTTGTTGCGTCTAACAAATATTCAATGTTATCGGATGATGTGGAACCTGACAATGACGTAGAATAGTTTGCTACTCCCAATACTACAATTCACATATGAAGTAAATAAATCTGTGCCACGTTATTAGTGTAAGGTGCGCGCATGTTATCAATTTCTGTTTAGTCAGTTGGGAAAAATAGAACTCAATCAAACTTATCCAATGAGCATTTGAGTTTTCATTATTGTCAATTGTATTTAATCTATTTTGTTGTTCTTCGTAAAATTAATATTATATCTATCTGCTTTATATTACTTAATAATTTTATGTTAATTAATATATGTAACTTCAGTATAGACGTTTAAGCTGGCGGAAAGTTCACAAAAGTGATATTTTTTATACACAATTTGAACTTTCCAGTGTACAGTTTTTATTAATCAATGTACATTGTGCTGCGTGTATACTTGTAACATACCGATAAAAATATGGAAAGGGACAATTCAATTCTTTTTTTTTGATTGTAACATATGGCTATTTCAAGACTTTCAATTTCAAACGATGAGTTATCACATGGAAACGACCATGCTTTTGTTATTTAGGTAATGATTATACAACGTGAACAGATTTATTGTGCTTAACAAAAATACTTCGTATGTGTTGCGAATTTTTTACAGAAACATTGTCATGAATATATACATTTATAGAATTTACTTGTACATTTTTTCAATTTTAATCTCTCTTTTTCAATTTGTAAAACATTTTTATTTGGAAACAATAAAATGATGCTTCATTCAAGAATTTTCGATATCAGTCCTTATTCAAACAGCCTACAGGAATTGGTGGAAGGAATTTTGTTATGTACTTAGAATGGAATCAAAGTGCAGTAGCCAGGCTTAACAAAATTTATTGCATTACAAGTAATAACAATTATTATAAGTGCGTTTGATATAATAATTTATATAAACTGGATCAATATCGTTTCGTTGTGGTTAAAATTTTAAGATTATAGGCAGCTTTTGAAATTTCAATAACAATTTTCCCGCCGAGAATGAAGTTTGAAATCTTTCAATCGATTAACGCACTGACGGTATCAAAGGTAATACTGATTTTAAGCTGACCGAACCGATAATTTTAGTCTCAGCGAAAAAATTGTATCTCGGTTAAAAGAGTATATGCCACATTGTTGTTACAATACACATTTTCGCAGGATAATATTTTTTATATATAAAAAACCGTAATGGGTATACTTATAATTTTACGATTTTGTGTATGCTGTGTAAATATTAGTCGACGCATGATTATTTCATGTAAATAATATATATAATGATGTGAATTCATACATGGAGAAAATTGTAAAACACTGACTCTTGGTTCAGTGCACAATGATTATAATGATTTTTTGTTGTCTTCGCAAAGATTAAAAATTGACGAGTAATATCAAAGTTTTCAGTTTTACAGCATTCTTCGCACAAGAGAATGCTTATTATACTTATTTCTACTGTGTAAAATTCCTGTAAAATACACATGTAGCAAAAACGAAATCATAAATACATTAGGAATACATGTTACTTTGAAACTCGCCTATACAAACATACAATCATACTTAAAGCGAAGCTTAAACAAATTTATCGATTACTCTCAGGGTTTACCCTGATTGTGACTTTGTTATTCAGACAAGTTGCTAAATTTTCCACGGTGCCCTGACTGGCTTCGTCTGACGACCTCGGCAGCGTTTTGTTATCCTAAAAACACCAAAACTCAAACTATTAAAACTATTCATTTTCATAATTAAAAATTTATTCTCTTCATCGCTTGATTTAAACTTTTAAAATGCATAACTTGTAATTGTACCTCATCAGTTTTGCGTCTCAAGTTTGATCTTTGAAGAGTAGCCACAAGTTCGTTTTGCAGTCTAGAAGCCACTGGTTCCGAATTTGCAGTTTCCTCATTGACAGCGCGTTGCTGTTGTGCCAAAAATTCGAGTCGCGAGGGCTGCTTCGATTCACCCTCGTAAGCACTTATTCTAATAGCTACCTTGCTAGCTTGAGCCTTGGGTTCGTCGTCGCTGGACGCAGGCAGTTGCACCTTTTTGTTCATCGAATCCACCATGACGACGCAGTTCGACGTTGGACTGTTCAATTTATCTCCGCTCGCGGAGAAATAATTTTGCGGCGGTTTTGGTACGGTTGCGGGCGACTCCTTGAGCTTGTACGAATCTATGCTTTGCATCTCCACAGCATCGTCGTTGATTTTTGGATTTGGCAGTGGTGGCGGTGTCGGCACACAAGATTCCAAATTCAACTTCTTAGGTTCCTATCAAAGTGAACAAATTATTATTTTAATTCATAACAATACAAATCTGATTTCATATTTTTTTAAATTTTAATTTGTTATAAATGTTGGTTTCATTTGCAAAAAAATTCGGGTCTAAAATGAGTGTCGTATTCAACTGGTAATATATAATCTTTGTCATTACGTAAGTGGTTGATTAAATTTTTATTTCCAAGCCAACTTTGTTTGCGAAAAACAAGCGAACTGGAAAAAAAATTATATTTTTTACAAGTTTGATGGATCTTATGAGAAGAACTAAATTTGAATAAGTCGTTAGTCGCGGTTGAATAGAATGGTACTTTTTTGTTGTTTGATATTGACACTTGAAACTCACTAGCTGACAAAAGATATTAGACTCCAACGTAACGCGAAGATTTATTGTTATCAAATCACATTGATACGTTTTTCATCAGATTAAGTCACCTTATCAATCGATATCACAACTTCAATTTACATTCGGTCTACAAATCTACAAAAACATTCATAAAACTTGTTTGAAAACGAAAAGAAAATAATTTTAAAATAAAACCAACATTAATTGAGTCAATTTATAATTTGTTATTTGTTATTAATAATTAATTTTTTAAAGTTGGTGTACTTGCTTTTTTCAATAGAACAAAGAAAATTTGGGAAAAAATTACGATTAGACAGCAGCAGGAACGACTCAGTGAGCGTCATCGACCGTACTGACTATCATGCTTATGACTTGGAAGTGTAAGAGCTTCGTTATCACTGTACTTTCCACAACTGTGTACATTGGAGGAACGTATTAGGTGAACTATCATTCTGTGACGTAAATTCATTTTAATACCCAACATTGACAATTAATAAATACATGCAAAAGTGACGTAATCGTCTGGGTATATTAAAAGACACGAAATTTCTCGCCGGATTTTATTCACTGACTTATGATACGAGTTGCATTATTATTCATTTTTTTGTTATGTTAATGATTCTAATTAAAACTTTTTTTTCATAATTCGCCGATTATATTTCATGAATGTAAAAGAAATGTCAGAGTTTTTAGTTTGAATGTTTTTTTTTCCTTCTCAATCATTTTCCTTATTCCTTTTATTTATCGTGATTTTTTTATTTGTCTCTTACAATCATTCAATGAAAAATCAAAAATTTGATTAAAAATAAAAATTGATCGAAAATAAGACGCTATTTTGAAAATCATCAACGATGGTATAGAAATAGGGAGAAAGTTGAATTGTACGCTCTGTTCGGCGCAATTATTTTAAAACATGTCTTATTCGATAAGAACGCAATCTCTTCGAGAAAATGTTTTTCGCATAAATATAAGAAATGCAAAAACCGAATCGGAAACTACTGGAGGGTGACGGAGATCTGCGTTCTATGTGTGAATTAATCGGTTCCTCATATTTTAAAAGTTCAAGTGAAAGATTAAATTAATTTTATTCATCTTCGCTAGATCTACTCGTTGCAAATTGGAAAATGATAAATTGAAGAAAGCAAAAGAGAAGCAATCAGATCTTAGTACACAAAGTTTGAAACAACTTTAAAACTGTTATTCATTGCAACAATGTATTTTTCCTTTATGAAATAAATGTTTTATTGAATATAGAAAGCTAGTTATTTTATAACTATTCTCTGTCATACTATTACCTGCTCTGCTGATTGCACTCGTTGGTTATTACTGAACATTCGCTGATGCGCTAGCTTAAATTCCTCCATTAGCTGTAATTAAGAACCACAATAATCATGATATTAAAAAAAATGGCGTATTTCTGCATTGCAAATAAAAAAAGAGGCAACTGAAGATGAAAAAAAAAATACATCAACTTGACATTATCATTTTACAGTTAGAAAATGTGATGTTATAATAGATTCAAGCTAAATAGAAGTTTAGTTTAAAAGTCGCTGTATCTCATTTCGTCTCACCTTGTCATGTGTAACCTTCTGTTCCTGAGCTTTGAGCACTTCAGGTTTTGGAGGTCTGCGAGGTTCCAACGATTCCTCAGGATTGGAATTTGCGGCTTTCATACTTTTCTGCAAAATTAATACAAACAAACCAGTTATAAAAATATTGGAACAATTTTTAATGTACAATTTAATTGAAAAATTATAATTTCATCTTGACCATTTTGGCTCGTCTTTGCAGTTCTTGAGCAATAGCAGAGTTGAGATTCATCACAGGAGGAGGTGGAGGCACCGGACAAGGTGGTACAGCATTGTTACGAGGTTCGCAAATTTTGCTCGGCAGATTGGGCGGGCCATTGATCGTTGACTGAATAGAAATACTCGATGCTGGATCGCAAGAGGACGTCGACAAAGACGAAGAAGTCGAGGCAGAATCTTTGCTGCAGGAAGACTCCAAGCTTGATTCCGTTTCTGTGGATCCTGTGCTCCCCATCGATATTGTACTTCCCATTTGCATTCCCATCGCATTCATAGGTTTGGGATCTCCTGCAAAATATCATTTTCATTCATCTTTTTTCCTTTTGAAAAAATTATTCCATTGACAAACATTAGACACAAACCCGTTTGCCATTTCAATGGAAGTTGCGGAGGCATGCACGGAGGCGCAGGCGGATTCGCATTCTGATGAACCTCTACAGTTGTAATTGTTTTTCTTTCCTTATCTTGAACATTATCCTAAAAAAGTATTCAGATTTAATTGTGTTGTATTAATCAATACAAAAGCTATTAATATTTATTAACTTGGATGATTGTTAATGAAACAATCTCTAAAAAAAAAAAAAAAAAAAAAACATATGATTGATTGAACAGAAATATAAAACGGTTTCTTACTTTTTGACTAGGATACATAATACATTCTTCAGTTAGATTGTTATAAACAATCTCGCACGTGTTGTGCTGACGACGAAAGTCTGAGCGTCGATTAATCTCATCGCAGGGATTAGCGTCAAAGTCGTGTACTTCAAAGTCCCTCGGTGCAACTGGATCGTACAATGGCTCGTCCACCATATCATAATTGTGCTGACTGCCGAATCGATCATCGTGATTTGGGCCTTGGTTTTGATTTATTAGAATGACAGTTGTGTTGTTCGGTTTTCGACTCCATTCAGCCGACTGAAATTAAGATACCAAAATCAATTTTAGATAACAAATTTTAATTTTAATATAATATATTCTTTATCAACAAAATTATGATAATAATTGACTGAAAATAATATGAAATAAAAAAATTGAACAAAAAAAAATACCTGTTGCATATTATTCCAGTCTGAAGACGTAGGCTTATTGTTCATTGGTTGAGCAATCGGATGTCCATTGCTGGAACAATAATGATTAAATATTTTCTCAATGAAACAACTCGAAATGACATATTAATTTCAGTAAAAGAAGGGATAAGATTTGCATTACGTGATATTTCTGTTCGATTGTAACCTAGTTTCTATTCTATGTTGAGGTGAAGATTTAAAGCTACTTTGTTGTTGCAAAGGTGGGCTTTCAGTCATAATGCTAGACGCGTCCGAATCATAGTTCGGAGTTCGCATCCACAAGTTGTCTGGACAGTCGTACAGGTGCGAGTTGGAGGGGCTCGCCGCGGATCGGTTCACGATGAGATTCAACACTGCCGATGAGCGCATCACTTCGATCGCTCGCTCAAATGGCATATCGGTCAAACACTGCCCGTTGCACCAAGTTATCACGTCGCCGGCTTTCAGCCCGGCTGCCCTTGCTGGTCCACCTTCTCTTGTCCCCTAAAAACAAATTTTCCATTTATTAAATTCATACTTAAAACATTATTATTGCTAATTATTTCATTACATTATCATTCAGTTATTCAATTATTTTATGATTTATAATAAAAAATGTTTATACTCAAAGGTTACATAAGTTGGAAAGAATGTTAGAAAATTTAATTTCTAATTTATTGTGATGAATAATTTATGATTGCAAAAAAAAAGTAATTTGATTTGTTAGATAGAATTGTTGAAATTGAAAATTAGCAGCTCCACCTGAACAGTGAGTCCAGGCACAAATCCGCGACAGACTCCGCAGCCAAGTCGGCCCTTTTCGCCAACTGTCACTTGGATTCTGATCTCGTTGTTTATGGCACCGACACTCGCAGCTTCCCCATACTGCAACTGTTGCTGTTGTTGCTGTACCATGTGCCAAGTGACCGGATCATTTGGATTGCTGTGACGATTGAAACGAAAAGGAAATTTAGTACACACATCTAGTCGGCTGGCGATAAAAAAAAGGAACTTTATTTTTCATTCCTAGAAAGCGGCCACTGAACTAAATTCCTTCTTAAAAAAGAAAGTACACGTTTCTTTCCAATCAAATAATCAAAAGAGAATGTCAGTCGGATAATAAAGTGTGTCGGATGAAAGAAGGTTGGTTGAGAAACGAACTATCGAACCATTGTGTGTGTTTTGATTTTTCAAAGGTGTTCCATAAATTGAGACCTTATTACCTCTCGATTCTCATATTCTGGACGGGAATTAATTTTTTTTCGTTTTCATAACAAACAAAAAATGCATTCGATCAAATTTACGAGACAAACAGGAGTCGATAACAAAAAAGCAGTTTTTACTCAATGGAAGTTTTGTTTTTCTCTCCCTTATTCGCGACTACATTTTAATCTTTATTAACTGCTGTTTACATGCAATTTTTGAAAGGATAAATTTTATTTGAACAAATAAAAGTTCATCCGAGATAATTAATCCTAACTTGTTCGGCTCTTTTTTTTATCATCAACTCTCGACGGGATGATTAATAAATGTCAGCCATTTAAATAACAAAATCATGCTCACTCTTTAACTGGTATCATCCCAACACCTGCAAAAAAAAGGTCCATTAAAATCACAATAACATTCACATATTTTTTAATTCAGTACAAAAAAAAATAATAAATAAATGCTATGAAAGAAATCATAAACGTACTTCGAATTTTGAGCACTAAAACTTGCTGATTTTTTGCCAAAAGAGCGACTTCTTGATGAACAGCATCCTCAACCGGATACCCATTAACTCTGATTATTTGATCGCCAACCTGAAGAAGAAAAACAACGTTTGAGATGGTTGAAAAAAAAATTGAAATCAGTTCTCGTTTTCTTTATAAGAGAAACCACTTGAAAGGGCGGCATAATTTTCAAGCTATTTGATGCACTTATTGCAGAAGCCGCAAGAAACAAAACAAACGTATAATCATCGGGAGATATTGCTATTTCATGATTCACGATTCGTGTTTGTTTATTCGAATTGAAGTGTCGCTTTGGATTGTAACTAAATGTTAATTCAATATCGGGCACACAATAAAAAATTGAATCCTGTTCCTGCATGAAAGTTTCTCCTGCACTTTTATAAGCATGCATCGCGATTAGCTCTGGCTTGGAACATAAAAAAACATTATTCGGTCTAGACTTGAAGTCTTACATTTTGACATCAGGAAGGACAAAAGAGAAATTAACATTTTTTTCAAGTCACAAAACTTTTCATTATTTTCAGACTTTTATTTTCACATACTTCATTAGTTTCAATTTTTTATTTCCATCCGAATTTCCGTATACGAATTTTCAATCAATCAATTGTATTTCTTTTTTGAATAAATTAATATTTTTTTACCCTTAGCCCACTTCTGTAGGCTTCTCCACCGGGGGTGACATCGCTGACATAAAAACCAGCTGCATATTCACGACCGCCTCGTAACGAAAATCCAAATCCAGCGCTTCCCCGGCGTCGAAGTCGAATATTTCTGGTGACACCGATGACGGCCATCCGACCGCCGCCGTTTCCGTTTCCGACTACCATTTGCGATCCACAGATGCTAGATGCACTCGATGAACCGCTGGCCCTGCCGCTGCAAAATTGAATGCTCAATTAAAAAAAAAAGAAAAACATTGTTTTATTATATTATTCAGCTAAGACAAATTATTACAAGATGATTTTATTATAAACTCAATAGATTTATATAATGTGAATGCGATAACCGCATTTTCCGCTTTCTCGGTTTGGAACATAAAACGTAATACAAAAGTTGTTGTTCAAATTTTTTCATAGAAAACATTTTCATCACTCAATAAATCATCAGTTATTCAAAAGGGATATTAAAAAGATAAAAAAAACGTTTCCGGTTTGTTTTTTTTTTGTATTTTATCTTTATATATTTTATATGTCTTTTTATAAGTTTTTATTATCAATATTTCATTTTTATTTAGCACTCAAAGTAAAAGTTCCGCGAGTTTCACAATAAGTGTTGAAAATGGGCAAATCTTTCCAACGGATGGAAAATAGAAAAAAAATAATAGACATAAAAAGAAACCAACAATGTTCAATCTTTGTTGGACATTCAAATGATAATTGTAAAGATTCTTTTACACCCGTGTGCAAGCCTGAGTATGAATATGTTAGATGAAATTGTGCATATTATACAACAAGAAAGTTAAAGTTGGGCGCCGGCGGTTTCCACTTAGCCGCTATAGGCGGTCCAGCGGAAAAAATGTGCAGCCGTGATTTAGCCCGAGATTCTCTTTTTGCCTTTTATCCTTATGTAATCCATTTGTGTACTAACTGCACAACGATTGTGCATACCTAAGGGCAAAACGTTTGTCGTTAATTTCTCGCTGTTTCGTGTTCTTTCCAAACCAAATAACTTGTTGTTTTCAACAAACTTAAGACCGATGATGGGAAATGTTTTTTTTTAATTTCATGAACAGAACAAAAAGTTGAAACTTCAAGTTCTTCTTCTGAATGGTGTCTAAAATTTCTGAAACGAAGCCGAACTGCGAATTTGATATGTTAACAAGATGACGTTTATATACAAACATGAAATGCAATGTGTGCCAGGAGGTCAGTGACATCTAAACAGTAGCAAACTAGAAAGTCGATCATTCACCTTTAGGGTGCGAACTCGTCTACCATTCTAAAGGCCGCAAACCATACCATTTACATGATTGTTTTTCTGTCCCGTTCATGATTACTTCGACAATCGAGAGATACAACGAAAAATGCGATTGATCTCATCATCAAGTTTCAAATTGAATACCCAAGATGCCATCACAGAAGACCCTTAAGGAGCTACAGTCACAAGTGCTCCAAAATAGTCTTTCAAGACTTTTGAATGTAAATCAAAATTTTTGGAGCAAGTTCAGATTCAACCATTAGAAAGAATATTTAAATTCACTTTTTCATCTAACAAATTATTTAAAAATTAAAAAAGGAAAGTTTTGACTTGCAGTTGATCTGTAACTTATGAATTGTGCAATTCTACTTGTGATGAATTGAGAAAGAAAAGTGGATGAGGTGAAAGAAAAAAAAAAGGACGAACAAAAAGTTCGGAACAATTGGATTGTTAGAAAATTGTGATCTAAATTGAAAAATGTTCATTATTTTGTTTGAGTTAACCTGGGGAATAAAATGGTACGCGCAATCCACTTGCGAGTGTTTTCACATTGTCATTAGAGCAGAGTCACACAATGGTAGACCATATTATTCAACATCAGCATTTCCTGTAAAAAAAGTCCACATGAAGAAAAAGATTCGTTGCTCTCATCGCGCTGCCATCATTGTGCAACTTTGTTGCCAGTTTGTAAACGTATTTTTCTATGTCACTATGAATGAGCACATGCAAAAATTAATCTCTTCTTTAGTCTATCGCTGGCAACATCAGAGAGACGTGAAATCGCAACCTTTTTTGCCCGCCTGAGATGCTGAGATTTCAGGAAACATTTTATTCACACAACATTTCACGTCTTATGTAATATATTTTGAACCGGCCAATTTTTTGTCTTGCGTCAAAATAATGATAAATAATAGTTTCGCTTGAGTTGTAATGGAAAATCTTGATTGATTTTTCTTTGTCAAACGAATTAAGAAATTGCATTACACACTCGACGTAGCAGAAAATTAACCATCTTGATAAGTGCATTGCGCTGGAAATTTGTCTTTTTTTTTATTTCAACTTTTTTTTTCTCTTTTGTCATATTGTTTATGTAATGATTTGTTTTAGATTGATTCAATATGGGGATTTCTAAAACTAATGAATTATGAAAAGTGCAATTTTGCAAAAAGAAAAAACAACCTGCACTACTTATTGCTAATTTTACAAAGTTGTACATTTTATTGGACGTTTATCGAGCATAGATTTCTCCATAAATTCACGCTGTTTATCCAACTAAGGACATAAATTTTGAAATTAAACGTCAATAAATTGCCTGTAATTATGCAACAAATTATGAAAATGCAGTGAAAATCATGCATGCATTTTTTTTTTTCATTTTATTATCATTCTTTTTTTTTTACAAATGAAAGTGTTTTGAAAAGTATGCCATGAAATATTTATTCATGTAAAATCTATTGCAAATTTCGTACTTTTTGTGAATTCAAGGAAAGTGGGTTTCTTTTCTGCATTTTTGCAATTAATGAATTTCGTGTCAAGTGAAAATGCGTCCCTTTTTTATGAAAAACAACTTTCGCACTTGCAATTGAGTGAAGCATTTTGTTATTTTATTATTTTTGAACTGAAATTGATGAAGTTTATTTTCGCATTAACGTTGTAATAAATCAAACTGAACTGTTGAATGAAAAATAAGAACTAGGTGCACTTTAACTTCTGTCCGTTCCTGAGTGTAGGTACAGTCTGAATAAAACGACAGCGGTAGTATCAGCTGGGTTGGCCGAGCGGTCTAAGGCGCCAGATTTAAGCTCTGGTTCCCAGATGGGAGCGTGGGTTCGAACCCCACACCCAGCAAACTTTTTTTTTTATCAATCCAAATAAATTATAATTCCCAAACAAATCATTCTCTTGATTCTAATTTTTTAATAATTAATTAACAAATATAATATAAACAAATTCATGATTAATCTCCACTGAGTTAGCAAATAGATTTTTATTTAGACAACGCTAAGACAAAAAAAAAGACTTAAAAAATATTGAAATTGTTATGATTATAAAATGTTGAAATAAACTGTTTATGTTGAAAAAAAAACCTGACATCACAGTGGATTGCCACAGTGCGTTTATGAAGAAGGTAGAATTTAGAAAAATTCTAATCTTTATCGTTCTGGTTTTATTTCAAAATTGTTACTCTCAAAATGTTGCTGTGAATGATTTGATTGTTAGTTTGAATGTAACAGCAAGTAATAAAAATCAAGGCGAGTATGAAATTTGCAAAATGACGAAACGAAAAACCACGAATAATACAAGAGCAGAAATGACAAAACCAATTTCATCGTAAGTTTAATTATCATACTGCATTCTATTGTTCAGACAATTAATTAATGTTTCATTTGACAAAATTAACACACAGTTGTGCAATCATCTTAATTATATCTCAAAAGTTAAACATTAGCAGTGCGCCATACTCTGATTTAGAAAAACACTTCCATATCTTGTTTCCCTTTGTTGTCGTACAAGTGCACTTCAGCCTTATGAAATACTCTCCTTCTGCCATTGTTTCAACTTTTGTTTCGCCATTCAGAGCAGCAGCCACTGTCATTTATTTATCTAATAATATTATATATTTCAATTTCACGTACAAAAAAAAACGTTGCATTAAAAAGAAAACGAGAGATTTCAATTTGCAATTATCTCTCGTTTCAATTTCTTCCATCGTGAGCTAATTGAAAAGGAAAAAGCATCAAAAATCTTGTCTGAAAACTAAAAGGAATGCATGACCTGTTGCAAAAAATTTTTTGCGCAACTTGTTGGATCATCCAATATTAATTTGGTCGGGACGAAGAAAATATATTAATTGCTACACATCTGGGAAAGACCACCTCTAATGCAATACGTAACAGAACTGTGAACTTTAACAGACCTGTGTGGACTGTTGTTACACACTCGACCAACGCGAGATTCTTAGACATATTCCTCGAGTTTCACTTTGTAGTAAATAACGCGGATATTAATTTGCCTTGTATCATCATCCCACGGTGTCAGATTAAGGTTCGATAACTCCTCAATTTCGTTTCTTTCTTTTTCATTGAACAATAAAACTTGTTTATTTATCGATCAAATATTTCAATTAAAACCACTTTTTAATTCATCTTTATGTTGTTTTTTTGGTACACTTTTTTGATTCCTTTCACGCTTTTACTTCATCAAAATTGTTTTATCCTTTTGAGAAAATTGTGTAATCACAAATTGTCAATTTTGTGTACAAAGACAAGAGGGAAAATTAATAATGGAAACAATGTTTAGTTCAGAGGCTGCATCTAAAGAGTGCGAGAGAGAAGAGTTCTTTACCTATCTCAAATAGGCTTCAGACACATTGCAGCCGCTCTCTTTCTACTGGTATACACTTGCGGTCAATGGCTGCGATATACCAGGTTCAAGGAAAGTGGACAGGTTTGATTCGACATCGCCAGCTCGTTCAGACGAAACAGGTGACACGAGTACGCCAAAAGTGCAGCTTAATGTCAACTCGTCAGTTCTGTTTTGATCCACAGTTGTCATCGAGACTACTGCAGTTCTGTTTTTTTTTGTTTGACAATTTCAACTATGACCTTATTTGAAAAAATTGGTTTTCTTTTTTCATTTTTTTGAATACATCAAATGCAGAGAGTAAAAGAATTTAAAGAATGAAAAGAAGGATACAAAAACAGTAAAGTCACATTTTTAAAATAGAGGAATAAATTTGTATGAGTCTCAGGTGAGCTACGATTTGCAATTGCATCTCGAATAATTTGAAGTAAATCGTCCGTGTCGATTAGGATGGTATGTTCGACTAATGAAGCAAAATTATCGATAGCTATTTTGTACCTATTCAATTCTATGGTGAACCCAAAGAGTTATATGTTCTAAACCGGCTTCGTCATTTTTCTCGCCCTTGGAATTCAAAGAATTTTTTTTCAAC
This sequence comes from Trissolcus brochymenae, assembly GCA_030523145.1. Taxonomy (NCBI): domain Eukaryota; kingdom Metazoa; phylum Arthropoda; class Insecta; order Hymenoptera; family Scelionidae; genus Trissolcus; species Trissolcus brochymenae. The sequence goes on from JAQQRF010000005.1 coordinate 500,353, forward strand.
AAAGTGTAATAGTTTCGAATTCGCATTGAGTGCAATTTTTGTTTCTTTGTTAAATTGTCGAGTTTCAATTTTCTCTTCGGTGTGTCGAACAGTTTTATTCTTTTTTGCAAAAGTGATCAGAAGATAAGAATTCTTATTGTGAGAAACACTTTATTGAGATGATAAATTTGACTCAAATTAAGAAACTTGAATGCAAAATTATTAATTAAATTTTTGAGTTATTGCTATATTTGAGTGACCATTTGATTCTTTTTAATTGGCCTGGTTTTCTCAGAAGAATAATTTCAATTTCAAAGTCGTCATTAATTCATCTAGTCTAGTTCTACAAATGTTGTTCAGAAAATTAAAAAAAATGAATTAAGAATCAGGTCTATTTGATTCCAGTTTCTAATTTGATTATCATTTTCATACAATTTTAATACCGGAAATTATATTTCTCACAATTTAGGTCAATATCGCTTGATCTACCTGTTACCTTGCCACTCTCTCAAAAATTCGTCCAAAATCTACATGATCAAATCATGCCACAAATTTAATTTTAAATTCCTTTCTATTACGAAACTCTTTCTTTGATTTTTTGAATGAATACAAATTGTTTTCCCATATCTAATGAAACTATGTATTCTATAAAAATGATCTCTGGAATTGACCTTGCTGAATGAAAAATGTGCACTGTGTGAATGAAGAAAAAAAAAAGCGTATAAAACATTTTGTTACAATTTTGCTCTTCTTCGCAAAGTCAGCAATTAGAAATCACGAGGTTGGAATAGAGTAAAAGTATAATAACAGGCATCGTACAAAAACTTAAACCCGATAAAAAGCGCTGATTCCTCGAATGTGGAATAACACGATTTTCTTATACGAAAGTCAATAAAATGTTTATTATCAACAAAAAGAGTTTGTTCCGCTCGACAACAAATTTGCATCAGTGCGAAGGATTTTTTGACCATCTTCGAAAACAAAAGAGAGAACGAAAAATGGGAATCGCAGACGAGCCCAACACATGACTATAACGTTCAAAACAAACGGAGAGCAACGAACCTCTTAAAAATCAATACGTTTTCATTGTAGTAAGAGATCGGCTTTTACCTCGCCGACTTTTCCGTTTTTCAGCTTGACAGAGATCGTCTCTAATTTAGTGTTCCAGTCTGAATGTCCACGATTGGCACAAAAGAAAGTTTAACAAACGAACAAAAATGAGACAAAACCCTTCCAGTTAAGAAAATATCTCAAACGGCAAACTGTGCTGGATAAAGTTAAAGCATTTGTTCATAATTTGGTCAGTTTTGTGTTAAGGCGAGGTTTGTTATCGGAGCAACGGTTCGGTTTGAGGATGAGCGAACTGGGCGTGGGGTCAATATCGCATTGCAGCTGGCTACCTGTGCATATAGGCCGCGGTAGACATGTTACTATCCATGGGGTGGTTCCATGTATTGTACACCACTCAACACTCGGCCTGGTCGCGCCGCACCGTTCCCAGTTGTCGAGACGATGCAAACTCAATCGCTCGACATTTACCCGGCCCAAACAAATCGACCCGAGCACTACAACAGGTTCAGCTGTTCTAGAAGCGTTACTATATCCAGGTGATTGTCCGCTACAGAACGGCCGCGCACGGTACTGTTGGCAAGACCGACACTCACTGAAATCGAGTCGCCGCTGGAATTGCTAGATCCTCCTGTACGCTGGTGGTGGCAAGCTCGAGCCCTACTTGCTCTGTTTCGGTGGGGCCGCTGCAATTCTTCTCTTTCCATCACTCCCATAAATATTTTGTAACTTTTGAGCGTAAATGATCTGTTGACAATGGAACAATTTTAGTTGTCGACTAAACGTTGTTGGATTAACATTTCAAACAGGTCTACAAAGTCTCGACCCTCGGGATCAACTTTTTGGGTTGAATATATTTTGTTGATAATGAAACAAATTGTATGGTCATTCAGTTTTTGTTTATAACAAATTTATCGCTGGGTCGCAATTGATTCTCGTTAGAAAAGGTTAGATGATTAAAAGCAAAGCTTGAGAGCGGTAAACATTCTGCACGTCGTTTTATCATCCTTTAATTAAATATGACATTTAAATGTTTATTACAATGTATTGTGTATGAAATCAATCTACTCTTAATGTGATAACGATGAAAAGTGATTCAGCCTCGTTTATATAATGATCATTATTATTTGAGATGGAAGGGAAATGCAATTCAACATTTTAGGCAAAATGCATAACAAAATTGAAAATGCATGTGAAAAGATGAAATTGATTTTTCGTGATCAGACAATTGTTTGAACGAAAATTGTGAAACCTTTGGGATAATTATTTTTGTGAATACCTTTTTAACTGCAAATTTAATAGTTGATAATTTGGATATTTCACGTTTCAAATTACAAATTTCGCCGTTTTGTTCATGTTATGAATAATTATAATTATTAGGAAACAAATAATCATCAACTATTAAAAACAATTAATAAATATTAACTTTATCCATTTATTGTTTTGTAATACAAAACAACAAGTTTAAATTTTGGTCTCCGGTTGATTGCCAGGGAACAATCGGAAAACATCAACTTGCATAGCGTTACTTGCGCTTGCGCGGTACAATAGTCCTGTTGATGTTGGTGGACTCCATCATTTTTTTTTTTTTCATTTTTTTGCTTTTACTGAACTTGAATTTGCTGTAAATTATATATATAAATATATTTTTTATGGTATGATTAAGATAGACTTCACTATAAGCGCTTATTCAAAACTTAACGAAAAGATGTTGTTGGTATTGAAAATAAGACATTTGAACGTCATTGCGCCTTTAAAACCGTTTTTCCGACCGATCAGCTGTTTAACAGAACTCTGATTGTAATTAATAAAATCTTAACGATTTGTACATTTTTACCGAAATGTTCGATAAAGCAGAACTAAAATGACAGACGGAGAAGGAAGGATGTGGAATGATTTATAGAAATTTTCACAGTAAGAATTCTACCCAGCTGCGCCGAAAAAAAGTCATACAAATAATAGCTTTTGGAGTACCAAAAAAAATTTTATTTGTGAAATAAATTTCACAATTTTAATGCATTATAAGTTTTGAAAATGTATATTGATGGTTATAAAATTGAAATAAAATTTATTTATTATTTAAAAACGAAAATTTTTTCCATCGGTACTTTGATAATTCATTTTTGAAGATGGCACTACGATCGCATTTGAGCTACGAAAACGCCCTATTAAATTTTGATTTTCTTTTTAAATTCAAAAATATCTTTTTCCGGCTTCCTTTTAACATATTTTTATAGTATAGAGGAAAAATTATCAGATTATTCGATTAAATTAAACAATTCAAGTCGGAACCTACGTTACCGACGGATCCAATATGAAATTTAAAAAAATGTTGCCTCAATTTGGCATGCAATTTAATGAAATGCTTGTAAGAAATTCAGAAAATAGCAAACACTTAGAATTGCTATAATATCCGAAAAGGAAAAAACACGATATCACAAGTGGGTATTTGTTTAATAGAAAAATTGCTTCCTTTTTGCAAATAATTTCGATGATAGTTAAAAGGTTGAGAATATCATTGATTTTTCTGATGGTGCTACATCTATAGTACAAAAATAGGAGTAATTTTATCAGTTCAGTTTTTCAAACATATAATATCAGTATTACTGAAGAGAGGAACTTTTTCGCAACATCGCACGGTAAAGACGCAGGTGATAGTATCGGTTGAACCATGATAAGAAAAGCGCGAAAATTCAGTTCTCAAACGAAAACGATTACAAATACTAAGGAACTTTTTAAGCTACCTTTCCACATGAAAGATTGTGAATTTATCATATGTGAATCAAAACTAGGGTAGTTACTGAAAAAATCTGAGTTTTCAATTCAGGTTTTAAATTCAAAGCAAGTAGCTAATTTCTCAATTTTATAAAAACAAAATAAATATAATAGATCGGTTAGTTGATATATAAAAACGTAAAGCATTTTTCAAGCTTTGTGCATAAAAGTTACGATAGTATCTAACTCATGTGTCAATTGAAGTATTATTCTTATTAAGGTTCTTTTTGTGTAAATCTCGTCCAATTGTTAGAAACTTGTTGTTTAAGGTTTTCGAAGCGAGTTTTTAAAAAAAATCTTCTCCCAACTATGGCTCCTGTTGCACCTAGTGCAATTACACCAATCACAGCCCCAACTATCCCTGTCGTCGTTAGTCCTATGACACCTACTCCCACAGCCGCATCAATCGCAAGTGTAGCTGCACATGCGCCGGATGGTGCTCCAAAAAATGCTCCTACAACTTTTCCTACCCATTCAAAATTGTTTGTGTCGAACATTTGTGCCTTAAAAGAACTGTAGGCCAACTGGATATCCTGTAAAAAAATTGATAAACCAACAATTTGATATAAAAACATTATCATTTATAGTATAACTTATAGATAAATTGTATGGAAATTAAAAAACAAATCTTATTACCTTATCAAGGTTTAGAGCATAATTTTGTTTTATATCGTTAGAACCACTTATGGCAGTTTTGCAAAAAAGGTCCATGGCAGCTTTCTTAGAAATTTTGTGATGGTAATCAAAAGAATCTGATGTTTCATATATCTTGGAGTCTGTCAGCATACTATTTTTATACAACTCAAAACTTTTATGTCGTGCTAAATCAAAAGATGCGTGCGTATACATCTGAAAATGTAAAATAATGAACACAAAACGACTGATAGTCCTTTTTTGTTACCCCCAACAACATGAGCAATATTATTTTTCTTTTTTGCCTTACTTCAAAAATATCCATCATCCTTATTCCATTTTTGTTGCCTTTAACGCACAAAATTACATAATGTTCAATTAAACGAACGAGATCCCCGACTTTGATTGGTGTTCCATTAAACATTTTTGGTTTGATATTTTCTTTTGAAAATACGTATGGGACGTATTTTTTGAGGTTTTCAACAAAAATTTCATCCATCGCAGAAATTTTTCCTTTTGAATTTGGATCCATTATGATTTTTGTTCCTGGATAAGGCATCAAATAGCAAGAGATCTCTTCGTAACTTGATCTCAAAGCTTGACGTACCCTGACAAATTCTGGCTTGCGATTCGATAGATCCAATTTTTTCGCCAGGTTTTGTTCACCCCCTTCGAAACCAAAAGGAAACTCATGAGGATAACTCCAATCCCGCACTAAAAAGTGTAACTTTTGTCCCATTTTGATGTCAGACTGTTCATGAATCCTTTCTGCATAATTCGTAAACAGAGCCAAAGTTTGTAAATCATCTTCCTCTATATCTCGCATGACATTATAAATTTCGAAAGATGATAGAAGAGTAGTGATTGCAAATATCTTTGTGTGCTCCTCCATGATATGTTCATCGTCGAATGTCCCTTGCGTATCCATCAAAATAGTTGCAATTTTTTCGTTTTCCACTTCGATGATAAATATTTTTGACCAAATCAGAATTCCTGTCGTCAATCTTTCCGATTGTACTTTCCACGCGAATCCTTCTAATTCTTCATCTTCGGATCCTAACCAGTCACTCGTTTGCGCATTAGTAGCCTATAGAAAGAAAAATGAACATTAAAAACAAAATTTTAACAAAATGTAACAAATTTACATTTGTACAAGAACTCTGAGAATATTTACTTTGGCAGAAAGGTATCGAAGAAAAAAGTTCAATAAAAAGCTTTTCCCTCTCCTGTATTTTCCTGCTACAGATATGATAGCAACCTTTAAATCCTGTACTTCTGGGTCCGTCAATATTTTTTCTATCTCACTGAGGTTTGAAACGAATTCTCCATTTTCGTTTTTATGTACAAGCGGTATAGCTTGGTGTTCTATAATTGTGAAGCGTGTAAAAAATTTCTTGACATAGTGAGAAATCCATTTGAACAAAAACATCAAGGAAATTCAAAATACCAAAAAAATGACTTCAATTAACATTATTTTTTTGATACTCTCGTCCATAATTTTGCTAAAAATGATTTCATATAAAATCTGTCCAAGCAAACATTCCATCGTTTTTCAATGCTGTGCAAATTAATTAAAAAGAACAATTGGTAGAATTCAAAAAATTACCGCATACTATTTTCAAGTTTTAAAAATTATAATATAATTGTCATCGAATCAATTAAATTCAATAATTAACAATTTACAATTTTTCCGTAATATTCATTGTTTTATTCATAATATATATCATAAACTAAAAACTCACCTTTATCAGACGATGAACCCATATCTCTAACTTTTATTTATAAGATACTGATTCTTATTATTATTTTGTTTAAAGTGTTAATAAATGACAATTCTTTCACTATGTCTGATACACAACTTTTTACTTAACTATATCTACTTGATTGTCGTATAAACTTGTCCCAGAAAGCACATACTTGAGCATCCAACTAAACATACAAGACTGATACAAAATTGTCACCACCGATGATTCGCAGGTGTCTAATTTCTTAGTTTCATATCTTATTTTGCATTGTCACATTTCATATATATCTTCGCCTGACAAACTTATGTATACATCGACAAATTAATTCACGAATTTTTCATTTATACACATTGCTGATGCACTCCGCAGATATATTTACACGTTCACATTTCACTGTCGCGACATTATTATTTTATTATATTGAGATTTTTATTTATTCATTCGTTATTAATTTGATTTCTTATTTTTTTATTTATTTGCTAATTGTTAACAATTATTGATTCATTAATCAAAAAAATTAAACAAAATGTTGTGTGTAAGAATCAACGGCTGAATAAATGAACAAAATTAAGATTGCGATTTATAATGCAATATCTCTAGCAATTCATAAAAATATTTTTAATTTAAACATGGTATTAATACTTTTAGTGAAACTTCAAATAAAAACGACATTCGTAACAAATATAGAGCGATTTTATTTTTGTCTATGGGTAAAAATCTAAAAAAATGTGATAAGCTTTCAATATCTTGTCATGTTCATTGAGAAGATAGATTATGAGCGAATTTATTGTATTAAATGATTTTGTTTGTATTAAAACCTTTCAAAATATGAAATTCATTTATTTGTTCAATTCTTTTTAATTTACTTAAATGTTTATTCAATCATAATATGAACATTACTTTGATCCTTCCTTTGAATGGGTTTGCGTCGACAACAATCAAGTAAATTGTTGTTATCATTAATTACTAAAAGGTGAAAATGGAAAGGTAATGACGAAACACAATAATGCTGATAAACATAGCTGACATTTATAAACCATATATATTATAAAATTACTAAAACTTCTCTGGTTAAAGTGGCATAATATAATTTGGGATATTTCATAATGAATATTTCACGATAATTTTATGAACATGTAACATGGATATTTTGAAAATAAAAATCAAGAAATAGTTTTTGAGGTCTAATTAAAACTGAATAAACATTTATACAATTTTAATTTTTATGTTTCAAATTTGTTTAAAATTGAAGATACGCAAAATTTTCTTTTTTTTTCATTTTTAATTTCACATAAAAGTCCTACTTAAAAAACCGTTTATTATTATGAATTTATTATTTTTATAAAAAAGACAGAACTTGAAAAAGAGTAATACTTTTGAGTGCCAATGTTTAATGGAGGATCATTTTTATCTGTTGACTTTGATATTACCTAAAAGTCTTTTCTTAACAGATCCGCTTTTGTTTTGTAATCATAAAATTAAAAAAGAATGTAATGAATTAATAAAGATTATATATAAAGTGTAATATGTATACTTACGTATAAAATATTGTATTGTTCAACATACTTTCCCTTCAATTTAACGAATTTCCTTTGTAGCATCCTTATTTTAAAAATGTATAATAATTCTTCTGATGTCTTACAATAAAAAATACTTCTTTCGAGTTGGAATATGTCTTTTAAATGATTTTAATCATCAGAACTGAAAAACAAAAAATAAATTATAACCATATGGTGTTGGTAAATTGGTAATGTTGAATTGATAACAATCAAAATGTGAAGAAATAAAAACAATGTGAATAAGTATATAACATTCGCCATGAGCAAATCAATTGATTTAATATACCAAGAGTTTAAATATTACACATATATGCATCGTACGTTCAGCACAAGAATTCTCAATTACTTGTTAGTATTTCAAATTCCATTTTCAATCGCAGAAAACAGGGCCTGATCGAATAGTTTTGTCTTTTCTCATAAACTAGTGTTCAGCAGGTTTGGGCAAATACTACAAAATATGTGTGTGTTTTTTTTAATAGACAGTTATTTTGTATTACGTTACAATTCGATTGGAGATTGAGAATCATTTACAATACATGGTGATTTTGTTAATATTCGTTGAGAAATAAAATTTATAATAGCTAACCACTAAAAACACGACTTAGTCAACAAATTTGTTCAATAAAAGATGGGTAATTTCATGAACATTGTTCGATTAGTAAGGTAATAGTTTACATCGACATCTCTTAATGCAATATATAAAACATTTGGTACCGTATTTTCGTTTTTCTTTTATTATATATAAAAATATAAAAAAAAAGGTTTCCAGAAAGCAACAGAAAAATTTGTCAAATGAAAACGAATTTGGTCGCATAAAATCTGATCTCAAAGCACACGGCCGTTTAAATTTCAAACAATCAACGAACATTTCGGTTAACGTTGCGGTTAAAATTTTGCCTTTGAAGATGTTTGTTGCTTGTTTTCGGAAATGATATATTTCAATGACACATTCGCTATAGCAGAATACGAAACTGTGGAAACAAAAGCAAAGATCTTGAATAAAAAAAAAAAAAATAATAAAAAAAATCTTTGAGTGTAAATGATACCATAAAATAATATATGCGCTCGTCTATACACGTCATGTGATAACTGGTAAATACGAAGAACTAATATATATTTACACTTAGCTATGAATAACAACATTAATATTACCCATCCTTATATTTTAATAAACAATACAAATTTACAATGTACCTTTTATTTGAATGAATTCATTTTCTACACATATATCATTTTGTTTAATTCTTTTTCGTTGTCTTTTCCAGATTGATTTTTTTGTTTCTCTTTTTTTTACTCTACTCGTAATTAAATCAAGTCCAGCGTCATGATGCATCGCGGAGACGTACAAAACAGAAGCCCTGGGGATGATACACGAGCGATTCAATAAGTCAACGGTGTTAAACAGTGCCAGATCGAACGAAAACCAAGTATTTGCTCAGTCCTGTTATAAGGTACTCATTTAACATCCAAGTTCAGTGTTGAATTTGCGTCCAAGCAAGGTTGTCGGATTTTAGTTCCGAGACGAGAATGCGGGCATTTCGAAGACTCTACATTATTAGGAACGTTAAAACAGCGGTCGCGCCAAATTCCACCAGATTAAACGAGGATGATCCGACAGCCTTGCCTGTCGTGTGAAGAGGTAACTGGTACATCCGGGACCTTCGAGATCGGAAGGTCCAAAACTGGATGCACCAGTATTAAGTATTCGACGAAGACTACAGTTTTGGGGGGTACGGAACACATCCCGATCGTCAATCGTGTGGATTGATCGCCTTTACATGCATAGAAGATGGTTATCGTTTAAGGGTATATAGAACACTGCGCCACTGAATGAGTTAAAAAATATGTCTGGGGGGCCACAGACCCAAGCTCTCTTACATGGCTATTCTCGAATCAATCGGCATACGATCAACGACGATTCAGAACTGATGGAACTTTTCAAGCTCGCTGAGCGCACGCCACGGGGGGAGAGAGTTCCATCGAAAATGTTTTTCTACTCGGATGAAATCATAGTAACTACTCGGTTTTTGATGAAATGTTTATTAGTTTTTATCCATTTTTTCTCTTTTCCTTCGACTTTTCAATTTTCAGGTTGTTTTTCTTGTCAGATTAGAGAAGTCCATCATACGAGGCTCTTAGCTGCTAATTATCGTTAAATTTATAATTAATATACAGTCAATGCAATCAATTTAATGAGTTAACGAGCTAGCTGGGACAAATATCAATAACTGGTGATCGTGATTGGTTAAAGCTACGGATGAATACTTAACACTGATGACATCTATTTTTTTTTTCCTTTAATCGTTATCATTTTCTTCTCTCTGCTTCACTCTTCACTTTCTCGCTTATTCGAACATTGGTTTCTGTCGCGTCGCTTTTTTGGAATGGATTCGGAAAAAACATCTAAGACTGCGATTGTTAATCCAAATTTTGCTCTCTTTTTTTTACCGTTCTCATGAGGCCGATGAAACGAAAGAAACACCTATTGTATATCATACATATATAGACATCAGTTATTATCATAATTATCATATCAACGACTTCATCTATACCCTGTGCATCTTCTTAATACCTCGACACATCCTATGTAATTAATCGATTAATATTATTCGCGCAATACTTAATCAGTAATATAATATATATATATTTATATATATATTTATATTTATACCTTTTTTAATATATATAATATATATCTATCTTTTTTATATTTATATTATATATATATGTATAATCACGCTGATGCATCATTTTACAGCACTTATAGTATTAGCGAGAGAGAAGTGTTGATTATGCCATGCATTAATCATCTCAAGAGACAGCGATGTGAAAGTTAATCTTAAAAATGCAAACGTAACAAAATCTACACGGAGACAACGCAAAAAGTCACAACGCAATTATACTCATGAATGAATGTAACATAGAATTTATATTTATACATATATTCTTTTTTTTTTCTTTCATATAATAGTCCATTTTTTCTGTAGACGATATAACGATAAATTAATAATGACGGATTCCGATGTAACGATGAGAGATGACGATGAGACAATGAGATGTGACAATGACAATGACGTCCATAACAATTACTATACGATGACAATGATAATGCCAACAATAACGTGCTTAATTACAAAACGACGATGCGCGAATAGGTTGTATGGCGTAATTCACACTGTCCGGAACCTCCTGCCTATCTGTTTTTCTCGAACTCGGTTCATTCTTTCCTCTCGGTTAGGTTCGATCTCGCAAAATACACACCCCTCATTCGGATCAGCAGAAAAAACATTCACAACACGTCCTTGGTCTTGCACAAAATTGTTTGTTAGATTTCCAATCTTTCCTTATTTTTTAGTTATCAGCTTGTCGTTTAAATTTGTTTTCAACATTTCTATATATATACCTTTAATAATCTAATTTTAGTATTTTTTTTTACCTAATTTGAGAGAGGTATAGCACGTGTAACGACGGCACGCGGTTTCATTCATCTTTCTCGTCTGAAATTCGGCCTTCTTCGCGCAATTTATTTATAATGTACACGATTTTTGTAACAAAATTAAATATTATATTATTGCACTATTCTTTGAAGAAGAACCGTACATTACGTGTCAATGCGCGATACTTACAAGGACGCTTAGACTGACTGAATGTAAAAAAAGGATCAAAGGATATTATTTATTTGTTATTATAAATTGTTCGGACTAATTTTCATAGTCGTTAGACAGTAGACGCCACGAGTCGAGAGAACTTGTGTTACTAATATGTTCGCTCCTATCACGGTAAGTAATACACAGCCGTTTTACTCGCATGGAACAAGAACGAAAATGGCACGAGAAATGAAATCGCAGTTTACAACGTTAAGTTTTGTAGTCAGGATGCTGCGCTAATTGAAAAGACATAACAGGTAACGCCGCATCCTCACGTCTTTAGTTTTTTTTTCTTCTCCTCCACTGTGATCTCGATTGTACAAAATATTCTAGACGTCCTTGTTGACCTTTACAGCTTCGGTTACAATTCGAAATTTTTTTATTTCACTATAAATTTTTTTTCCATGACTTTCACGCTGTCACAATTTCCGGGTTATTTTTTGGATAGAAAAAAAAAAACAAATTTTGAATGAATCGAAAAAACCAGATTGTAAAAAAGTTTCGCCGTGAGGGACACGAATTTGCGTGTAAAACAAAAAAAGATACACTTGTCAATAACGCGAAACGTACAAAACCGATCCGACAGATCTAGCGCGTGACTAGTTCAGGGTTAACTTTGTACATTCACTACAGACGTATAAATGTTTCAAACAATTTACGAATGAAACTGAAAATCAAGGGAGAGAAAAATTGACACTCGAAAAAAAAAAAAAAAAAAAAACAAAAAAACAACTGTGCTAGGTTTGATGCATTGAAAGTAACACACCCAGACGTATGTACGCATTCATGTCGGCGTTTGTGCTGTAGTGACTTTCGTTTCCGTACTGCTTAATCATAATTATATACATTCAAAACCAACTCGAACAACTAGACGACAAATAAAATACAAAGGTAAAATGACAATAATAAAACGAACGAAAAAAAAATCGCTTACAGTCAACAAACATACCTCGCAGCGAAGATCAGAAACAGTTTGCAACAACCGAAACAATTGTCAACGATCTCACACTCCCGGACTCAAAAACACGCAACTAACGAAATGGAGACAAAAAAAACTAAAATAAAAAGAAAAAACCAAATCGGTTTCGCGACTGAATTTTCTGACGCACAAAAAATGCACAGTCCCCTCGATCTGGGCCAGGCGCTCGTTTGTTTCGTTGCGTCTCTCTCTTTCATTGAGCCAGAACATCTAGAAAGATGAGGAGGGATGAAGGAGCCCGAAAGGGTCTTTCAGCTCGGAGAACTCGCGTTTGCACCATCGAACGCGTTAATAGGATCGAACATGTAAAAAGAGCTTGTAAAAAAAGGGTTTCATTTTATATTATTCTGTGCGGCTACTTTTTGATCAGCCGTCACGCAGGTTGGAGCAGATCGATTATCATACGCCATCGTAAGCGAGGTCGACCGACGGCCTGTGCGACGGAATGTACGACGGAGGTGTCGTGTTTCCAGGAGCCGAGCTCACGGGCGTAGGGTAGCTGGGATAGTTGGCGCTTGGTGCGTGGATGCCGCTCGGTGGCGCCGGGTATGCGTCAAAGGAACTCGTGTAAGAGCCGTTATACGGGTACGGGTTGGTCATGTGTCCCAGTGAGGGGTGCATACCGCCCATACCGCTCATACCGCCCATGCCATAGGTGCGTTGCATCAGACTAGACTCGAGGCCGCCGAACAGGTAGCCATTAGTCGGCACCGGATAGTGCGGACTCGGGATCAGGTTCGGATATGAGTTGCCAGGGTGCGAGTTCATGCTCGGCGTGTAATTGCTCGACACGAGGTTCTCCATCGAGTAGGACTTGCTGTGCTGCTGCTGGCCCTGGTTCTCTGAGCGGCCGTTCATCCCGTACATGGACGAGTAGTTGTCCGGCGAGTTTTGTTGCATCGAGTTCGAATAGACGGACGATTGCAACGGCGGGCTGTAATTGTTCATGCCGGAGTTGTTGAAGCCGGAGTTCATGTACTGTTGGTCCAGTTTGTCTGCCATGCTCTCGTCGCCCATGTGGCCGTGCTGCAGCCGCTGGCCCCCGCCGTCCGTTATGCTCGGGATCTGATCGACCAGCGACTCGAGGTCACTGAGACTCTTCGACGCCACGTCCTGGCCGCCGTTTCTCTTCATCCCGTAATGCTCGTGAGGGTGCGGCGACATCGACGAGTGATTGGGCGTGTGGGGGTGGTTGTGCGGCGGAGTCTGGTGCGAGTGTTCGTCTTGGCTCATTGGGGTCGGGGTGCCCTGATGCGGGTGGGGGTTGTGTGGGTCCGGGGTCTGGTCGTGGTAGCCCATGTAACTGGTGTAACTGGAATGCGACGTGGTGCCGGGGCTGCCGTGAACAACGCCGCTCCCGTCCGGGTTGCCTGCGGGGTTGTACGCGCGGTGGTCCATGTTCTGTTGCGAGATGCTGCTCGGCGGCTCGAAGTCCGGCTGCTCGACACTCGGCGATGTCAGGGGCGTGTGGTCGATGTTGTTCTCCGAGGAGATGGCCGTGTTGATCTCGGACGAGAGGTCCGAGTGGGTGTACGGCAGGGACATGGACTTTGGACTCTGGCTGTAGTGCTGCATGTGGACCGGGCTCTGTTTCGCGCTCATGTACGGGCTGTCGGTCATCCCCTGGCCGAAGTACGACGGCTCGCCCATCGTCGAGTACGGCGCCATGTGGGCGAACGGTTTCGGCGGTGACATCATCGGCGGCGAGAAACAATTGGACATCCCGTAGCTGTCCATATGACTCATCTGGTGCTGCTGGTGCATATGACTCATCTGCTCGCGTTCCTTCGCCTCTCGCTCCTGCAGCTTCTGCTGCTGGTGGATCTTTTTTGGTCGGCCTCGACGCTTCTTCACCACCTCGCCGTTCGCGTCCAGTTTCTCCGGGTCGGGCGGCGGCTGATCTTCTGGATTCTTGATCTTCTTTGGCCTCCCGCGCTTCTTCTTTCCGGGGATGAGCCCTGCCTCGATCTTGATGGCCTCCGACAGATCCCCGTCGTGGATCTCCTCGCTGGGGAACCTCTTGCTCTCCTCGAGTGCATCATGCTCGCGCTTCTTCAGCTTCGAGTCGGCGAACACGATGTCAGACTCGTCCAGGTGCGAGATCGCCCCGTTCAGGTAGTCCCGGAACTTCTTTAGCGCCGCGTAGTACGGCACCTTGTCCGCTGCTCGCGGCAGCTGAGCGCACCTCGCACTGCTGGATGGCATCACCCACATGTACTGAAAACAGACGAACATGTTATTCGAATTCATTTGTTAACTTTGGCACATGCTCTGATTGTCAAAGCATAAGTTAAATAGCAAAACTAATGTTCAACTGTCAAGTTCCAATAATGAAGGGATCATTTTGATGTTAGAGTTTATATTTTGGTTATTTTTAGCTTACCGTATTGGTGCCCTCAACAAGATTAGGTTGCCTTCCGAAGCCGAATTCCTTTTTGCCAGAAAACACCTCGTAGATGAGCTTCCCATTAAACACCGCTATTTTCGGCTTGTATTTTCGCAATTTCTCCAGTAATATATGGCTCCCTGTGAAAACAAGGGATCATCAGTACAGGCGATCAGAAAGGAAACGAACAAAGAATCGGGGGATAATCGAAAATTTATAAATACCTTCTTTTATTTCCTTTCGCGTGAGATCAGCACTGCCTTTGGTAGCTCTTGCTACCATATTAGTGAAACCGATTCCAAGACGCAGAAGTTTGTAGTCATCGTCGGCGGTCAACGGCTCCGGTGTGAGTCCACTCAGATGTAAACATTTCCCTTAAACAAAATTAACAACAATTAGTTATCTGTATCAATTGATATTTTGTTTGTTAACGTTCGAAAAGTGAATGCAAATTTTTGTTATCCATGAAAATGATACGTGACATATATCTTCATCAAAATTGTAACAACTTGTTGCATGAATAATTTATAGGGAGGAGAGAGAGAGAGAGAGCGCGGAAAAAAGTCGGAATAATTAATTGCAACAATAAAAGTGTGGAATGGCGCGCGTCGGCGAAAGAAAAAGGACGCGACAAAAAAGTTGGAAATGAAGTTACGAAGACTTGTCTTTTTTTTATTTGTCATTATTTGCCGCGATACGTTATGCACGGTTTGTTCGCGGAATTAAAATCGTCGTCGCGGAAAACCAGTTCGAGAGATAAAGATTTATGACACTGCGGAAACTCGACGGGAAAACGCGCGACCTACTGGCAACCTCTGACCTTGATAGAAGTTTGGAACAAAGTTGCGCCGGCTCTCTTCTTGGCCTCGCGATGAAAAACGAAAGGAGGATAAAAACGATGAACGAGCGATCGAACAAAGTTTATCGAAACTAACATCGGCCCTTCAAAGACGCCATCAACTTTTCGCAGCTCTCGCTACGCCCAAGTTTCTGATAACTAACAAACATGTTTCACGGCCCGTTTCAACGCCCGCTTTGCATCCAATTACTGTTGTTTTGCTAACCCCAAACTTGCCGGATGTTTTCCGACAACTTGTTTGTCATTGATGCACTTTGAGGATCTGATACTCGTCATTTCAAAAGGACACCGAGAAAAAAAATAGGTGCACCGTCCAAGCTTTACTGGCTCGTCTAATGATTTCACCTTTTCAATAATATACATTTTCTGCACAACGAACGCGAAACATAAAAAAAGTGCTCACTTAAAAAAAAAAAAAAAAAAAAAAAAACAACAACGAAGAAGAATTTAAAAAAAGTTGTTAAACAATTTCATAGCATAAAAACATTTTGAACAATTTTATAAAATTTCATATTTTTGTGAGAAAAATGATGGTGGTTCAATAAAATTGTATATAAAGTTTTTGGTATGAAATTTTTTCTTTTTTTTTTCATCAATATGAAAAACTTTTGTAACAGTTTTGAAAAATTGTTTCAAACGTTATTTAAAAGTTGAACACTTTATTATGAATTAATACATCGCAGCAAAAATACAGGTAGTTTTTTTGTCATTTTTTCCATTAAATGTGACATTAAAGTCGCATACTTTTCCTCTCTCCGGCGGTTAACTAGGTATTAAAATTTTTTACGACACTACGAAACAATTTTTATAG
This sequence comes from Trissolcus brochymenae, assembly GCA_030523145.1. Lineage (NCBI taxonomy): Eukaryota > Metazoa > Arthropoda > Insecta > Hymenoptera > Scelionidae > Trissolcus > Trissolcus brochymenae. The sequence continues at coordinate 516,794 of JAQQRF010000005.1, forward strand.
ATTGTAAAATTGAGTGGGCATTAAATGTGCAGCGTTATAAAGCAGTGCACTTTATTGTAATTAACGGATAAATTTGTTTGCACTTTATCGACCTAACGTTTGGGTTGTCATAATTGAGCTGTTTTGTGTAAAGAGCTTCATCATAAAGAGAGATTTATCATTACTTCTGCATGAAATTCTTACTGAATGTTAGCCGCGCTTAAAACTACTCAAGTTTTTATTTTGATCAAAATAAAAAAATACATCTAAAATGATGTGAATTGAAAAAATTCATTTACAATTTCTCAATTATTTGTTATTTTTTTTCTAATTAAACAAAATAAAATGAAAAGGAAAATTTTTTAACGAATCTTGAGGCTGAAAAACATAATTTGCAAGATTCGTATAACTTGCGTGTTTGAAGACATTTTTTTCGAAATGCAGCTCCAGTATCGGGGGAGCGGCGTAAAAATTGTTTTTCGTAAAATTAAAGCTATGTAAATTTGTGAATTTTCGGCATTCTTTACGGGGCAATTCACGTGCACGGCGTTCATAACATGCCACCCGTTCGATGCCGGATGACTTCAAACTATCGAATCGGAGTTCGCCTGGGCTCCAGGTCGAGGCGTTCTGAACATTCCTCGTGGAATTAATTTTCTATTATAATATTTTTATACCATTTAATAGATTCCTCGCCGACGGGCCTACAATGCTGTCAACATTACAGCCAACACTTTGTTCAAGAATGCGACCATCATTTGCACCTGAACATCTTTCAGACACAAAATGTTCAAGAAATATCAAATAAACCTGAATTGTAAACAAGAAATAAATAAAATTGACTATCATTTTGTCTATTTGTCAATTTTTTTTAAACCCTGATTTAAAAAAAAACGCAACTTGTTGAATGGGAAACGATATGATAAATAACTTATATACAATTATAGGATCGCGTTTCAAAATTTTTCCGATAAAAGCGAACATTTTCATTGCATTATTCGTCGATTCGACGTGAACGTTACAACGTTCGCCTATGAAATGAAGTAAATCAATTGGTTTTGAACAAGAATCCAGCAAAAACGTTTTTCTTTTTTTTTTTTTTTTTTTTTTTTTTTTTTTCTAACCCGAGCGATTGTTTCGTCTTTCTATATGTAAAACGTTTTTTGTTTGCACTCGCCAAAAGAATGAAAGGTTAATCAAGTATTTAAAATGAATTATCAATTCGTTGAACGAATAGTTTTACTCTTTCCCTAGGCTTACAAAAAATGCATCCAACAGAGGACGTATTAATTGATCATACGATTTCAGAGTATCAATTTAGCTTCGACAAAAAAGAAAAAAAAAAAAGCATAATCAAAGTGCAATTAACCGTTAAACAAAAAGTCTAGTACAATTTTTTTTGTTCATTCGCATCCAGTTTTTATTTATTTCATCTTGAATTCTCCTGCTCGATTAAGTTCGAGTGTTTTCGCGACTTCATTAAAAGTGTACATCACCTTTTGAAAGGACATGAAACAAATTATCATCTGAAACAAGAAACAAAACTGAACTTGATGATCTTTAGTTGCACCTCGTAAGTTCAACGTTAAGGGTTGCTGTGGAGTCAGAGCGCCGTTGCATTACAAGAAGGTCACCCTCTAGACGGGTGTGTGCCGATTGGTCGAGGTAGTCGAGGCAGCAACGGCAACGACCTCTGCGTCTTGGTGGCGCGATTTTCGCGCGGCTCGCATTATCGGCGGAAATTTCGTTCATGAGGCCATGAGGCCACAGGGCTGATAGAGATGACAAAGCTGTTCATTTGACCGAGATAATTTGACTGGGCGTGTTGCGTTGGTTCTTTTTTTGTCTTTCACTGCAACCTTTACGCCATGTTTTATATAGTCCATCGGCGTATATAAAGCGGGTCTCTCTGTTTCTCCTGAGAGCACACATGCCCGCATAACTAGCGTGAAAGGCCGACATAGGCGCACACGCACAAACGCACGGCCGAGCACGTAGGAGCAACCACCTGGTCAAAATCGATGCACAACCTGGCAAAAGAGGGAGAGAGAGAGAGATAGAGATAAAGAGAGAGGGGACAGCCGCAAGCGAGAGGGCACCAACGTGCGTTACTCGTTGTGCGCCTATAAAATGAATCTGAATGTTTTGTGTCTCATCAAGCAGTTTCGACGAAGGAGGTCGCGAGGACCAAGCGACGGTCCTGCGACGACCTTGCGGGGGTGGAGGGAAAGAAAAAAGAATAAACTTCGGAGATAGGAAAGCGCCAGGGGGTATAGTGTACGTGCACACGGATAGCTGTAAGCCGCTATCGAGCGGATAGGCGTGCGACAACCACTGCTGCCATGATTCGCATCCCTGCCACTGTCGGCTCTCCCTTTTTGCACCCTCCTGCCCTCGAGTGGGTCTGTCTCTGTCGGGCTCCTTCGGCCGGCAGTGCGCCGACCGAGACCAGCAACCACCCAGTCAATCCAGCCGCCCGGTCGTCGCGCGCCCCTCGCCACAGCAGCGAAGCATCAGGAAGAGCCGCCCGAGGGCTAGGGACGCCGCGGCGGGGGACCAAACTACACGTTTTCCCACACTCACTCTTCTCGAGAAGCCACCCTCTAGTTTCCCTGCCGCTCGGCCCGAGCGCCCCTCGTCCTGTCCCTAACTACGTCTCGCACCCTCGTGCAGCCGCCACTCATTATAGTTACCGCCAGGGCTGCCACCCTCTCGATGTCCTCCTCCATCTACATCTCCATCTACAGCTGCCCCCGCGCGCGCCCTCGTCGTCGCTTTTCTTCTTTCATTCCGCCTACCAAAGACCGATGCCAAAGATATACCCTCTCGCAGCAAAAGTATCCCCACGAGGATAACTCGCAGCCGGACGATGACGCCAACTAGGACATCCAGATGGGCCTCGGCCATCCGGGGCCAATTCGCTCTGCCAATCCGATTAACCAGCTCGCTTATATTCTTCGATTCGTTTTCATCCCTCGGACCGCCACCGACCTTAGGCTTAATTCCGACTTCCATTAGCCGTGCCGTACTTTTCCTCTCGTACGATTTTAAATATGAATATCGACTCTCCTTGGCTCTGCGGCTTCCTCCGAGGGTTGCGCGCTCTCCACGAGATCCCCATCGATCCTAACGATTGCCGGCTCGACGGAAGAGCCCTTCCTCTTAGACGCCTAGACACTTCAGAAGGATGCTTACGTCGTTTTCAAAAGATGAGCCGGCAATAGGAGCCGTCATTCTGCACAGGAGTTTGTGTCTTAAAAAAAAAAAAAAAAAAAAAAAAAAAAAAAAAAAAAAAAAAAAAAAAAACAAAAAAGAAAAAAAAAAAGACAATTTGCGCATTTTGTTTGCATGGTTGTTGCATCTTGTGCGAATGTTGGGCACCAGGGGGCATTCTCAACTCTGTCGGTAAACGTGGCGAATAAAACTGAATGAAACAAAAAGTGGAAATGCTGCGCTGAAATCTCGCTGGTGCGGACAAAAGAATATTGAAGCGCAGCGTGGAAAAGAAAAAGTGTGCGTGCTCGCTTTCTCATTAGTATAATTTTCAATTAGTATAATTAACGGGACTACATGTAATTCATATAATTAAATATGTCCCGTGCAAATCCTTTGTCTTGTCGCGATGCAACTTATATTTTATTTTTGTGGACTTGTTTTTGTTTGTCAACTAACAGAGGCTGATGAACATTTTTTTTTTTTTTGCATACATCTCTTGTCTCATTAACTCAGCGTACAACAAATTGAAAACAAATTTTGGTTGTATCCAAATTTCATAGATTTCATGACCGTACTCAACCTCAGTACGGTCACTTAACAATTCGATGCTGAATATTAGATCAGACCAGATGAGCGTGAACAACTCAGCAAAAGTTTGACGCGAATGGGATAATTCGAAATTTGTTAACTAGTTGAAACAAAAAATGTTCATTTTCGCATCATGTTTGGGACGTGACCCGGTCGTCTCAACGAGGTGTCCTCTCTTGCTTTCGTAACTTTTGAAATATGCGAAGACCCCGCTAATGTGTCGAAGTGCACAAAGTTGCGGTCGCTGCTCACGATGGCGCGCAGACTTTTGAGTGGCTCGCTCGTTCTCGAGAGATGAAAACACGGCAAACGAGTCTATCCGGTGAAGAGGCTTGCGAGCCACGGGTTCTTGCCTCTTGCAAACTTTGGTACCCGTCGCATCCAAGAGAGCTTTCCTTAACGTGCGACTGTTCATGACATCCAACTATGAGCTACATTTTCCAATTTGCGTGCATTTTCCCCTGTATGGTTGCATTGCAACTTTGATGCAACTGCGTTGACAAAAGAGGTGAAAGTGAAGGCCCTCTAGAAATCTAGAGACTGCTGCAATCTGCGTGCGAGGCCCCATTGTTTGGCCGATGTAAACAGGAAATGAACACTGGTTTTTCTTTTTTTTTTTTCTTCCTCTTTTATTTCGGACTATTTTCGTGTCACTTTTCTCGTGCGTCTTCTCGGTTCAAGTATTTGCAATGCCATTTGGCGTAGCGGCTAAGAGGCCACAAACGAAATTGGAAGTGTTATTCATTTGGGAGAGAGAGACGGAGAGAAGCGGCTTTGATGCGCACGCTCAACGGCGGTTATAAGAGAGCTTTCGGGAATGCGTTATTTATTAAAACGCATTACAACTTTATTTCAATAAACTCTCTTTTAACACAGCGCCGTTGAGATGTGCAACAGGTGACTATTTACAACAATGAACGCTCTAAGCCATTCATAAAGAAATAAGTTTGAGAAACGACGATGTTTGAGTATCCCCGCGTAATATCAACTTTTAACTGCCTTCATCACTTATTCCGGGGCAATGTTATTCCGCGGGATAAGGAAGTTTTGTAACTTTTTGCCCGTGTTTACGATGTAAACACGTGTTGCGTACAAACATTGTTCTCCAGATTAGGACAATTTTTAAACCACCTTTCTTTCTTTTTCGCGATGCTTTATTCTATTTTGTTTGTGATTTTAAGCGCGTCATTATTCAAAGTACTTTCATGATCATTTTTTAAGTTCTGAACGTTTGATTTTTTGTTATGATACGTTTGTTTGATCAGTAATGATGTAATTAATGAATTAATCTTTTAGTAAATTATATTGGTCAGTAAATTTCTAAATTGTAAGTTATATTGTAAAAATTAAGACGAAAGACTTGTCCCCTTTCTTTCATTTTACAAAATTATGACAAAAATTAAATACCTTAAACTGGTTCAGCGTCGCAAACATAAAGAAAATTTGTTGTGAACTGAATTTAATGAAAACAAAATGGTACGAACTTTATGAAAGATTTAAAGTCACTGAAAACACAAGAACAACATCCTCTGTAACGCATCCGCCTTGTTGTGCGGCTCGAATGATACTGAGATGGAAACGAAAAGGAGAAAATAAATTCTTTGTTCCTCATTACGGTCGCCCCAAGACTAATTCATAGAAAAATACTTCAGCACTTACATTTTCCCCGACCCTTGAAAAAAAAGAAGAAAAAAAAATAAAAAACACATGTTCCACCAAACAATAAACTCTAAAAAGGTCACTTCTACGCACATGGTTAGCTTCGTTCCAGTTCATTATAAAGTCCTTTGATGCCTGGTCGAAAAAAAAAAAAATCTTTTTTTCACGTGAAATTTTCGTGACACATTTTTTTATTGTACTCCAACAATTTTAAGAATCTCGAAAACTGAAAAAAATTTTATTGCTGTTTAATTTTATATCTGAGGAACTAATTAAAAAAACAACTTGAAAAAAACTTGAATTGCATTCAGAATGGTAAAATGTTTGTTCAAAAAAAAAAAAAAAAATGTTACATGATTTGTGAAGATCGGAGGTAACATATTATTCTAACTCGAGTTACAGTTTACCGAATGTGCACACTTTGACATAACTTTTGAGGAATTTCGATATACCTTAAATCCCGTTTTAACTTTGCGATTGCGTTTAGTTATCATTGTTGAATGATAAAAATGTAACTGCAAACTTGTGTCGGCGCACCGTTGAGCATGAAACTTTTGAATGGATAGCGCACAGAAGATGCTGAAAGTATATAAACATATTGAAAAGTTGCATCCCTACAAAATTCAATATAAAAACAAGAGTATCTCTATTGTTTCGGACAATTTTTCATTCGATTGATAAACATCCTCGTTCAGTTTTAGTTTATGTTCGAAAATTCTTGTTGATAGGTCCATTAAAGAAACGGATATTCCAAGTTACTTGAAATTTCATCCTAAAAGATACTTCTTTTTTTCCACTCCTACAATATAGATATAAAAAAACTTTTTTTTTTATTCTTTCTTTTTTAATTTAGTAATTAGTAAAACAATCGATTTTGCTAATCAATTGTAAAGTGGTCAGACTAAGTAAACATTCTTGGCAGATTTTCATGGCACAATTTTTATAACCACGAGAACAGGAAGAGTGATGTAATGTCTTCTAATTATAAAATTAAGAACGCATGTCGTTTCGAGCGTTATTGCGACGGGAAACTGTGTACCAAATGGATTAACGATTTCCTTTTAGCTTTGTGTTGTGCTCATACACGCACAACACGCAGATTCGTCCAGAGGGCGCGCATAAACAAGTGCGTAGAACAAAGAACAAGAATCATAACACAAATTTTGACTAACCATCGTTCAACATATATATATTTTTATTATTTTTATTTTTATATATAAATATATTTTTATTTAGTTAGGATGTACCAGATTGAAGGGCCATTTCAAATTTTTGTTCACGATTTGCATCTTTCCAAATCCTGAGCACATTATGAGATGCACTATGCATACATCAAGTGGATGTTAAAAAAGTTTTCAATTTTGCTTTGTGGTGTTAAAAAATTGCAGACGTGAAAATCGAGGCCTTCGCACGGTGTCTTCCGCTGGCAGAATGCGAAAAAAAGAAAAATAATAAATGCACAAAGGTGTTGTGAGCATAGAAAAAACCTCGAATGAATAGTTTCATAATGATTTGATACGAGAACAGAGGGTACGTTGGAGTGTGAAAAAGTTTGATGGACGTGCGGTAACACGGGCTGTCAAAATACCACGTCACGTGTTTATTTCGGACGTCGTAGGTCGTAGGCGATGCATTCAGAGCGAAAACAAAACTTTCGTCGATAAAATTAATGATCGTCCTATTGACAATGACTTCCGGACATTTTTTTTTCTTTTATCTTTCATTGTACCGACTGAAACGACTGGAACTTGTAATTTGCACAGGTTTTCTCCAAATTTCAAAACAACAAATAAAAAACAACCTAATAAATTAAGAAATTTTTTAATCTGACGCTTTCGATTAGCCGAAAAAAAAATAAATAAAAAGATTGTCGCAAGAGGAGCGATTTATGTAACTTTTTCTGACTGATATTAATGCACATGTGCGCTTGAAACGTATATAAAAATCGCTACGCAAAGGCGTTATTCAATAATGTCAAGCGGCTTTGTAACTGAGACAATTTCGTGATTCCCGTGTCTCTGTCTGGTTTCATTTATATCAAAATCAGTCTTCCTGATGTTCTCAAGTCGTTCCTTGATTTAAAAACTTTCACATTAATCGTAAAGTCATCAATCTCATACAAAAATGTCGCCAGAGTTACCCACTTTGCTAAAACGCAACGCACGGAAATTTTTTTTTTCACCCAAAGTTGCCTGATTTATTTAACAAAATTTTAGATTTACATTTTTTGATTCACAATTTCGCGGCCGAATCTTTTTTCCTTCCCTTTGTGAATCACGAACAAACGAAATTTTATTTTTGCATTATAAAATGTGGAGCCCAGCTTAGCTATTTTTCTTTCTTTTTTTTTTTTTTTTTTTTTTTTTTTTTTTTTTTTTTTCTTTTTTTTTTTTTTTTTTTTTTTTTTTTTGGATTCAAATATATGCCGCGTTGAATTTCGCAATGCGTTTTACAATGTATTTAGTTCGCGCAAAGAGCTCAAAGGTGTTTATGCGCGCGAAATGGATTTCTAAACGGATAAGATTTCGACGTCCTTCGCCAGAGGGTTTTTGAATTTATTATATTTTTTTTCTTTCAAAAAGCGCAAGAATATAACGCACTCTTCGACGTCGCATTTTTGCTATCGCCTGTGCATCCGCTTGTGTTACGTCATGCTTGACGCCGCATTTGACATCATGCATGGAGGACCACATATTGTCGAACAGACGGAGCGATGTAACGCTCACGCGCAAACGTAATTGTTCAGTCGAAAATATATATGTTAAACGCGCAGCATAATTATCAAACATAAACCATCAGCGTTTCGCACATTTTTTCTCCCAGCAACAAAATCAAAAGGAAAATTTAATTTCATCCTTTTTTTTTACATTAACTTTTGTTTAATAACTTTCTTTACGATATTAAAAAATCTTAAATTATTCGACTGAAGTTAACGGTAAAATAAGTTTGAACAGAAATTAACGAAGAAAAAAACTTTTGATAGAAATCATATATGCTGACGCAACAAATTTAATCAATCAATTAATGAAAAAAGTTAATAAATAAATAATAATAACCGTTGCGATTAAGAATTCCGTATTACTATTTGTTTTTTTTTTTGTTTTTTTTTCTCATCTGTATAAGTTTATTGTAGAACGACAGATATACTTTGTTTTAACCCAACCCCGATAGGCAGCGCGGTTGTTTTTACATTATAGTCGCGGTTCGTTTTTTTTCCACATCGCGCTTTATTATATCTAACCGGACGATTTATTTACTCTGTAAACAATCCGGATTCGATTGAACAAATTAATTTGTTTTGCTTTTTTTTTGTTTTCGCGACGCGTTCGGATAGTTTTGTCCATGCTTTTTATCGCGTTTCTTTTATTCCGTCTAACTTTGCTTTTTTTATTATCATCGGCACAATTGTGTCTGCAATAATTTCCGCAACAATTTTTCCACACACATGTTTTTTGAACAATAATAAATAAAAACAAGAGAACAAAAATTAAGGTTTTCGGTTCGATGATTAGAATTTTAAATTTTCAGCAGTACATTTTTAATATCGAGGCACTATAAAATGCACCATTTGTAACTATTGTTTAAAAAAAATAACACTGCGAGTCTCAGTCGTTCATTATACTTGCATAATTGAATCCATTCGCTTAATCAAATTACTGATGTCAACTAGAGCGAAGGCAAAAAGAAATTGTTGCCTTTTTTTTACTCTTCTGATCGTTTATTATACCACCCTGTAAATTATGTATACCGTGTAAACTCGCGGCTTTTACGAACGATGTATGTAGCGTTAAGCAAACTGGACGAGAATATATAACGGGTTGTCTTGCAGTAAACAATTTTTTATTATTTTAAACGCAAAAATATACTCAAGTTCAAGTTTTTAAACTGTTTGTAATGTTGAACCATAAGAGCGACAAAAAAAAAGTTGTTGCCTAATAATATAAATTGTGCTTCAAAACTTCTTAATGCCAATCGAAATCGATTCGAATCATATACCCATAATTTCCTCGGATAAAGCCAATAAAGTGGTTTTTATGATTGATTAACAAGTAAACCAATATAAAAAAAAAGTTAAACACATGCATGGCGATAAAAATAATAAACGTGACCTTAAAATTCGGGTTAAGTTCAATATGAAATGGAGCCGAAACTTTTTTGCTTTTATCTACGACAAAATCTGTGCGAAAAAAAAAGTGAGTCATAAAAGGAGGTTAAATATTTTTCAAAGTCAAAGTGGTACAAGTTTGGACTCGGCATAACAAATGAGCAAAAATTTCGTTGAAAACTTATATCGCTGATTGCGAGGCGGTTGGCGCGTGTTACCGAAAGAGAAGAGAGTATGCGAAATCGCGGCGGCGTGTTTACGAACACGTAGCGAGAAACTCGAACTTCTTGTACAAGTTGAATTCCGGATCACGAGGCGGAGGAGAGGTACATGTGCTCGGTTCTACGGGTATCTAGAGATGTTGGGCACAGACCAGTAGTAGTAACCTGTGACCACGAAAAGTTTCGTCGGTCACGTTTAACTTTCGCGCACTTTGAAAAATTCAAGCGTGAAATGGGTCAACGACCAAAGACTAAGTAAGTAGGTGTATACATATATATATATATATATACCTTTAGGAAACAAAATTTCACTGTCGTTTTACACTGTGCGAGCATCTTTGTCAGCGCAAATCCCGAAAACTTTTGCCAGCTATGATCGTGTTCAAATTCGTTTGAAAACATTGTTCTCGTCCAACAATACTATTTCATTATTATACAAACTTTTGTTAATGACACAAAACGAAAGTGCGACCTTCAATATATAAACGTTAATTACAATTCGTGTCTGTCGCGCTTAGGAATCTCTCAAAACTGTTTCGCCAAGTTGTTTAAATATAAAAACTTTGTGTATTACAAAACTTTTCGAGCACATAAATTATTGTTTCGAGATTTCTGCGATGAAACTTTTTAAGAGTCATTAAGATGAGAAGAAGCAAGATTTTTTGTTGTTGTTCAAATCAAACTTATTTTCATTACGAGGTGTATAGTTATTTTTGTTATAAAATATTGTTGTAGTTTGAAGATTAAAAGTGTTGGTATTGGCAGGCGCATAAAATTAGATCGAGGATGCGTATACAGGTCACGTGCGTGGTCACAAAGTTCCCACGAGACACGTTCTGAGATAAAAGAAAGGTCATGCGAGGTACAACATTTTCGGCAAGCGACGAGTGTGCATGAAATATACAAGTATGAAGTGTTTGATTAATTATGAATTTGATGAACAAGTGTTATCTATTTCTACTTGTTGAAAATTCTCAGCACTATTTTTGCATTGCAAAATTTGATCGATCAATTTTTTGTCCTCAAAAAAAAAAAAAGTATTCAACCTAAAAAGTAGTACCGACTTAGGATATAAAAATAATCCTAAACTTGTTCTTTATTTTTGTATCAATTTTTACGTTATATCGGAACACACAATTTTGCAAAGCCGGAAACGATCATTTGGACGGATGAAAAAATATGATCTTCTTCGAAAGTGAATGAACAAAGTTGTATAGAAACAAACAAGAAACTTTTCGCGGAATTATTGATGTTTCCACGCATCTGTCTGTCGGTGTAAACAAAACTTTTGTTTTTTTATTTACAAATCCAACTGTCGTTACGTGAGTACGTCCGTGAGACAATGTGGGTACATGCACAAACACTGTATCTGTGGGTTCACAATAATGGCGCCGTTAAAAGCATAAATTTCCGGCGCTTAATTTTTCCAAAGACTTGAAACTGTAAAAAAAGCGATCGTAAAAATAAGAATGCTATCTTTGTCGTTTTCTTTCTCTCACACTCCGCAGCTTTTATAGACCAATGAATGGATTTTACATTTGTCCGGACAATTAATGTTTCACTTTCAATGGCCCAGATGATGAATGGAAAACAAAATTTGATTACTCAGTTGACTTGATAACGCAGGCAACCCCCAAAAATAGCTAGGCAAAATAAAAAACCGCGAAATAAAACGATTGACTTAATTGCGCTCGTTTGTTTTATTTTGGTTCACAACAAAGTCACACATTGTTTTTCAATGATCTCCTTCAATTTTATTGTACGAATTCACATCTAAATGTAAAACATTGATCAGTGAAAAAAAAATATATATATATAAAATAAATAATAAGAAACGCACAAGAACGATTAAAAATGAGAACAAACAACTGATCATAAAACGAATTAAAAGAACAAGTCTCACACAAACTTGTAGAATTTTTGCAAACCCAAATTTAAAACACACTCCCGAACATAACTATTCGCTGGCAGAATATTCCGCACGGCGTTTGCAAAAAAGTCGTACACATTTTTTTCATCGTGGAAACGTGAAGGGAATATGGGACACGTGCTCTCCTGGCTTTGGAGTGCGCAATAAACCGCGATGACAGTAATATGTGATTTGGTTGCCACAGGCATGTAAAACTTGTCGCGCAGATTCGGAAGACAAGTTGCTTTGCGTGCACCAAATTAGCCTTGCGCTGAGTGCAATTCGCAGGATCGCCTCCGAAACAGCTAACAAAATCAATGACGCGTGTATGCGCGATTCTTCCCCAACTTCGGCCATTCCGCAGTTGTGTAACAAGCGCATTACAACTCGTCCAACGTTGCGACATCAAAACAAAAAAAAAAATCTTTTGTCGCGACTATTGCACACGCTTGATAGTTCACCTTTGAGGTATTACGAATGTCATTTTTCTCTCTCTCACTCTCTCTCTCTCTCTTTTCACATACTTTTTGTCTGTGCAACAGGCAATTAAGTGACTCTATTTTATATACAAAAAGTTAATTAGTTTTGGCAAATTAAACGCACTTAAATTCTCTTAAATTGGGGGGGAAAAAATTATTTGTTTTTCTTTCACCGGTTTTTTTTATGGCAGTCCAACTCATTTAATTTTCAAGCATTGTATTATTTATCAATGAAAATTGATGATTACGCGTATAATAGCGTTTGTGCAACGATAACACAATTCTTAATGGGAAATGAAATCGGAAATTAAGTCGCTCGCTACGATTCAAATTGTTTGCTCTCGTGGATCTGATTTTGTGAAATCCGATCTTGAATCTGCGGGTTTTGTATGATCAATTACAAAACGCGCAACAAGGAGTAATGCACAAGTTTCGAGACAAAGTTTCGGCGGGATAATATTTACTTTGAAAACTAGCATGCAAAGTGGCACAAAGGCGCGGGAAGGGCATGCAGTTATATATATTCGTCTGTTTGAAATTTCAATCACCCAACAATGTTAAGCGATGGAAGTGAACGTTTTTGATGCTCACGTGTCGCGAGGTACACATTTGTTTGTCCAATTTTATTTGATTGATTAATTACAGTACTTTAAGTACTTATATCTATAACAGATGCTCAACTAATTTTGGTTTGATACACTGATAATGTCATTATTACGTGTAATTTAGTCAAAACTTTCGAGTACCGTCATTAATTCTGGAATGGCTAATTGAAATAACATTCGCCCCGATGATTATACACGGATCCACAAAGTTGACACCGTTTTACACAAAAATCCGATCAAATCTTGAAATTATTATTATTTTTTTTTTTTCAAACTCAGTCCAGTTTTAATTTGATACATAAAAGTGTGTCAACGTCCTCTATTATAGTAAAAAAAAAAAAATATGAATGAACTGACAAACTGTGCAAAACAGACTCAACAAAGATTCAAACAGCTGATACGATTCTTCGTGAAGAATGACATCTTCTTAATTTCGTTTTTCACAGTTCAATCAAACCGTTGCCACTTTATCGTCAGCTGTTCGATCGATTCTGACACTATAACAAAAACTCAAATGATGTCTAAAAAACAAAACATCAAATAAAATAAAAAATCAAACATGGAAATGTTATCTCTACTGATACTGCCTGGCTAATCTTAAATGTAAACTATAAAAGCAACAGAGAAAAATGTCAGGCTGGCGAATTACAGTACAAAACTGAATATGCGAGCGAGGGATATCTGAGAAAGCTTGGCCGAGCTTACCAGGACATCTCCAGAAGCCGACGAGGTATCACTCGAGTTGGCGCAAAGTACTCGACAGGCAGTCGCACCAATTATTCGTCGGCGCGTCTAACAAGTTCGCACACAATTGTGAACGAAAAAAAAAGCACAAACAAAATGTGACCGTGATGAATCTTGACATCGGCGGACCCGGGAGGAACAAAGTGGACAAAAAGGGACCAAAAGGGAAAGAGAGGACGAGAAGAAAAAAAAGGGAAAAAAAAATAAAAGAAAGAACAAAAAAAGGAAAAAAGTCACGCAAAGACGTCGGCGTGGCGGGTTTGTAGTTTGTCGTGTGCGGGCATTGGTGCGATTATTTATCGGAGGGTATTGGTGTACACGTGAGAGCCGTACGTGAATTTGTCTTTGATCCGCAGCAGAAAGTGCAAAAACCCGTTGAATTTGAGCGTTTACCGCCTTTGGATCTCTCTAGCTCGGCCCTCAAATTGACCCAGCGTCCTCGACCCACCCCAAATGCAGGCTGTGGCGGCGCACCGGCATGTGCCGCCGGCATCCCGCGCCACCCGCGAGTGCCACGGCTTCGAACCTTTTTACCTCGCCCCCGCCTCTTTTTATCCGCTCTCCCTCACGCGCACCACTCATTATAGTTTCGTGCCCCCTTCCTCGCGCGCCCCTCTTTTCCTCGCAGCGCGTCTGCTCTTGTCTGTTTGGCCCTCTCTCGCTCCCTCGAGCGCAGCTCTCTCCCTCTCTCTCGGTCGGTCTCTGTCTACGCCGTCCTACCGACACATCCATCTGGCACCCCGCCCCTCGGCACCACCGCAACCCCGGGAAAACCCTGGAAAATCCAGCCTGCACACCTAACCTACCTCGCGCAACACGCCACATAAAATGCACGCACGCGTAAACGTGCGTATGTAACAATCAGCCGGGTCACCATGGTCAGTCGCGCGCGAAAATGTTTATTAAAAGGGCAAAAGACATAGTGGAGCATTAAAAATAGCCCTCGTGTAATCGGTCGGCAGCGAGCAAGCCAGCCAGAACAAGACGCTTCGAGAGCGACCATCCGACCCATTTCCGTTTTAATGCCGCGCAGAATAGAAAGGGCGCGCATTTGCATCAAAGCCGCTCACTTCTTCTGCAAAGACGGACAGCTATCCTCTCTTTTGCCCAGGCTTTCCAGAGAGCAAGTCCCTCGACCCCGAGACTGGCTATTATTCATCCAGTCCATTCTATTCTGGTCATTCCGCCAGTCGCTCTCGAGGACCCCGAGCTCCACTGCCTCTTCGCACGCGAGGCCACTCTCTTTTTCGCCACCCCCCTGTGCCAATCTCGAACCCCACCCACAACCCCCGAACCCCGAAAAACCAACCCTGTGCACATTCCCCACGGTGATTGATACTCCCGGCTTGTTCTCCAGGCTATTTGTCGAGATGTCGGCGATCCTCTGCCATTAGACTTGTTTCGCTCGATTCCGCCCTAACGCGCTTCACTACTCTGCTCCGCTTTCTCTCTCTCTCTCTCTGTCTATTTTTCTCTCTTAGGCGAGATCTCGAATTTATAGTTTACGATTACAAGCCGGAATCGTAAATTCACCCTTTTTTTACTAAAATGTTCAAGAGACGTGTTAAAAGCTTATAGAAGTGGTTCGAAATTATGGGACTTTTGCGAGAGAGAGAAAGGGGAGAGGCAAAAATGAAATAGGATAAAAAATATGAAAATGAGCTGTTCGGGGAGATTTTGTGATTTGTATATTAGGATGGATGAAAAATAAACGGTAAACGAAATTTCAAAAAAGGATCGTTAGCAGGAACGAATTGATTGAAAAAACATTTGTTAGGATTAAATTTGTATTGGATGATGAGTCGAGTTTTGAAAACGGCGATATAAAAATTGGCTTATTTTAATGTGATTTGTTTCAATCATTGTTTTCAAGGGAGTTTTTTTGTACAGTTTGTTTAAAACTGTAACATTTCTAACATTTGTCGAATATCATGATTACAAATGAGTTCTTATTGAATTATTCCAATCAGCTGAACGTTTCATCAAACACATGAGTAAATTTTTCAAATTTTCAGTTTCGAGTGTGAATGTTTGCTGTACACTTCCAATACTGCACTTTTCATTTGCCGTGAGGGAATGTTTAGTTGGTATTATTTTGTTCATGACCAAACAATTCGGAAATTGAAAAAAAAATTAGATCAACTTTATTTATTAACAAACAAAAAAAAAATAACTCTGACTTTTTTTTTGTTCAACAATGAGAAGTGTTGCAATTTTATATTTTCAAAAAAGAAATAAATTGTTTACCGAGTTCAACAAAATAATTTTTTGTATACCGACGATTCATTCGATCAACAATCATACAATTATAATCATTAATTAGTTATTTATATGCGCCATCAGTTTTTTTTATGATTTTTTTAAATCATAATGAAAATATGAAACTTCGCATAATAAAAGTAATCAAATTAGGCTTCTCTATGAGCAAAACACTCAATTATCATTCTTTATATTATCAATTGTAATCAACTGTCTTTGATTTACTTTATTTAAATTTACTGGTATTACGAAAAAATAAAATAATCAAAATTCTTGAATGCATTTTCATTTGCCTTATCTGTTATCAGTTTTCTTAGACTGTTGTCTTTTTTTAGTTGGTGAAGGTTAGGGAAAAAATTATCCAATAAGATTTTAATTGTTCTATCAAGTGTTTGTGACGATGTGAAATTTTTGCAAAGTTCAAAAGGGTTTCTGAGATTATATATAAGTAGTTGTGAAACTTGACATTACGCGAACAGCAAAGTCCCAATTGTTTAACAGTTGATCCAAAAGTTCGAGAAGTAATTCAAATCACGAATCTCATTTTGCTTATATTCACAATGATATTTCAATTTATTATTAAAACGTACATTTAATTATAGTTGTAAACTTTTTTTTTATTTCAACTTTTCTCTTTTATTATTTTCACAATTTCAATTTGATACATAGTTGCATATCAATTTTTTTTTTATACATTTTTACTCAGCAAGTTTCATTAGAATCTTTTAACATATATTTTTAAGATCGTAATATAGAAGAGTATTGATTATTCATTACACCGATTGAGCAAAAGGTTAATCAATATTGTGTAATATGGAACAAAAAACATTGGAGAGAAAAAAAAAGTTAATGTTTTTATAACATATAATATTTTCATGCTTGATCTGAAGAACGTTTTTCAATAAAAAAAAATAAATGTTTAACTTTAATCTGCAGTTATGATTATGATATTTGAACAAATATAATTCTAGTGATTAAAATTTCTATTTTGTCGAGATGAGTTTTTTGATTTGCAGCGGAAATTCCAGTATTTGAAGATATACCCAATGTAATAAAAACAAAAAATCGTCCACCTATTTTTTCCCTTATTTTTCAGGAAATACTATCTTTTGTAAACTTATTTAACTGAAGTTTAATGAAAACGATTCATTCACGTCCAAAAGATTTTCATTCAATAAAAATTGTCTTAATCAGATCATATTTTTGGCAAACTTATTTCCGATATTCTCTAGTTTTGACTCCACCGTAAGCTTCATTTCATTTTTAAAAGAAATTAAAGTACACTTTTATTTTTCAAATCAATCGAATTAAAAGTTATAAATAATTTGATAAAGTATAAAAAAAATTCAAATCAATCCGTGAGATGTATTTTTCTTCGCAAGATAAAAATTTTAAACGAAAATGTTGGATGTCAGTTTGTGGTATAACAAGATGATTTTGATCGTTCGTTTTATACTCTCTTGTCTATCATTTGATTCGATTGATAATTCGGCGAATATTTAAACTCGCCGACTTTCAGGTCCCGATTGAAATCATATTTCGATGAATTAATGAAATAACTGCTGATTTAATTAAAATCATTATTTGTAGTACAAAACGGGGATTGTGTGTGTTTTTTCACCATCGCTTGAAGCTTTTTTGCTAAAAGCTTACGTGAAATTTTTGCGCTGATTAAATCAGATATTCTCCCAAAGTAAAACATACGAAATGATGAAATTATTAAATTCCCCTTTTGCAGATTACATGTGCGTGTGCGGAGAGGTAAAAAGTTATTACTGGCTCTTCACTTTTTCTTTATATAAAAATTTTCGTACAGACAAAATAATAAGAAAAACAAGTATTATTAATTTGTAATCACATATACAACTTTGATGTTTGCAGCAAATCGGACGAAACTCCTACTTGACAAACTTGTTGCAATTTTATTGTTATATCAATTTTTTATTTCTTATATTCCATAAAGTGAACATTTTATTATTAAACTTTTTTGTTTAAAAACAAACTCAACAAAACTGATCAAATAAATGTGAAATCATTTTCCATTTGCTCATTTTCATAAATTTTATTTATGAAAATTGCCCTTTTTCGATTGAGTTTTATATTATGAGCACTCATCTTATACGGACTTCTCACATGCTCTCGCTTAGAAAACCGTTCCATGTTGTCGGAAAAACATAAGGCATTTTTATTTTTTCCTCAGCAAAAATACGTTTGGCTTTTTTGGAGGTTGCTGGTCTTGTGAATTAGTGCAACCTACTTTCTCCGACTGGACGTTTTTTTTTCAGTTTGAAGAATGTGTATTTTTTGAAGCGAAAACAGTAATTTGCCAGCGCGACTGTGGACCGCGCGCCTTTTTATTTTGTATTTTGCGCCATATTATTAAGGGCCTCGCCATGCTCGTTTGTAGGACTCTAGTGAGACATTTTTAAATTCAAAGTGACGAATTTTCTTCTCTTCGGCCAGTCATTTTTTTTTCCTCGTCAGGTTTCTCTCGTTGCACTAAGTACATGATGTAAATATCATTTTCTCTGACGTTTTCAAGACTTAACTCTCGTCGAGTTACACAAGGCTTTTGATTCGGATATTCTAATTGGCCATCACGTACGCCATTGGCGCTTCAACTTTTAAAACGATCTATTAAATTCAGTTCACCTTTTTTTCTCAACGACAACGTTGTGTGACTAGTTAATACTGAAATCCGGACGTTTTACACGATTTTGGACTTTCTACAAAGTGTAAAACGCAATTAAAGAATTTGCATGTAAAAAATTATACTTACAGAAATGATTGCCAGGACCCGCATAATGATGACCTTTGTACGCGGCGAACAGTCCAGGGTTAATTCCAATCTGGAAAAAAAAATTTAAAAGGGAAAACGTTAATTTTCGTTCTTTTTTTTCAATTTCGAGTTTCAAAGATGGATATTTTATTATCTAATGGAATGAAAATCAGTGACATTAATTCCAGGCATTAATTAGGTAAGAATAAAGAAAGGTTTTATGTTTTTTTTTTTCCTGAAAAAAGTATGTGAAGCCTTAAAATGATATTTGCCCAGGCAGAAATTGCCTACATTACGCCAACATTACAATCGATTCAACGTTGGCCCAATGTTAGCTTACGACATCGGCGAATAACGTCGTGCCGATGTAATTTTAATTGTCGTATCAACGTTGGTCCTACATCAGCAAATGATGTCAGTAAACGACGT